>OZ018408.1:51511021-51907305 GCA_963969595.1 Neckera pumila | reverse complement strand
AATCTACCCAAAAAAAAAATACAAAAAAAGTTAATTTTCATTATTGAAAAAATTGTTAAGTAGAAGTAGGTACGAGATAGAAGGAAAATCTAAAATATTCATATAGTTTAGATGGAATTATAATGCACGAATTCCAATGGTCAGATTGTTCTAGCAAGTTAACTTAACCATGCAAAAAAAAAGAAACTGAAGAATTTGAAGAATTGCATTCAGAAATGAATCCTACAAGTTATTTTTTCAAAATGATGCTCTAACTCTTCAAAAAACAAGAATGTCCATAACTTTCTCTTAACAAATCAAAATGAAATGAATCAAAGCTTTTTATATAGACAAAAATATAATCTATGAGAAAAAAAATACGAAAAAAAAAAATGCAAATTTTTTTGCTGCCCGCCGTCCTCTGTTTTGAGCTTATTTGGTCATAACTTTTGTTACCGGGCACCAATTGTGAAAAAAATCATATTACCATGAAGCTAATCAGTTTTTCTACCTCTCAAAAAAGTTTCAAAAAATCAAGAGAAAATTTCAGTCCGTAGGTACCTGCCCAAAAATGCATTTGTCCCCTAAAGAGACAACGGGCTTTTAGGGGTTAAACAACACTCATAAAGAAGTTATGTAGTATAAAATGTCAAACAATTATTATAAATGTATATTATATTGTTTAAAAAAAATTCAAGGGACTAAATTTTTCTTTTGTTAAAAATTTAATTTATATGAAGTTTTCGGTATTTTGAGCACATCCATACCTTAAGTTTGGCTGTTTGTTTGTTTGTTTGTTTGTTTATTTGTTTGTTTTGTTTTGTTTTGTTATGTTGAGATCTCTTGGATCATACGTCCCCCGGCCGTGTGCTTGGTACCGTTGGGAAGCCCTTGGCGAGGAGGGGTGCATAGGATTGGTTTCGTGGCGTTTGGAGCTATGATGTGGAAGTTATTGAATTTCAAAGTATTTATGAATAAAAAAATTAGAAAATTACTTTTGCTTTGAATTTGGCCGTGTGCTTGGTACCATTGGAAAGCCCTCGGCGAGAAGGGGTGCACGGGCTTTGTTTTATGTCATTTGAACTTACGGTGTAAAATTATCGAGTTTCAAATTTTTTATAGATTAGAAAATTAGAAAATTAAGTTTTCTTTTGTTTTGGCTGTGGCAACGGCACAGGGCACACTAATTTTTTATGAAAGATTGTGTTCACATTATGCCTTACTAATCACTTCATAGCTTTAGCCTATCATACCAAAATTTAGGTACAAAAAATGTAAATTTTTTCTCCAGTAAAAACTCAAGGTACATGAATTCACAACTTTTGTCAAAGGCTTATAATAAAACCTCTTGATTGATCACCTGGGTAATCATAAAAAATCATGTATTATATCTTTTCTTTTAATGCAAACTTCAAACAAAATTTTATTTGTAGCAAGTTTTTTACTAAGCTGCAAAATTGGGCAGAATTCAAATGTTTTATAAAATATTTTTCATTACTGACTGGAAGAAATTGTCTAAATTCTTTCTTATAAAATTAGGATGATATCACCACATTTAAAAGTGCATAAAAGTAGATCAATAGCTAAAGCTTCATCAATAATTTACATCTTTGAGGATGTAAACACCTCCATTACTCTAATCAAGTTCAAAAATTACACACACTTCCAAATATGCCTTAAAATTTGACGTGCATTTTGCCCTTCCTAGGCATTGCTAGTTATTGATTTTGATTTCAATCATTGATTTTGTTTTCAAACATTTCCTCAAGGAAGTCATTAGATAAAATTTCAGCCTACGGGAGGGACGTTCCAAGTTGACATGCCATGCTCTTTCACGCATGGCTTATCAACTTGGAAAGTGCCCTTGGTGAGCAGTCAGAGTGTCAAATTTCACAAAAGTTTTAAAAATTTAAAAATTTCATAAATATTTTTAAGATTAAAATTTTTTTATCAATCTTTTATTTGTGAATTTTGGTTCCTGCGCCATTGTCACAATAGAAATTGTTGCGCCCAAATAGGGCAAAAAACAAATTTTTGGCCCCAAGTATCACTATTTTAGGGTCCTTTGAAGGGCTGTGGAGCCCTCCAGAGGCCTGAAATTTTCTCTATAGTGTAGAAAAAAATTCAAAGTATTCAAAAGAAGGGATAAATCAAATAGAACACATCTAGGATGGTGTCCACACTTTTCATTTTTGAAGTTCTAAATTCAAAACTTTCCTTCAGTTTCCTACTTTTAACTTCATAGAATTAGCAACCTAGTGTTATCCATTTATGATTTTCACCTAAATTTTGGGACCCATGCCCATTGTGCAATCATGCCATACTACCCATCTTCTTTTCCAATCCCCTCAATAGCAAAGCTAGGAATAAGCCAAAAAAACATATGAGTATCAAGCCCTAGCCGGCATCCATTAGAAGAAAAAAAATGTGAACTCTCAAAAAAGATGCTAAAAAATTTCATTTGAGAAGAACCAAAGATTACATTAGTGTATGGTGGGTGACTCAAAGCCTGGGCACTCAAGATATATCTCATTGAAGCTGTCCAATTTTCTACACTCTAATTGGCCCATATGGTTTAGGTCGATTTACATTTCCCATGGTGAAACCCAAATGGATTGAATTGAATGTCAATCTAATTAAATTTAAATCTTCATCCTTGCAAAAATTAGACAAGGTGAGGACATATTTGAGTCAAAATTTATAGGTCTAGCAATGATTTGGAAATAGTTAACCCTGGAGCCCTGTGAGCACCATTCTATGGCGTTCCGATGATAATACAATAAGGTAGAAAGACTTCAAAAGCACTTTTTCATCCATGTTTTTTTGGTGACCTTTCATGGTAGGTTACAAAGAATACTCAATTGAATTTGTAGCCTTGTAAGTGTTTTTCTTCACATAATGAGAAGTTTGTTAAAAAAACGGATCACAAAAATATGCTATTTTTGTGTATTTTGGGAAGTTGTTGCTCCTTGTTCTAAATCTTGTTCTAATTATAGAATGCACGGAAATTGAGTTTACATCATCATGTTTGTCATTGTAATATACACACATAGTGAAATTTTCAGATTTTTTGAAATAAATTTTCTATTTGATGTGATTTTTCTTCACTTTTTCTTAAAAAATTCTCAAAAAGATCATTTTTCCACAAAAAAATCTAAATTTTTTGTCAAATACAAAAGACATGTAATTTCATCTTTGAAAAATAAATAAAAAAAATTTCATACACATCTAGTTGCAAAATGGTACAAACTAAGTGATAGGCAATGAGGGTTGAAACCAATGGTCATGGGTTTGTCATTCAGGGGTTAAGTGTAACATTCTTTGGGCAGCCCTCCAAAGACCTCATTTTTTCTCTAACGCTATGTAAAGTTGTGAGATTTTTATTTTCATTTGATACCTGCCTCATACCCTTGAGACATCCAAGAGGAAGCCCCTCAGAGGCTTGAACTGCACAAAGTGAAGCATGATATGTATATTTGGTAGAAATTGAACTTCATGAGAAAGGGCAGGCAAGGGTGCCCTTTAAATTTCAGGCCTGCTTGCAAAGTTGGTGAAAGAATCCCTGTGAGATCGAGGCACTCTCAGTTGGTGCCGACTTTTTTCTGTCTCCCTCCACGACGAAGTTCCTGCAATTCGTCTCCGTTCGTTCCCGTACGAACTTGTCAAAGCAGGTCCAAGTACAGAAATCTATAGTACCCATCGTTCCTGTTCTGCTTACAGTGATTTCCATTACTTTTCAGGAAGGCTGAACCCCTCCTTCTCCTGCACCCCTGCAAAGAACCCCTCCTCTCTAATTTTTGGATGGTAAGCAATCAATTCTAGTGTATTTCACAGTATATTTTCACTTTCCCCTTCAAATAAGCCCCCTATACAATACAATAGTGAAGGGGTCACTAACCCCTCTATACGTTATATACTCTCTTGGGATTAACAAGTCGTCATAATAAATGATAGCTTACTTATTGCTTTTGCAAGTTCTATGACTTGTGATTAGTTGGAAGTATATTTTAGAGAGTTGCACTATTGGGGATATAAGTGGCCATCCCCTCTACATTAGATGCATCTGGATTGAAGGAGCCTGACTATTTGGAGGGCTGCAGGAGATGCTCGAAGGGATCAAGCATCTAGACATGTGACAGAACAGACAGGGGAGGGAACATTGACTTCGGTGTTCCCAAATTCCTAAGTAAGTTTCGTCCTAGCTTCCGACAAAGAAAACGGCCAAGCAGGGGTCCGTGGCTGCGGCGACAATTTGTGCTTGGGTTCAGTGTTTGGTAACTGAATTCATGCCTCTCGTGCTTCTGCACTCCCGAGGTTCAGTTTGGGTCGATCGCCTTCACCTCTGCGGTGGAAGTTCGAAGGAAGCTCGGAAGTGCGTGCTACGTTAAGCACTTCGCAGGCAGTTTGCCATTCAAACTTCTCCAGATTGTGCAACACAATCGCCCGATCACACTGCCTGGCACTATTCACACTGCTTGGCACCACTCACAGTGTCAGGCATTGTCGGAGATTTTTCAATACTGGCACGATCATGGGAACTATGAGAACCAAGGGAACATAAAATCGCACAACTGCTGCTCATGCTTAACGCAGCGGGAGTCCTCCCCCCCAAGGCCTCCCGCGATGTAAGGGCCCCGGCCTTCACGCTCGGGCTCCGTTTTTCCCTTCAGGCCACGGCCCTTACATTGTGGGAGGCCTTCGGGGGGGAGGCCTCCCACTATTTGAATTGAAAGGGACGGAGGCTTTTGCGGCTAGTGACTTCCAACTTCTCCTTCAAATTCAACGTCAAAAAAACTCCTTGTATAGTGCTCTCCATCATCCTTAGCTATCTAATGAATTCCACAGTAGGTTTGAGCATGTCTGGCTTCAATCTCCCATCATGCTTATAAGAGGGGTGATAAAGAAGTATTTTGGAACAAAGTGCACCTTCTTGAGTGCTCTTTCTTTTAGCGGTCTTTTGGTTCCTTGTTTGGGTTGTTTTTGTTCGATTCTTTTGTCCAACTGTTATGGCCTGGCTGTTGTTCTTTGGTTTCTTCTTAATGCAGTGGATCTCCCATTTGTTCTCCAAAAAAAAAAAAAAAAACTCCTTGAGGGCCCTAGATCAGTGTCATTTTGGGGTCTTCAACCATGTCGCTCATGTGGCAATCATATGGAAGAGGCTAGTTTACAAGATTTTCTATTATATTTTTTAATTTGTGTTTCACATTTACTGCAACAAGAAAGATCAGGCAAACCTTTGTCCCTTGCTTGAATGAAATTGGCAAAATGCAATAAATAAATAAAACAACTTTCCTACTCTCTTCTAGCAAAGGCATGAGGTTGGTATTGTTTGTTTGCAATTTATTGCCGTCCAAATAATGTTGCTATGGATCCAAGCATGGATCCAAGGTAAGGAAGCTTTGCATGGACAAAAGGTACACTCATTTTTCCTACTAGTTATATAACAAAAATTTACCATATACACTATTTTGATTTAGTGCATGCTGAAATAGACTAGTTTCCACAAAAATAAAGAAAAAATTGGTTATACTAACTTTCTAAGTGACATTGATTTTCTTCTACACTAATAAGACAGATGAGGACATACAAGAATAATTAAACATGGTTGGAGCACCCAAAAGCATCACTTTTTGGATGTTTCTTAACCCCTAAAGCACTAATTATGCTTTTTTTGATAACATAGTGATTCTGGGCAGCTCACTACGAGTGTAGTTTGTATTTTTTTTACTTTAAATTTTTCACATAACATTTGCCCAAAGAATAGCTTTAAGGCCCAAAAAATTTCATAAATTTCGACTACATGGTTAAAAAGTTATTGTATAATATGTGATTTTCAATGCTTGGCGGGCAACTCAAAAACTTCTTAGAAAATCATTTTTCTTAAAATAAAAATTTTAAGTTGGTTTTTTAGATTTGTATATACATACAAAGCTTTGGATCATTCCATTTTGATCAATGAAATGAAACTTATGAAAAGTCAGTTTTAGTTTGCGGGTAGTTATAGAATCTCTACTCTAAAATAAACTTTGAAGTCCTTTATTTAACTCAATTTTAAATATTTGAAAAAAATTAAATACATTAGGTGTAGATTGTTTATTATAACATTACAACCATTGGGATTGGCATTTTCTCAATTTCATAATTAAATTCTTAACAATTTAGTATATTGTATCATTCTCTACTTCTTTCTATTTATTAGTTTTATCCTATATGTTGTACAATTCCAAATGATCTGAAAATTTCAAGCAAGTAGACAACTTGCTTTGAAAAATGAATCCAAAGAGTAACCATCATTTTGGACATTTTTTCATATAAATATGACCTTGTGAAGTACAGCTGTCTAATTTTTTGCAAGGCCCAAAAAAGGATTTTTTTCAATTCAAACACTAATATCTTGCAATCTGCACGATGGGAAATTCTAAAAAAATTTTGACATCTTTTTAAACCGTATTATTACAAGATCCTATGGCTACATTTGTCCAAAAATGTTTTTTTTCTAAAATTTGGTACTTGTATTAGAAATGACAATTTTGGAGCATTTTGGGTGAAAATATTGTCAAAACCTTTAGGGATTAATATCCTACAATTGAATTCCAAATTTTTGTAATTGAGGTTAGTACCAACTTCAAGAAAATCTTAATCTGAGTCGTCTTGTAAATTATCAACACTTATTAGATAATATTTCATAGATTTTCAAAGTTGAAAGTGTAGGCTATCTATATATGACACTGGATTTCCTTTAAGAGATACCCTTGAAGTACAATATGCTTCAATTTTAATGGATTGCTTCAAAGAAAACTTCAATTCTTATAAGTTGTGAGTCGAAAGATTTAGAACTATAGGAATTTCTTAAGTTTTCATTCAAAATAGCCACCAAGTTTGGGATTTTTGTTGTATTGTGAGTAACTTTACCAGTTTGGAGCCCAATAGTTGCATGAAAGCAAGTTTTGGATAGCCCAAATCAAATTTTAACTTTCAATAGCAATGCGGGGTAGTTTGGAAAGTTTAAAATGGGATGTGAAGGAGTACAAGAAATTATAAATATTTTATTGTATTATAATTCTACTATTAATAGTGCCTTTCATATTGTTGGTATTTTGGCTTTCATCTACCATTAATAATTACTCTTGTTGGCTCGTTGAAGCAAAGTACCAACTAATGTCAATAGAACATAAGTTGTTAAACATGTTCTCGAGAACATGCTAAACTAATTAAAACTAATATATAATGAAAAACACAGTCAAAACAAAAGTAAAAGTATTTTTCTAATTTTGTGATTCAAACAAAATTCAATGTCTTTCACAATGTTATTCCAAACACTACAAAATAAAGCCCATCCATCCCTCCTTGCCAAGAGCTTTCCATCAATACTAAGAACGTGACCAAAATCAAAGTAAAAGAAATTTTCTAGTTTTTTTATCTATAAATACTTCAAAATTCAATAACTTCTGCACCGCAACTCCGAACGTTACAAAACCAAGCCCGTGCACCCCTCCTCGCCGAGGGTTTTCTAACAATACCAAGCATGCGGCCGGGAGACACACAGTCCGAGAGATCTCACCATAACAAACAAACAAAACAAAACAAAACAAAATGCCAAATTTAAGGTATGGATTCTTATCAATTGGCCATGTAATGTTAGCGCGCCTATCTTATCCATGTCATCTTAATAGTTTGATGACCTCTACTAACCCTAAATTATACTTGCTACAATGTCCAATTCCTAGTTTTACAAATGAATCTGCTTTCAAGTGGTGGTTGTCTTTGTTACTATCACTTGGACATTGTGGTCTTGTTTCTTATAGTGCTTACACCTTTTTGCACTTGTCTTGCAATACCTTGTACTTTTTAAGTACAAGGTATTTTTTTCTATTTTTATTTATTTGTACCGTTGTTAGTCAATAGTTGACACTTGTCACTATGATGACATGTAGGTTTGACATAATGTGCCCTTTAGAAATGTACTTTTGTAATTCATGTACGATTTAATTGTTTTTGATAGTTTGTCACATATAATGTACCCCAGTGGTAGGCACTGTCATAAACAAACTAGTAAAGTAGGCCCTGTTACCAAAAAACTAATTGCATTACAGTTATTTGCTAAGTAATATATAAGTTTCTTTGTAGGATACAACAGTCTTATTTCAATTATCTAAAATTAAATCAATGACATTTCCATGTTTTAAATGTTGAATTAAAAAAATTTAAAATCTTTGAATTAGCTAATTACACCTTTTCAATTAACCTAGTTTATAAAATTGATTTTGAAGTAAAATTCAAAAATCTACAAATTTGTAAGTTTAGAACATTACAACTTTACACTTAAAGTCCAAAGTATATATTGGACATCATTGATACTATGGTGAACATTGGAGCCACAAATGTAGACAACACTAATTAACTCTCTTTATGCTACACATGTGGACCTTCATTAATTTTTTTGCCTTTTAGATTAAAAAAAACTCACATACTTCTTGCATGATTCAACTCCGTTCATTTCAATTCTTCCATTCTAGGTTGCACCCTTTTGATGTGTATTGATCCTTGGCTGATTACTAAGATATGCTCACGAATATGCTAAAATTTACATCCTTCACTAAACAAAAATAAATAAATAAACAAAGAGATTTCAAAATTGAAAGTTCATAAAAAATAAACAAAAAAAATCTATTACAATAAAAGCAAACTCTAAAGTCACTTGTTAATTGCACAACAACAATGAAAAAAATTAATATCCCCTTCATAGTTTTATAAAGAATTTGTTTAGAATTTAGGCTCTTATATTTTGTGTTTACGTTCTGATAACAAATCTCAAATTCTACCACCACAATTCACAAACTCTACATGAAAAAAATCCTCCAATCTTACATTCTAGTGTGGTGAATTTTATATACATTCAAAGCAAAGTGTAGTAAGTTGCTTTTCATCAAAGAGGAAACCGTTGTCGTGGCAAGGCATGAATGCTTCCATTTGAAATCTTGAAAAGCTTTAAGAAAGTTGAATCTTTGGTCCATCTATCTTGATGTTGATAGAGTAAATTGGTCTTGCATTTTAAAATTATAATAAATAGTGAAGACTAGCAGTTAGATTCTTTTTCTCAGATTGATTTTGGAATTTGCAAAACCATAAGTTTTGTTTGATTTTCTTCTAATGTAATATACATAAGAAAACTTGCACATTTTCCATTGATGCCAATTTTTATTGTATCCATCATTTCAAGGACAATTTATTGTGTTAGTCCTCCATCCAAAAGAAAAATAAGACTACTTGTCAAAAAAGTAAAAATGCTTATCACTACCTTTGAGCATTTTGTCTCCACCCTTGAGATAAAGCAGGCACAACGAGTGAAAAAAAACTACTTTGAAATTCAAAAATAAATGATTGTTGTTCCAAACCACCACATAGTTTTTTTCTAATAAATGAGATTTGGACTACTTTAGGGTGAGTTAATGGCTACATTCATTGTCTTAGGTGACAATAATGAAGTGACTAGTAAACTAGGACAATTAAATTTTCCACTTTAGTTTTGAATGTACATAGCACAAAGTGTTTGGTATAAAGTACTTTTTTTAGTCTCCGTGTTGGAGCCATTTTGAGAAATATATTTAGATTGAATAAGATGAGTATTATGGATACACTCTTTTGGGTGAATTTGGCTTACACTTCATGAATTCTTAACAAATTCATACTTTGTCCAAAAAAAGTAATTTCAATTGGACTTGCCTGTTCTCACATTTCACTTTAATATGTGGAATTGAAAAAAATGAAAATAATCAACAATGCCATGAGAATAAACCGTAGTCATTTTGCCCTGTAATGGTCTGGTTTATCTTGTTCATTGACTGATCTGCAAGGAGGAATCCAAACCTAATTGCAAAGCCAATTTTAATTGAACAATTAGGGTTGATATTTTAAATTTATTTTAAATTTCTAGGATTCTTTATAATTGATATAATCAAATTTGAAAATTGAATTAGTGCAATTGTTGCATCACCAACTATCATTACACCGCTAAATGATATGGAAATTGAAAATGGGATGATTGTGGACTGGTGGTAACCTACACCAAATAGTGCGATTAGGTTGCCGCACACTAATTTCTCATATCTTACACTTTTACTGCTCTAAAAAGATTTTCATCACTAATTAATACAAAAAGTATATATTTAAAAGGCCTTGCAACCACTATAAAGCTGCCAAAAAATAGATTAACAACATTCAAGTTGTAAACCATGTGAAATTCAAGCATGGTCAGCATATAGTCTGGGGCAACCTAATTGCACTATTTAGTGTACTTCCTCTTAGCACCATCAATGACATTTTTGTCGTCCATGCCCAATTTTTTCTAGTGTTGGACCAATTTTCTAGTTGCAAATTTGTAGTTATAACATTGAATGAATTTTGAACAAATTAAATAACAATGATAATGATTCATTGGTAATGATTCACTAATTCATGAACAAATCATATAATTATCTAAAGATGTGTGAACACAATTTCAAACTTTCTAAAGTCCTCAGAAGTAGTTAGAACTTACTCTATTTTTTAACCCCTAAATGCCCAAGGCTTGTTTTGAGTTTCTTAGAATTTGCTCTAATTTGAACAAAATGCCAACATTTTGATAAGTTGTATCAATTTTTTTTTGGAATTGTAACCATACAAATTCAAACTAGACATGTCAGAGATTTCATAGAAAAAGAAAACACAACACTATCACTTATGGAGCAAAAGATTATAATGATTGACCATAAGGATGTTAAAACTGCAAAAGTGATGTAAAGTCTTTCAACCTTCTTTTCACAAGTCAAATCTAAAAAGTTGGTGACCAAAAAATTGAGGTTAAAGAGCCTAATTTGTATAAACCCAATTAATTTACGGCTTCTTAAAATCTACTCTATAATTTTTTTAAATGAATTTTGAAAGCAAATTTTCCTCCAAGATTTAGAGTATATGAGGCTCATTTCCAAGAGCTCTCAACACTACAGGAAGTCAAGATTACATTGGGTACCCTTGTACAAAATCAAGAATAGAAAAATCAATATCATTTATTTTCAAAATCGGATTTTTGATGCTAAAACTAGACTTCAAGAAGAACTTTTTAAAAACATAACCTACTAAAAACAGCAGCTTGGTTAGGATTTATTTAACTTCAAAGTTTTGCAAACTCCACATTTGGGTGCCTCGGGCATTTAGGGGTAAAAGAATCATAAATGTATTATACAAATTTTTCACTAGTAGAAAGTCGAATTGCACTTGGTGGTGGTGTGGTATGCCAAATTTGATGTTCACCAAATAGTGACCTTTGAAATAATTTTGTGCATTGCAACTTGCAAGGCATATAGTTGGAATGTTGGAATATTATCTTGGAACCTCTTTATATTCACAACCATGTAGAGATTAAAGCACTTTTTAATTAGTGAGGCAAATTTGGATGTAAAATTAAAATTCCAATCCTCCCAATGATACCAATTGCAAGCATATTGCATGTAATCAGTTGTTCTTAATTAAATTTGAGTTTCAAAATTAAAAAATGCAATTCATTGATTGTGCAAAGTGTAGTTTATACATGCATATAGCAATAACTCATGGATTTATTACAAGAAACATCCATGTCATTAAACTAATACATTTAAGTGCCCCAAAATATAACATTCATCCAAACAAAGCTTTAAAAACCATCACAAATGTAGATGTCTGTTTTAGGCCGCGCAGTTTGAAAGGGCCAAAGTAATGAGTGGAATACACCAAATATAAAAAATAATGTTATATCCTAATAGCTAAACATTAATTTCATCATCTTCAAAAAATGGAACATTTCAATAACATTAGCTCTGCTATTAATAGTATATTATAATAGGCTAGCATAATTATATTGTGGTATATTAGTATATTATTGACATTTTTCACGTATATACATGTGATATTTGGAGGTCCTCTACAACTCGAATTGTAGCAATTCTTATAACATTTGATAAAGAACAAGATTTTTAACATCCATCCAATTTACACAATTTTTTTGATTTGAATTGGTTTCAAGTTCTTCTAAATTACATGCTTTAAGTGATCACTTTTGACATCCTTAGACTTTAGAGGGTTAACCTTGTGACCTTGTAACACCGCAACATTCCAAAAAAAGTTGATGACTGACTTTCAAGATAGTTGAAGGAATGCACCTCTTGATTCATAACTCTGGATACTTTTTGTCAAAGTACGTTGGTGATACGTCTCGTCCTTTCAGGGTTAAAGATCCCCATTCGACCATAGCTCCCCAAATGCCCTCCAACCGAAATTCGATCAAAACTATCCAAATGCCCTCCCACCCAAATTGCTTCTTCAGTTCAACGGAACAGACAAGATTATACCTCGGAGGTAGCTCCGCCGTTTAATTTCGAGCTCGCAAACCTGCATTGGAAAAGGGGATCCACTCCCATCGCATAATTTTCGAAAGTGAAGTCCGCAGCCGTTGCCGGATACCATGGAAACGAACTTTCATCAAGCTGGAATGCATGAGCAGGCAAGTATATATCGCGGTACAGTATCAAAATCATTGACTGAGTGCACAATTAAGGGAGATTCGATTTCCATATATCCGCCCTGCCTCTCGCGCCATTTGCATAAAATTGCTTCGACGAATTTGTCGAAGTGTAGCTCGGCCATGGCATTCTGGGACACCGTTTAATTTCCGATGCTGCCACGGCACCCATTTCGCAGAAAGAGTTCTTGGTAAACACGCCGGCGCCGGCCCACTTCATTTCCTGTTAGTTGGCAGAGATCGCGCGTACGTGTTAGCTAGCTGCTGTAGTTTTGGTGGGAAATTTTTCAGAGTGATCGAATTGCTTGTGGGGATTGAGATGCACTGAATGGCCCCAGGAAGAAATGCAGCAGCACGTACTATCATTCTATGCGAGCTCATATATAGTTTTAATTGTAGATCAAACACCTCTCGTGGATCCCATGATAGGTCAACGTTGCACCTTGTAGTGAACACGGACACGAGTCAGGTAGTGCCGGCACGACGGAAGAGTTGTACGGTTTACATCATATTGCATTGGGGAAGATCTTTTGCGTTTGGATTGTGATATTGATTGATATTGCTGCATATATGTAGCAAGATCGTGCAAATCTATTGCTCCAAGACTTCATTTATCCATCTCATTAGGTTCGTCAGTTTCTCGCGGAATTGAATTGAACACGATTATGATTGCGTTGTACGTTGAAGGTAATTCGGACAAGTATTTCAATAGAGCGAGCAAGAGGGATAGTCTCGAAAAGCGGCTTCAACGACTCGGATTCCGTGGAGTAACCGTTGCATGGCAGGTATAGTTTACCATCAATCCCATCTACCTGTGAACTTCCGTTGAAAACTTAAAGAATTAATGCGGAGCCCATCAGTCTAGGTCCGCCTTCCGTATGCGATTGTGTCTCCTCGTTTCGAAGCAGAAATGCTTAGATTCGGTCACACGCGGGCAGGCAAAGCGAGCTGCAACAGAATAGTATCAGAGATCGAACAACTCTTTGATGTTCATTGCTCACGTTCGTATTGCCAACCACACAGTGACTCTGGGGATTAGCTAGCAGCGCTTGTA
This sequence comes from Neckera pumila, assembly GCA_963969595.1. Lineage (NCBI taxonomy): Eukaryota > Viridiplantae > Streptophyta > Bryopsida > Hypnales > Neckeraceae > Neckera > Neckera pumila. Next base: position 51,893,740 of record OZ018408.1, on the reverse strand, counting down.
GAGCTAGACAGGTAGACTTTGTCTTGGAAAGGGGTCCTTGATTGTGGCACACGTACTTTCCACGTAAGGTGAGTTCTGTTATCAAGCTGGTAGGCACCTGCGCGCCGGAATGCCAGAGTACTCCGGCATGCACTCGATTTGTATCCGCCCTCCCAAACCTTCAATCCACAGTGATACATGTATATTGGAGTCGGTTTATCTCGCTGCCATTTCATTTCATTTTTCGTGTGACGCCAATTCGATTGCACGCATGCATTGCCAATTTGCTGCTCATGTGTGTACGCAAATCGACCATTTCCTTTTCAAACAGATCGATGACGCATTTGCTAGCTTGTTTGGTGGAAATCCAATTTGCGGTGCATGAGATGGAATGGCTTGGGCCATCCATTCTCCTGAAATTGACTTTGTGTTTGCGATACACGGTCCGCTGGGCAAGTAAGTAGGCATATATCTCGAATGACCTACAGTTAGGGCAGATTCGCAAGGAGCATGGACTCGGATTCTGTGGATTGACTACTCCTCAGCAAGTAACTAATTTGAACAATCTTCAGGTTCATAATTGATTCAATTCAAACAAGCACTTCAGCGACCAATCGATCATGGCTGACAGGGACCCTGCCATAAATCTGAGCGCCGATGTGGACCTGGTCTGGAAGTTCCTTTTCAATTGCTTCGTCGGTACGTGCCAAGTCCTGGCAGCAAGGTCCATCATGGGGCCTGGGGACTACGAGCGGTACACCCATCTCACGAGAAATCTCTTCAGTGGTGCTACACCCTATTCCGAATTTCGGAATCAAATAAGGGTGTTGCTGCAGAATTACAGACATTTGACAGTCTATTGGGTCGCTTACGATCGTTGGAAGCGCACAGGAACATTGCAGTCGGTGGACTACCCTTTGGTTCTCTATCCTGTCAATCTATGTGTCCAGTGGAATATCATCCCTCACTCTGTTTATGAACGCCTATTGGGATATACTGCGCTGCGTAATCGTGCCTCCGAATGGAGTCGCGCCGATATGAACCTGGTTTGCGAGTTCCTTCTCAATTGCTTCATCGATTGGTGCCAAGGCCAGGCCGCAAGGTCCATCATGGGGCCTAGGGATTACGGTCGGTACACCCATCTCACGTGGAATCTCTTCAACGGTGTCACACCTTATTCCAAATTTCTGCCTCAAATGCAGGTGTTGCTGCAGAATTACAGATATTTGACAGTCTATTGGAACGTTTACCATCATTCGAAGTGCACGGGAACAGTGCAGTTGGTGGACTACCTCTATCCTGTCAGTCTATGTGTCCGTTGGTATATTATCCCTGACTTTTTTTATGAACGCCTATTGGGAGATACAGCGCTGCGTATTCGTGCCTCGGTGTGGAGTCGCGAACAGGTCCGCCCACAGGCCCGCCCACAGGCCCGCCAACACCATGAACTACAAGCTGATGATAGCGAACTACAAGCTGATGATGGCGAACGAAAATCAGAGGATAGCGAACGTACCGAGACTGACAGTGACGGCGACCGTCTGTAGTGCATGTAATGTAGATTGAGCTCTCGCAGTTTGTCTCAAGCTCTGACTGCCGCACTAGGTCTTCCATCAGGTTGCCAAGACTTCGTCAATTTAGACGGTTGGTTGTTTTATGGTTTGAATGTACGTGCCTATGAGCACCTTTGAATGAAGCTTGATAATCAGAACATTTGTGATCGATCTTTGCCGGCTCATGAAGTATTCAAGTACTGTTGCAGCTCAGATCATCTCTTTTATAAACTGGATTGGAACCGCAAGTTGGCATGATTCTGGAGTCAGAAATTGAGACGGTATATGTCTTCACATCTAGGTCGAATTGCAGGGCACAAACTAGGACAGGCATGGATTGAGTTTCAGGCCGGGCGTCCTGGAACGAGCCAAAGTATTGGAATACCACCAATAAACAAAATGGAATTGAGAATTTGGACGATGAGACTATTGAATGTCATTGTTGTGATCGATAGATATGGGTTCATAGTACATTAATTTCGTTTGGAACTGAACGATTTTCTAACTCTGCAGTGTGGATGTATGATGCTTTTCAACACTACTGGAAGGCCATGGGTGGCCTCGCTCTTGAACGGAATCAAATGATTGTCGTTCTAAGTCCTTGAACTGGGGTTTATTCCATTTGAATCGAAAATTGAAAGAGTCGATTCTTGATTTATCAGTGAACATTACTACTCTCTAAAAGTACATGAATGGATAGAGAGTTATCGGTATCTATCGTCCATTGATTTAAAGAAACTTCACGATCCTCAGAAGTGAATGACTAAATTTTCTTTCGCACAAGTGAATGACTAAATTGTTGAGAGCACTTAGAACTATGACCTATGAACTATGACCTTGCAGAGCGCAAAAGGTAAGTCACCAACATATGCAACGAGCTTACGACGGTGTTTATGGTCAATTTTGCCATAAACTGTGAAATATGTGTACATAAAGATCTAAAATCTAGCAGGTATGGATCTTTATTCTGGAAGGTGCCTAAGTTTTGGAATTCAATGGTATTTCCATTTGTTTCAAAAAAAAACTAACTTTGGAATTCCGCCAATTGACGTTGTTTGTATCTCATAGCTCGGAATCATGAGCCGTTATTCAATTGGTGGCGAAATATTCCCTTAATTTTTGAGAACAACTACTTCTCAAGAGGTTGCATAACCTGGATTTTGATTGAGTGAGGTCTCTGTCCAGCTAGGATGCACATGAGATCTCAATATTGAGCGATATGTAGGTTCACAGAGTATTGGGGTAATATACAAACACATCCATCAACAAGGCTAGAAATAACGTATCACGACATGGACTGCAAATCTTACAACAACATCATCAATGTCTGGTGTTAGCAACCAAGATGCTCGTGGACAATATGGAATTCACTGCACATCACAAAACACAGTTTCATTAAATTGGCCATATTCCACAACTTTGACATTTTTGGGCTCAGCGGTCTCAAATGTAAATCTATACCCGTCCTAGTTTTAGAATTTTGTGAAGATTTGCGTTCACATGACAGTAAACTAAGCTGCTACAAAATTCAACAAATATGTAAAAGGATACTTCAAAAAAAGTTAGTGACCTCATCCGATATGCCTAAAACAATGAACTCTGGTAACAACAGCAATTCATCTTACAAACACTTGGTTGGACCGTTGGACTCAATAGCAAATGGTGTGTGAATAGCCTGGCTAGATGTTCATGACTATGGCCAGTGATAGATGAAAGGTAATGGGGTTGTCTTCTGTCACTTTCGGTGGTCAGCCATTCCCACTTCGAAATTGCATAAGCAAGTCATACTCACTGATAAAATTTGATTTCAACGCTTGTACGGATTTCAACACTTTTATAAAAGTGTTGAAATTTACCCATAGATCTCTCCAGTGCTCTTGACACCTACCAAAAATTAGACTCCAGTAGTACACTTTGAAGTGTTTGGAAGTGACAAATAATGTATTTCCTTTGCCTTCCAGTAATTTCGTTGTCAACAACCAAATGTCAGACAACAGAACACCTGCTCACAACTAAAGGCTCTTTTGACGAATGCCGTGAAAATCGAGAAAAATAAATTTTTTGAAAGTTATCAATTTCTAGCCCAGGTCAAAGTTGTTAGTAAACACTGTAATGGCAAACCAGAGTCACTGCGTGAATTCGAGTCGGAGAAGACGGCGATGGTTCACATAAAGACAAGGAGCTCATTGGAATTTCATAAGAGCATTGAAATTTTATGCTACTTTCAATTTTTCATCAAAATTCATCTAATACGCACTTGGTATCTGAATCCATTGTAAATGGATTCTATCAGCTTTTCTTCAGAGACAAATGATGCCTGCCTTGATTCAGTAGACGATTGACAACTCAAAGCAATCCTAGGCTGGAGACTCGTTCATAAACTATGTAACGAACACCGAGGACCCGAACGACCAAGCTGAACATTAAATTAGTCTGCTCTAAAAGCGACCCTTTAAGAGCTGTTTGCCTTTTCGTGGAAGCTAAACTCCTTGAAATAATTTTCTGTAAATTTTAGTAAGAAGAAAAATGGAATTGGCTTCTAACCCAAGTCGTTTCATATTTTTTTAACCTTCGTGGAGTTAGTTACAAATCTTTGAAGTTGAAACGTAGTGGTCACTAACCGACCACCTCCTGAAATGTACACCTTTGGGACATTGAAGAAAGCAAAATGTACCTATGCGCCATGATACGATTTTAAAAGTCAAGTTGCTTTTAGAACACACTACTTTAGAGACCCGGAACACACTAAACTTAGAAATATAGTAATGTATTTCCCTTACTTTATATTCCATATAAAAAAATAATTCCTTGGCAAACTTCAAAAGCCAATTAGGGCTGGGGTGAATTGACACCTTTACTTATTCCTAATTTTATCCCTACAAAAATTGCCAAAATTTGTTATTTGCCATGCATGGTAAAATTTGCAAATTTTGAATTCATATTTGCAATCAAACGTCCCAAATGGTCTAAGAGAGGTGAAGAATATAAATTAATGAAGCACAAACTAAGGGTTCTTTTTTTTTAATGCACCCTACAGATGCCTTTGGAAGGACGAAGGAAGGGTCGATTCACCCCAGCTCCAGTTAGGGAATAGGGACCGAAGAGAAGGTGACTTTAAAGACTTGTTGGATAACTCTAATTTATGCTAAAAATTTCATGAGAGGATTACTCTAATATGCACCATTATTGTTTGCAATTGGAAAACAATAGCTCTTATTTTGTACATGCCTCAAATGTGCACATAAATTTTTTGTCTTTGTAGTCTTCTTCATACAACAAAGATAAATCGCTTAATTTTTTTTTTGTTGACAATATCCGCAATTGGTGCATACAATTCAATATGGCATTTGAAGGATATCTTAGCTTAGCCATGTGATCCTAAAGGCATTGTGTTAGAATATGTCCTAACTTCAATAATATTTCTATCATATAGTTATAGAAACTAAGCTCCATTACCACTTTACATAGAACTGGTTCAAGTTACTGCATGTCAATGAACTTGGCTAGTATTACTTTCACGTGCATCACCAGTTGCATCAAACATCAAACCTATAGCGGGAATAAGGCAATGAAGTGATACCAACTAGCATACATGAAATTTTTTGTCCCACCTTTCATGTGTATGTGCCCTTCATTTTTCCGTTGCATCCAATGGATTTTCATGTTCAACGTTTTGCTTGTGTGATTCATCTTTGTCTCTCTGCTGGGATCCCGACAATGTGTCAAGTGTCTAGCGTTTGATCTCCAACTTCATTTTCTTTAGATTATGCGTCCAGCATTTGGTGACATATACAATACTTGCAAAGATGATGTAGTCCAACTTTCCAAGGTAAGCATTTTCTTTAAATTATGCGTCAAGCGTTTGGTAACACAAACAATACCTGTAGAGATGACATGATCCAAGGTAAGTCGAGATGTACAGGGAGTTTGGTGTGTCTTCTGACTAATACCAACTATTTTGGTTCAATAAGCTTAAAGGATGATTTTCCAAATATGATTCGACATATCATTATTTGTTGTTTGAAAATTAAATATTATAATATATATAAAATATTTTTATTTTATTATAATTATATATATACAAACTAATTTAGGCAGTATGGACTTGAATTAATTTGAGGCTTTGTAGAAAATTTGGACTAATTCTTGTGGATCTTATAAGTAATATATAATAACTAAGACAATAAGTGTAGTTTATTTTATTTTTTTTAAGGGGGAGGGAGAAGAATTCAATGTAGGTCATGCAACGACTTCAATTTCTTTTGATCTTAAATAGACGAACAAAGCCATACATCATGTCTAACTTCTACTTCAATATTTTATTTTATTTTTTATCTTAAAATTAAATATTTTAATATTATTACAAATTCAGTAACTGTTATCAAGAGGTTGTAAAATTTTCCAACACTACAAAAAAACGGATATTTTATGACTGCAAAAACATGACTGGAGATGACTGGCAACTACTTGCAATCATATATTTGGAGGCCAATACGTTGGTGAAAAATACAATTGCAAAATATGACTGCTAGTCATTTTTTTGCCTTATACCTTGTAGGCATATACTATATGCTCGTTGGGAATGCCAAAATACTTTGTAAGGAACGGTTGGGAACATGTTTGGGAATGTTGAGTTATATTTTTGCTGGAGTCATATTTTGCAGTCATATTTCCATAGTCATGACATTTTTTTCTTTGGAGATAGGCCAAGGGAAACTTGGGCGGGCAATCATGTTTTTGCATTAGTCATACTTTGCAGTCATTTTTTCATGGTAGTGACAATTTTTTTTCTTTTGAGGCCGCCAAGGGAAATTTGGGCGGGTAGTCATATTTTTGCCTTAGTCATTTTTGCAGTCGTATTTTTTTAACATTCATATTTTGTAATTACATTTTTTTGTTAATAAATTTTATTTCTTTTGAGGCATACTAAGCAAAAGGTGTGCAATCTAAGATGGCCCTCTTATATTCCTTTGGGTATAAGTGTGATTTTATTTCATGATTGCTTATTAAAAAAAATAAAATTTTGTATGTTGTGCCCATTATAGAGTTGGCGGCTAATAATTTGGGGTGGCATATGTTTATATTTTAACTAATGTATTTTAAATTCTCAGATAGTTTAAAGAAAATTTGGGCGGGAAATATGTTTAGAGAGTGTCCAATTATATTTTTGCCTCAATCATATTTAGTAGTCATATTTTTTTGTCAGTCATGTTTTGTAATCACATTTTTTTGGTAGCCATTTTTTTCTTTTGGGGCAACCCAAAGAAAAGGAAAGCAATCTAAGATGTCCTTCTTGTAATTTGGCCATTAGGATCATTCCTTTGAGTGTAGGTATGGCTTTATTTCATGTCTATTAAAAAAACATCATTTTTTTGGGTGATGTGTCACCTATAGAACTAGCATCAAATAATTTGGAAAGGCATATGTTTATATTTCAATTAATATATTCAAAATTTTCATAGGACTTAGAAGGGAAGTAGAAAGGAATAAAACAATTAACAACAAGTAATAATTGTATTTTTTTAAGGATTTAGGAGGAAATTAGAGATGAATCAAAGCATATGAACAAACTATAACACCAAGGCAATACCAAATCTAAGAACCTAGGTTAGAAACCGGGCTTGCCTTATCCCATTATTGGAACTTGTCATGAGATTGATGATTGTGATACAAATTGAAAGCTAATTAGATTGATTAACACAAAGTGAAATCTAATACATTTAATCTAGTGATGTAGATTGAAGGTTGTAGAGTTTAGAAAAAACACTTGAAGCTTGGAAATACTCTACTCTAGAGAGGAGAAAAAGGAGTGTCAGAAAAATCCACCCAAGTGGCCATGGAGCAAGAGTAAGTGAGGAGTGTGATTTGTATTGAGAGTCTAAGAGTTTGAAATAGAAGTGTAGGTTTCAAGTTGCCACTTGAAGTTTTGGGCATAGTTAGAAGACTAATTTGACCCCCTTATAGAGGTTTGACTATGTATTAATAAAAAAAATTGTTGATTATAACATGCATCGTCAACCAAATGGAATTTTGAAGTCTTAAGTATATACTTAGTTAGCACTTATGAGGCTTATGTCATTACAATTGTTTGATTTAGAAATATTTAGAAATTAATTAATAGAAATCAAAGTTAAAGATTACAATTCTAAAATATCCCAAAAAATAAAGGGAAAAAAAAAAATATAGAAAATAATTTAGAAGAAGTCAAGAAGGGGAAGTAGAAAGAAATAGGTTCAAAGAGAAGAATCAGATCATGGATAAAATTTATACAACTTGTTATGAAAGTCATCATTTAAGTTGTATATATAAAGACATAATGAATGCAACCAAAATGAATCAATGCAAGCCTCATGATACAATTACATTTACAATATGAGTGTTGGAGAATGGAAATGTGGTAGAAACGGATTTCAAGGCATGTCTTTAAATTTGGCTCTTTGTTATTTTTCTTCTTATAGAAAGCATAGTTACATTAGAAATTAAGAGGTTTAAGTCACACTTTTAAGAATTTACTAAAATCCAACTTTGAATTCAAGATCAATTAGGTAATTTCTAGAGGTTTCCAATAATATATGACAATTTTAAAAATAGATAAAAATTAAAGAAGATAAAATACGATGAAATGAGATAGTTAAGAGTGTTAGTTTTGGATTAAAAATGGAAAAAGAATCATCCAATTCAAATTAGAAGGAAACTTTAAAATTTAGGTGACATTTTGAATCTAATCTTGAAAGTAAAAACTAATTTAGACTTACAGGCTAAAAGAAAATGTGGATGAAGTTTGGAAGGATGAATTAGAGACAAAACTTCACCCATAATTTTTGCTAAAAAAACTTCATTATAAAGATTTTTACTATTTTAGAATAGACATGCAGTGCTCAACAACTTAAGTTCACAAACATTTTGAATTTCTCAGCTTAGATTTGGAAGTCTAGAGTTTTGGCCTAGATTTTATGAAACCATGTAAAACCACCTCAAAACCTCTCATTTTTACAATTTGTATTAGTTTTAGTTAAAATTTGATCCACTTACACTTTATTATTAGAAAATATTTATTCAATGTTTAGAATGCCAATTGAACAATACTTAATCTCGGACTTAAACATCCAATTTATAATTTGAAGCTCAACAACAAAGAATATGGTTGGGCATGCTTTATCTCAAGGATTTAGATAAAATACTCATATATGTTATGTCTGGAAGTTTGTTTCTTTCTTGAAAATGTTCTCAACATTGTCATATAAGCTACATTTTTTGAGTCTCTACACGCCCTACAAAAGTCTCAAAATTATTCATATGAAGATTGAAGCTTATTGTGGGCTCACGCTCGCTTGTATTGCAATTAAAAGATGGTTGTTTGGATGTTTTTAGAAGGATATAGACTATAAAAATACAATTTTTTTTTTGCTTCAAAGATGCTTTTAAATAGTGCCTCTATCAAATACTTTTGCTCCTGCAGACTTTGTGCACGGACGTAGATACTTTGACAAATGCATGGCATCTGTTTAAATTTATTTTGCCATAGTTGTAGGTGCTTTAAGGCCCTGCAGCTTTCTTTCATGCATTTTATGGAGTTTTCGTCCCGGGTATGCAATTCCTTTAGTCCCACATTATATGGCTTTGATTATAATCACTTATAATGCATTTTTGTCCAATTTTAAGGGATATAATTTGTTTTAATGTAGAAAATTCTTGTAGCTTTTTCAAAAAGAATCCAAAAATGTAATAATACATTAAATGAATAAACTTTTAGGGCAATAATAGCTTTACAAACCAAATTATATAAGTTATTTCAATACATGTATCATGGGATAAGCTATCCAACTTTTTAGGTTTTTTAATAAAAAAATAATTTTAATTGGATTAAATTTCTTGTATGGAATTTTAAAAGTATATATAGGTATTCCAATTTCTTTATATATATTGTGAATTTTTTTATAATATGTATGCAACCAAAAATTTTCTATATTTATTTATTTATTTAATTTGGTCTTCACCTAAGCTTTTGATCTTTTTAAGTTGATGATTTTTACAAAAATTGTCCTTTAAGCCGTTTTAATGCCAATGACCGATATGTTTAATATATGAGTTGCATATCCAGGATTTTAGTGTCAATATATGTATTCACTTTGGATCAAATTCGATTGTTAAAAAAGCTTCGTTGCTTAGTATAGTCATATTTGGTTAGCTTTATGACTAAAATATATCATGTATATGACTAGGACAAGTCACATAACTAAAGCATGTCATGAGCATAAATAGGGCAAGTCATATAACTAGGCTTTTGTAACCCTAGCCACCACTTCCATATAGCCGCCACTAATTTAGGGTTTTAAAACCCTAGCTGTCATTTTTTTGAAATCGCCTCTTTAAACTGCAACATTTGGCTATTTTTGCTTCTTCTTCTTCTTCTTCTTCTTTGTTTTTCTTGTTGCCTCTTAGGTTTTTTTTCTTTTTGCCTTTTAGCTCTTGTTTCTTGTAGCCTTTTAGTTCTTGTTTCTTGTTAATGCCTTTTAGATCTTGTTTCATTTTGCTTCTAAATTCTTGCTTCTTGTTGCTTCTTAGTTCTTGCCTCTTGTTGCTTCTTAATTCTTACTTCTTGCTTTTAACTTTCTCTTGTTACCTCTTAGTTCTTAGTTCTTGCTTCTTAGTTCTTGCTTCTTAGTTCTTGCTTCTTAGTTCTTGCTCCTTGCTTTTAGTTTGCTCTTGTTACCTCTTAGTTCTTAGTTTTTGCTTCTTAGTTCTTGCTTTTTGCTTTTAGTTTCCCTTGTTACCTCTTAGTTCTAACTTTTTACTTCTTATTTTCTCTTGTTGCTTTTCTAGGTTTTGCTTCTAACTTCATGTTGTTGCATCTTAATTCATGCTTCTTGTTACTTCTAGTTACATCTTAGTTCTTGCTTTTTCTTCTTATTTGTTGCATTTTCTTGCATCTTAACTTATGATTCTTATTATTTGTTGTTACAACTTAGTTCTTGTTTCTTTTTGTTTTTTGTTGTATCTTGATGCATCTTACCTTTTGCTTGTTGTTACCTCTAAGTACTTGCCACCTTTTGCTTGTTGTTACCTCTAAGTACTTGCCACCTTTTGCTTCTTGTTCCTTATATTACCATTATTATTCTTCTCCTAGTTTATTTGCAATTTTTTTAAAGATAATGGTTATGACTATTTCTTATCTTAAACTTGTGCAATATACTTATGGGTCGTTGCAAGAAACACCGTCCAATTTTGGTCCATTTTGGCCTGTTTTCAGCCAGTACTCTAGTACTCATGAGCTTTTTGCATATGAATTTTTAAAAAAGACATAAAATAAGGACAATTAGTACAAGACTAAAATTAGCATATCTCCAAAGTTTCATATCTAAAAAAAGTCTATGTCAAAAGTTATTCACAAAAATGAGTGAGCTGAAATTTTGAAGAAAATATATACTTTGACATTTTAATTTGTAAAAAATAGGAAAAACAATTTTTAAAGGAAATAAAAATAAATTATTTGGAAAGACTTCATGTTGAAGAGATTTGACCAAAAAATTAATCTTGAAGTCATCTAAAATGTTCAAAACTGCGCGCACAAGAGAGCCCTCTTTGCATAGACGCAGACAATACAAAATAAAATGTTTTTAAATGCCCCTTGGTAGAAACATGATTTCCTACTATGCAAATAGACCATAGAAATTTCAGCTCTAAATCATTAAATTTGGGTACTCCGTTTTACTCAAAACCCCTAAATCGCAAAACGTGACAAATTAGCAAAATTGAAATTTAAATATAAAATGATTTTTTTAAGTTCTTGAAAATAAGAGATATGATTAGCCTCAAAACTGACACCTCCAATAAAAAATTCAACTTCATGCGAGTTATGCTTCAAAAGTTATTGCAGAAGGAAGCTTCCACAAATCCCTTGTGACAATTCAATAGGACTGGTGTTTCTTGCAATGACCCATATATTGCCTTAAATCTTTGAAGGTTGAGCTATATTGTTCATTTCAATGAAAATTAACCTCTTTGATTGTATATATAGGCACCAAGCTGGAAAAAAGTTATTAGAGGCTATTTGCAACACTAAAAGGCAACATCTTCACATATTTGTAAGAAATATAGGTCTTATAAATGTGTGGGAATATACATTTATAGAGTGCCATTGTGATATGCTTTGTGCTAGTGACTAATAAATGTGATTGAGAAGAGTCACATTCTTTCTTGCACTTTCTTTCTCTAAGATGATTGTCTTTTGTGCATCTCAAAAATCACATGTACTCATTTTAATTGGATGGAGTCTTTTGTTTAGCTGCCAAAATCGTATTAATGTATGACTGCAATACGTCATAATCATTTGGAATGTATGGAAAATGTGATTGTAGTTTATGATGGAAACTATCATTAGTCTTAGTTACCTCAGTTACAAACCGCACACACAAACCTAAAAATGTGACTCTCACTTATTTGGAATATCACTTGCTTCAATTATATTTCACAAAATATCTTGGTGAAAATTTGATTGGTTATAGTCACATAATGCTCACAACTATGCCAAAAATGTGATTCAATACATTTAAAAATATGACTACATTCAATTATAAAATTATTAATTACATTCTATATAAACTATCACATCATCCAAAAATATGACTCATAGGAGTCACATTTGAAATCAACAAAAAATGTGACTCACAAGAGTCATTTTTCACAACAACAGAAAATATGACTAACAAGAGTCATACTCACATCAACAAAGAATATGACTCACCATGCAGTCATATGCCACGTAGGATTTTTTTTGCTTTTGCCCAGGCACCTCAAGAAAAAATCAAGTGTATCAAAAATGGTCAATATATACGTGACGTTGGCAAAATAAGGCTAATTATGGCTGTTTATATTTCCCAACAAATATGACTACAAATATGATTCATGTCTAAAGCGACTCGTTGGTAATGATTGGACCCAGTCATAGCGCGAATCATCTATAGTGATTTCTGCGTGATTCATATTTTGAGATTTTACAACTCATTGCAGTCATATTTTGTAGTCAGAAAACATCATTTTTGTTGTAGTGAAAGTTTAATAACATGGATTATTTTCATCCATGATAATGTTTTTCATTGTGCTTTACACTTATGGTTTAAAAATTGAATTGCTTTAGTGTATTATGTAACTGTTATCAATCATTTTTCTAATTAAATAAAAGGTTTCTATACTTTCAAACTTTCCACAATCCAATAAGCTTATTGTTGGTTAGAAGAACCAATGTTAAATTTTGAGTTGTGTTGTAAGCAAAAAAAATCCACATCTATAGTTGTCAAGTCTAGTTAATCCTGAGCACTCTACCTCTCCAAATTTTGCCTCCTTGAATTCTTTTTTTTAGTGCTGGGCCTCCAATGATGGATGTACTGCCGTGGAAAATTTACAAGGACAGTCAGGGGATACTGCTGTCATGGCGGGTAGTGGACGATGGGGTTATTACAGGAAGTACGCAACAGTGCGGGCATTCATTTCAGGCAATTGTACACATTTTTTCATTTATTGCGAATGCTGCGCCTAGATCGAGTACCGGAAGCATTGGCTAGAGCCGATTCTATACTGTTGGCAATTTTGCACCTTTCTCTGTCTGATTGGGGCAAGCGTGCGACTTTGAACAACTCCCTCTCTCTTGCAATGTCTCTGTGGATTGACGGAGTTTGGGGTTTGAGTGGCGTCTTCCCTCATTGTGTAACGTGGAATTCAATTAGGGTTCTAGATTTGTGATGTGAGTGATTGGCGAGATTGAGTTCCGTTCCAAAGAGGCCATTGCTATAGGATGTAGGGTTTGGGCAGGATTGCACTATTGCTGGAGTTCTTAGGCGAGGCAAGTGGAGTCATTGAAATTTAGGCTATACATGCAGAGCCATCATCGTGAGAGGTGTGGTCGGCCATCCTGCATTTGGCGGCTGCCACTTTCACTTCGGATATCCAAAGGGGGGAATTATGACGGTACTAGGTGGGGCGAACTCACCAGCGGCGGAAGCAAGCTCTATCAAATTGCAAGAGAAGGCTATGCCTCAGGAATTGGCCGAAATCAAGGGGTTTTTACAAGATTGGGCAATCACACGACACCACGCCACTGAGGAGGCCGTCAATACATTGTATTTGTGCTTCAACGAAGATTTCTTGCTTGGCCTAAATAAGCCCCATGCGAATCACTTTTGGCCAATCGATCCCTCCGGCAAATCCTGGCGCTACCTCTTCCGGCGCCAATGCTTTAGAGTACTGGGTGTTTTTTAAAGAATTCTGGAAGGACACCTAGACAGATTGCTGGCAGTGGTGAACGCATTCATGTAGACGAAGTGGTGTCCGGACGCAACTTCAAGGCACCCTGCTCAAACCGGCGGCAAATTGGGGAGAGACCGTGCGGATTGCCATAGATGCCACGGAATTGCGGAAGAGCATGGATAGCGCCGACGCGCCACAACCCCTTACACAGCGTGGCGACGGGGATAGGGAGGGCGATCCCTTGGCGGAGCGAAAAATTCCACTTCTCATCCCGACAAGCCGGGGAGGGATGCCTTAGCCAAGTGAAGAGCAAAACCGGGGGTGCGGCCAAGGGAATAAACGCGCTAGGGGGAGGGGGGGGGGGGGGAATAGGGGCGGAGGGGAGGGCGTGGTCAGGGAAGGATTGCAGGTAATCCCATCCCTGGCAATTTGGACTTGAACGTAATCTCGGGCAAAGTATTGGATTTGAATGAAGCCCCGCCTTTTGACATTGAAGGCGATGACAATATGGAAGCTGCTTAGGTGCAGTTACCGGCAATGGATCCACAACAGCATACACCGGGGCCAATTCTTGCTACAAGTCAAGGACGTGGTCGACCACAAGGGGCGCTTCAACAACACAACTCCACAGAGGTGGCTGCAGTACGCGATAGAGGACGACCGCAAGGAAGGCCACCCGGTTCGGGGCGCAAGAGGACAGGGCGTCAACATTGGTGGATCTACATCTCAAGGTACTGCAAATTTGGACCCAGGCCGGGCAAGCCCAAATCAGCCTTTGTGTTGGTTGCCTCCAAGCATTCAGCCTCTTATACGATTGCCGCATTCCCTCCGTTGACCCCGTGCATTACCAAGCCGGGAAGCAGTGACTCACAACGAGGCATCCTCGACGGTAATGGCCGTAGGAAGGTCGACAGCGAGGGTCGATGCAGAGAACTTCTCCCCCAATTCCGCTCTCGGCCACCATCGGAGGCATCAGGGGCTTGCGGTGGACAGGTCAGTTTATGAATTTTGTGGCCTTTGAATTTCCTCATTTTGGTTTTATAGTCTCAAAATTTTTATAGCCTATGACACCTCAATATGACCTTATTTGATTATAGCAAGGGATTCACTTGGATATGACTGCCTTACATGAATGTGTGATGCTTAGTTAGCCGATATTTATGACAAGTAATATTTTCCAGTCTTTACTTCTTGTGGAAGTGCTAACTCCAATGGGACTGCTAGTTTGCATGCAAGTGGTCCTTCTCGTACATCAGCCACCTAGCGCGGGCTTCTTGATGCATTTGCGGCCTCTTCTCGAATGCAAGAATGGTTGGAAACAAATGCAGGAGGCGGAACCAAAGCAGGCCTTGACACAGAATCAAACATCCCTCCGTTGGAAGGGCCCTGGGGTGCGGTACCTATGTGGCTGCTGCCTATTCAGTGCATGTAACGTTGCCAATGCTGGGATTTGACCTTGTGGAGTGGGGCGGCATTCATGATGTAGTGGGCGAACCCCAGCAACGATGGCAAGAGTGGGGCGTTCTATTTTACTTTGTCGTCTTTAAGGGTAGCATAGGAGAGAGAGAAAGGTGTGTGTCACTGATTGCACACCCTTTTACACAGGCCAACCAGTTCCACCAAGGGAGGACGTCGCTAATCTTGCACAGAAACCAAGGAAAGACTTCACTGGTCCCTGAGCGCTTCCCGACTTGGAGTTGGATGGCACTTTCATCCCAAAATTTGCCACACAACGGTTGGATAATGACTTGGCGCCTCTAATGGAGAGGGAGCGGAGGCCACTATCAAATGTGCAAGAAGAAGCAACAGTTGCGGAGGGATACATTGAGCCGGAAGGTGATGACTCTTCCCAGACCGAGTGGAGGGCTGAATTCGGAAACTTCAAAGGTCACAAGTCTTCCATTGCTTACAACGTTTCTAAATCTGCAAGTGGTGAAGGTAGCATTCAGGTCCATCATGAAATTGGTTTGTATGACGATGACGGTGACTTAGGGAAAGAAGGCGGCCGATCATCGGAGGGCGCAGCAAGAGGGATGGAGGGCGGCCGATCAGCGGAGGACGCTACGACTAATAGCGCTAGAGGGACTTCAGAAAGAAGCGCCCTAATTGGGCGGGGTAAAAAAACAAGGAGTCGTATGGGCCGCTTTCAAAGTGAAGAGGGCAAGAGCAATGGCCAAGGAGCAGGAAGATCAACAACATCTCCGCTTTACCTAAATGGAGATGCATGTGGAGGAGCAAGTCCTTCCGACTTGCACTTTGACTATGACACTGTGGGGGAGCAGGAGTTGGGGAGCAATTCAGATTTGTGGTACAAGCCAAAAGCTGAGATGACATCTAGACAGGGAATGCAGAACTCCAGGGCTAGTAGTACCTCCAAATCAAAATCAAAGAAAGAGATGGGGAAAGTAACTGACCCTCTCCTAAGTCAATTTGCCCCTGAGACATGGACCCCTAATGTACTACATTACAGTAATAATTATTTGCCATTCACAAGTCCTAATCCGGGTGCACACATCCATATGGCCGTCTTCCATCCGTATTGGGCATTTTTGAAAAATTTTGGTCACAAAAATTGTAGAGGAGAATTGTGAGGGAGACAAACTTATATGCATTGGAGAATATATATGGTGACAGTCGAACGAGAGGTGGACTGGAGTGGACTCCTTTGGGCATAGAGGAATTTTGAGCATATCTTTCTATAAGCCTATACATGGGATCAAGAAATTGCCAAACCAAAGACTCTATTGGGCCAAGGAGGACCAACTTTTCCATTGTCGCATTATATCACAAATCATGAAGAGGGACAAATTTGAACTCATTACTCATTGTTTGCATGTGGCACTTGCGGAGGAATATGTGAGAGATTGTAAAAGTCCCACTTATGATAAGCTCCACAAAGTTCGTAGGATGGTTGATGAAATATGTACCCGGTTCAAAGAAATGTGGACACCAAACCAGCAACTCACGGTAGACGAGAGTATGGTCAGATATAAAGGGAAGTATAGTCCCATTCGGCAATACATGCCCAACAAGTCCGTTTGTTTTGGCTTGAAGGTCTGGGCGGCGTTGGATGCTCTATCAAAATATGTGTGGAACTTCCAGGTTTATTATGGGAGGCAAGGAAATCCACATGACGAGGATGTAGGAAGCGATGATGGTCTAGAAGAGAACATAGGCACCGAGAACCTTCCAGTACAAAGTGGTAAAGGTGAAAGACTCCAAGGAAGGCATGTTGTGAAGCATCTCTTGAAAGATCTAGGTGGTAGGGGGCACATTGTGACAACAAACAATTTTTTTTCGTCCGTTCCCCTTTTTTGGATTTAGTAGAGCAAGGCATAATGGAGACTAGCGCTTTGAAAGCAAATAGGAAATATGTACCCAGGGCTATGTATGCCAAAGAAGTCCCAAAGGAAAAGGACTATGGATGGATAGACTACCGTATGCATGAGGAAGGCAATGTATATTGTGCAGTGTGGAAAGACCAAAATGTAGTCATTCTCTTGTCTACATATGCTGAACCTATATCACCTCCAGATGTTAAGCAGTTCTTTTATGAAAAAATACGGAGGAAGAAAAAACAAAGAGAACCGGGCCTATGCATTTGCAGTACACAAAGAATATGAGAGGAGTAGATACAGCTAATCAGCTGAGGGGGGTATATTCGTGTCAGACACAAAGCCACAAATGGTGGCACCGTTTATTTTTTTATTTGTTAGACACTATGATATGCAATGCCTGGATAGTTCACTGTGACACTAGTTTCCTTTTGTTTGAGGAGCCATTGACTCATTTAGCTTTCCAAATGCAATTGGCAAAGGACTTCACCACTAATTGGGCTGGGCGGACTGAGGACTACTTGACATTAGCACCGGACATTGTATCAGCACATGGATCAAGGAATAAGAGGCTAAAAAGGGCAAACTGTATGGTTTGTGGCAAAAGAACAAACCAAGCATGTCCAGGATGCCAAACGCATATTTGCAAGCGCCCTTGCTATTGGGAAATTTATAGGTGAAGGATTGTTGAAGGTTTTTTGTGTTTTTTTCCTTCTAGTTTTTTTACCTCCTTGTACAGAGTCCTTATATATTTTCAGTCATGCAATTTGTGAACCACTATATTGGTTCACCCTTCAGATAATTGAAAATTTAAAAACTATGAATGAGTTTTTAAGTTCAAAAGTGTTAGTACATTAGATTAAACTATAACCATTAGTAAAAGGCTTTTAGTGCATAGGAAGAGAAACTAGATCAAAATTGCAACCCTAAAATATATAAAAGATAAAAGATACAAAAAGGAATCCAAAACAATGGTGAGAAGTTGAAAATGGATCTAAATATAAATAGAAAACCAATAAAAAGAAGAAATATGGAAAAGCACAAAAGAAATGATCAAACTTAAAATTACTATGAGAACACTAACATAGTGGTAGAAACTCTAATTTAGGCAATAAGTAGTGATTTAATGGAATTTCAGTAAATTAGTGTAGATGAAAGTGATTAGGAGTATTAGTTAGTTAGTTAGTTGGGGTATTAGTCGAATTAGGGTTTGGTGCTCACTCTCTCTCTCTTGTTTGTTTTGGGGGAGAATGTGTGAGGAGGTGGAAAGTGGACAATACATAGGAGAACAATGATTGCAAGGAGGTAGGTTAGGATGATAGTCAATTTGTCGAGTAGGTTTTCACCTTGTGGGGTAGAAAGTGGGTGAAAAGTGAGGATTGTGGAGGTCAGATGCAAAAAGTGTTGGGAAAGAAAGTCCGTTGCCCTTGCAAGTGGAAGCAGCAACTTTGGCGAGCTATCGCAAGAGCATGGAGTAGCAGATGGAGCTGAAAATTGGTGGAATGGTGCGTCTTCAAGCTAGCTTTCGAACAAAACTCAACTCGACCGATTTGGAGCACAGATGAGGCAGTGGTGGTCGATTTTGTGGCGGAAGGCCTACTGCCGCAGGAATTTCGGAGCTGCAACTTGACGGACGATTGCAGAAGTGTGGCCAAGCGGAATGAGTTGAATTTTTGGCGCAAGGAAGATGGAGAAGTCAGCTTTCCAACAAGATAAGGCTCGCTCAATTTGGAGCTAGGATGAAGACAGGGCGGACAGATTAGTAGGAAGAGGTTGGCTGCCCTATCGGCTGTGAGTTGTGTTGTGTTTACTATGGTTCTTGTGGTCCCAAATGAATAAAAATGTAATGATAATTACAATTCAGATTGGGTCTTACATGTTTGGAGTACATTTCTCATGGGCTTGTATGATTTGGATGTTTAAAAAGAATGTATCATTAGTGAATTCTACTTGTTAAGGTCTTTAAGGCACATGTGGAAGCATTGCCCAAAGGGAGTCTAGATTAGGCACTTGGTGTGAGTGAATTGTGCTGTGATTAGTTTTTAGGGTGCAATTTAGTTCACTTAGGGCCTAAATTAGGCAATTTTAAGGTGATTTTGACCTAGGAAGTTTACTTGTCCTTTCCAAACATGTATGAAGATGAATTGGGAGTGTTAAGGCACATAATGGGATGATTTTGAGGTGCTGCCCTTTTTTCACTTAGGCTTGATTTATCAAAAATTCACTAAAGAAAAAATTTGGGAAATCCATTGCTTGGAGGCATTTAGATTAGAGTCCACACACTCCTTTTCGGCCAAGTTTGTGGATGGGTTTTACCTCATGGTGAAATTCACTCACACAATTCATGTACATATTCAATTTTGAGCAATTTATATATGTATTTTGTTCGACGAAAGTAATGTATATATTTTCTACCTTCCTATTTATGTCCATGTTTCATCTCTACAATTTATGTATATGGTTTTCTCTGTGCAACTTCTACAACAAAACTCTTGTATGCATTTTTTTAGTTCATTTCTTTTAATTGAGGGATACAAATACAATAGCACTTGTTAGAGGTTTTATTTGTACCAACAAGTTGTATAGATGTTCTGTGAACATGCACAACTGATTGCCAGAATGAAACTGGAAAACTAGAAGTTTTAGGAGAGGGAGATGTAGGACTGAGGAGGGGGGCTTCATAGAGGAGTCTCTGGATGGAGGAGTCCATGGACGGGGAGGAACAGGACGACAATTGGCGACGTGGATAAGGTCCGGCACGTGGCGGAGTCATGTGCGGCCCAAGTCACCAGGGAAGGATAGGGCAGCAGATGCAGGCATGCGGAACTCCAACGCCGGTCACTGATTCACTGCAACGGGGCTGCCCCGGCACTTCTGGTGCGAGAGAAGTCACAACCCGAGCTGACCGGCAAGGAGAACAAGCTTGCGCCTTCCCATTCTCAATTTCCATTTCAGTGTCTGCTGGGTACCAAATTTTGAGCAGGGAGGACCGCTGCTATATCAAAGGCATGCTCGCATTGTAGGATGCACGCCTCATGAACGAGGAAAGTAAGATTCCAGTGTGTGTTACTATTCAGTTTTTTGACTTCATGTTTGCGAATGTAATGCAAGGTGGATGCTGGTCCCATTCTTCAAGACATACTTGATTGATTGTCATCACACACCTGCCTAGGTTTGGGAATAACTAGATCCGGCTTCTTTTTCTCCGTGCCAATCTATGTGCGATTTTTTTTGCAATTAGGGTTATCACACCGGACAAGTCGCCTGCCTGTCCACCTGTCCAAAATGTCTGGTTGAGTTTTCGCCCGTCCGATGTAGTCAATATATAGTTGACTTTATCCTTAAGTCCCCGCCTTGTCTTGATGTCCACGCCCTTAAGTCCCCGCCCTATCTTTAAGTCCCCGCCCAGTAGCCCAACTCTATGGTTTTGATTTCTATGCAAATTAGCACGAACCGTCTGTCCGGTCCAGTTTGCCTGTCCATCCAAGATGTCCGGTGACCTTGGAACGCCAGATGTGACAACCTTGTCCGCAATTATTCTACACCTGCTCTACTCAAAAAAATATGGGACCCTGTCTTGAATCGGCCCAACAATTCCTCATTCTAAGTATTCTCGTTGGCATCTCTTTCTTTTTAGCATCTCAGAAGGCGTGCTTTACAGACCCCACGCACCCAATTTGCCACAGGTTTGAAATGTACTCTCAGAAATTGTTTCCCTACACACACACGGTTTTAGGTCAAAGTAGGACTTCTTCTCCACAGTGACTAGTCCGTCGTTACCGGGTTAAATTGACAATGGATAAAATTATGATATAACCATATATTTCTAGATTCACCAATATTTTTAATAGAAAATTCTTCTTGTTTACATTTCACCATTATTGTTTTCTAGTTTGGACAATTTTTCTCATTTCCTATAAAAGATTTGAAACATTCTGGAGATCTAATATTCAAATTTTGGTTGATTTTCAATCAAATTATTATTTATTGGAACACTCTAGCGCTAAAAGTTTCCAAAAGGGTTTCATATTACTTTGAAAATTCTTGCTACTCATGCAAAGGATTTAGAACAACAATATTTTTTTGCATTGAGTTAGTATATTAATACCGTAGAATGACTTGTGAAATGTCATTAGTCTTTATCTTCCAATTTAATATCCAAATACCTTAAGCCAACATGAAGTGTAAATAAACAAATAAAACATTATAAGGTTGACACATTTGTAAAAAGTATGTTAATGATAGTTTGAAATACTTGACATAAATAGACAACAATGTCTTCTTTATTGTAAAATAAAGTAAGATGACACTAGCTACTCCATAATTTTTACAAATCTTTCTGTTACTTTAACCTACAACATCAATGATTAAAAGTATCCACTAAATGAATTTCAAGTAAATTATAAAAATATAGAATGTGTCAGGACCACAATAACTACGCGTAACAAGAAGTATAAAAATATACAAGAATTGTTGTCAAGAAGTTAAAATCAAACTTGATTGATAATTCAACAAAATACATGACAAAGCAATACTAGAAATTTCTCCAAAACTTGTATTCATGAGACTAAGGAGCCCTCATTTTGCCTCCTATATATAGTCAAAGTTCCCTTACTCTATGCGAATGGTGGGGAGTAGTTTTTATCTATATGCATATAAAGAATACTATAAGAAATCCATGTTTTTTGGGATGTTTTCACTATTTTTTGGAACGCATTTTTGTGGACATTAAACAAAACAACCCATGCTTTTATGTCAACAATGATATTCAACAAAACATCAAGATGTTTTATTGAATATCATTATGGATATAAAAGCATGGGTTGTTTTATTTACTGTCCACTAAAATGCGTTCCAAAAAATAGTGAAATATCTTAAAAAATATGAATTTCCTATAGTGGAAGTTCAAGTGTTAAAGACCAATTAATTAACATGCTCATCTTGTATAATAATTGTTATGGATTGGTTCAATTTGGTTGCTCATCTAAGAAAGTTAGTAATGTTTGACATAATCAACTCCAGTGGTAGTTTGTGCAATAGAATTTATGCACATAAGGAGTATGCAAATAAAGAATCACACTTAGTTATGCAAGTAGGAAATTTGCAATATGAAAGGTTTTACTATATACTAGCAGTTGGAGACATTGAAATTTTTTTTGGATGTACATGGAAACATCTTGAAGACAATAGAAGCTTTTAAGAGCCACTATGGAAGTTTCATCAAGGTATTAGAAGACTCTCACAGTATTAAGAAGGTAACTAAATGTCAATGATAATATTACCTCTTTGTAATGCAATCAAATAGTTTTGGACCAACCACCTTTGATGATAGAACCTCTTCCTTCCATCTTTTTCCAGTGCCAATGAATTTTTCAGCTTATAATGGAAATTTTGACCTGCAGTAATGTCTCCCTAGATTTGGTGGATTAGTCACAAGTTCTTATTGAAATGCATGTTTAGTGAATCGAGGTACTAAAAATAAGATAATATTAAAAAAGACATTTTTATGCTCTAAGTATAGTTACTAGTATTACAATGTTTAAATTTATAGTTTTCTATGTTAGAATTTCAAGAAGAATCCAAAGCATCATAGAATGTGTTGTCTGGATAGTACGTACAAAATTTATGAAGATACAAAGTGTTCTCTATAGATTACCTAAACCAATACAAATTTGCATTAAGGTGGAGTTATCAATATAGTCATGGTGTTTAAATTAGAAATGTTGCAATGATGTATTGATTTTTGTACATTTTGTCTACCTTACAAAGTTTATAAATAATAAGCTGGAATTGCACATCATGTTGATGTTTGTAGTATAACTTTTTCATATTCACATGAATGTCAATTGTGAAAAATCCAAAAGATGTCAATTTGTAACTAACATCTCACATAGCTAAGAGTGTAAGACTAACTGGAATCTAATAAGTAGATTACATTCATTACAAATACATACAAGTTACATCCACAAGATTACTCAAAGAATTATTGACAAATGATTACAGAATTCAATATATGAGTGAGAAATTACATGTTGCCTCCACTATAAGAAACCCGCGTTTTAGGTGACGAGCCCTGATTTTTTTTGATGGATTTTAGTGGATGTCCAATGCAACAAAACTATGTTTTTATGTCAATATTGATGTTACATTGGACATTTTAATTTGCTGACAAAAAGCATGGGTTTGTTGCATTGAATGTCCACTAAAATACGTCAAGAAAAATCAAGGCTTGTCACCTAAAACGTGAGTCTCTTATAGTTCTCATTTGTACCTTATATTCCAAAAGAAGAAGAAAGAGATGGTTGTATTGCTTGACTACAGTCTAGTTTCTACATGATCCATTATAGCTTAACATTTGAATGGCCATCAATTCTATTTGCTATTCTTCAGTGTATCTATTTTGTTTCATTCTATATCGCCTTTCTTTGAGACAATTGATAATTGTTTATTTACATTTGAGTGACTATTCAAATACCTAATGGTTCAATTTTTATTTGAGACAATTTGTTTCAAGATATTTATATTTAAAAAAAAAATTCTTACAAATTGAAAAATATATAAAGACAATGTAACCATTGAAGTTTGGATTTATGTTAACCCCGAAAAGACCATTGTCCCTTTGAGGGATAAATGGGTTCTGGGTAGGAACCTACGGGCTGAATTTTTGTCCTAATTATAAATTTTTTTTTTTGAGATAGAAAACTGATTAGTTTTGTGAGAATATAAATGTTTTTTCAATTGGTGCCCGAGAACAAAAGTTATGCCTAAATAAGTTGAAAACAGGGGAAAGGAGGCAGTAAAAAAAATTCAAAAATTTGAATTTTTTTTAAAATTTTTGTTCTTATAGATTATGCTTTTGTCTATATGGAAACCTTTGATTAAATCCATTTGGGTTTGTCATAAGATAGTTATGGGCAATTTGAGCATCTTTTTGAAAAATTAACTTGTAGGATTCTTTTCTGAATGCATTTTTTATAATTTTTCAAAAAATAAAGTTCCATATGTTTTAGTTTTCTTTCTAGAACAATCTCACCAATGGAATTTATGCATTTTAATTCCATCTTAGAGATATTAATTATTTAGGTTTTTCCTCTATCTTGTACCTAGTTCTACTCAACAATTTTTTACAGAATGAAAATTAAACTTTTTTAAATTTTTTTCTTTTTTCCCTAGACTCTCAACTCAATTCTCTACCACAAAAATTTAAAGCTTAAGACTTTTTCATGCAAAAAATTAAAGTTAAGAAGGTTCAAAGTCAAATAATCTAGTCCCGCCATGTGCTGGAAAACTTGATTTTTTCACTTTAAACAAAGATATCTTACAATCTATACAGTCAAAAGTTCTGAATTTCTTACAAAATTTTTTATACTAGTTAGGTGTAAGAATTTTTGGTTAGATGTGTAAAAAAAACAAGTTTTCAAATTCTTTTACTCTTTGCTATAGAAATGGCAATTTTGAGTCTTTTTTGGTAGAAAAATGGCCTCTTTCCTTTATGGGTTAAGGTGTCTTATAATTCATTTATAAAGTTCAAGAATGAATTATTGTAGTGATCTCTTCCATCTTGAATGGCGTATAAATAATGAGATAGAATGGCACATTAGGTGGATGTCTGGCTATTCAAGTACTTAGTGTATTAGTTGTAACTTGAGTTTGGAATTTTTTCTTGACTCTAGGTTTTAGCAAGACTTCACATCAAAGGACTACATTGTAATTTGACATAGCTATAAAGACCAAAAATATAGTATTTACCCTCATATCTTTGTGATTGGGATTCTTGTTAGCTTATAAATTATGAAAAAATTATTAAAGAAGGATCCTTTGATGGTCATTTGAGAGAACGTTTTTTTCAATGACTGTAGGCTTCTCTGTAAAGGATTTGTTTATGGCAAGTATTGAAACTAGAGGATGCTATTGCACAATTCTTAGTGTATTTTCTTTTTGTGAGGTTTTATATAATGTGCGCTTTAGAAAAGTATGTCATTATGACATTTTTCACTAGTTGTAAAATTTTTACACAATTTTTTGAAAGAAGTGCACTAATTATGTTTCCATCCTTAATACATAAATTTAGTCCTCATTATAATTGGTTATAGCCATAGGGCGGTTGCAAGAAATACTTAACAATTTTGGCTCAAAGGGCCATAGTATTCGAGTATTTTGACCTTTGGAATCAATTTTAAAGAAAATAGAATATGAAGAATTTGTAAACATTGAAAAAGTATGTGTGTAAAAAGTTCAGACCTAGAAAATTTCCATCTCTAAACTTATACATGGTCAAAGAATGTTGAAAAATGTAAGAAAATAGGCATTTTAGGATTTATTCTTTGAAATAATAAAAAAATTCAAAAAACTCACCGCATGAAAGCCATTTTTCTAACTTGAAGAGGATTCTTCTCAACCATTTTCATCTTTGGGAAAAAAAAAATTGTATTCTTTGCACATGCACAAAGGTAGTGCACTTTGAGCACATATGTAAGGTGGATATTTTATTATTTTAAAAAATCTCTTTGTAAACTTGTGTAACTTTAGTACAACTCCTTGTTTCTTAATTTTTAACTTCAAATTTGCATTTTTGAGTTGGAAATAGTACAATCCCCCTCAAATGGCTAAAGTAGACATTCCAATTTATTGAAGGTGAGTTTTGAAATAATAAAATATTTTTAAGAAATTAAAAGAATTACAAAATGTTTGAAACTACCATATGTACCTTTGTTTCAAATCTCATAAAAAAAAGACATTTGATGGAAAAGTAATGAATAAAAATGTACTTGTTCAAGGCTAGGGGAACAAAAAAAGAACAAGTGTTTCTTGCAACCACCTATATTTTAGTCATTCTTGAATACTTGAAAATATAATTGGTAATTCAACATAAAAGATAGGAATTTTTTATTATAAAAAATTATAAATATTATATTACATTATAATTATACTATAATAGTGCCTTTTATATTATTATAGATATTTTGGCTTTCATCCATCATTAATTATTTTCTTATTGGCTTATTGAAGCAAAGTGCCATTGTCAATAGAGCATAAGTTGTTAAACATGCTAAACTAATTAAAATTCTTGTCAATTAGCTACCTAATGTTAGTGCACCTACCTCATACATCTCATCTTACTAATTTGATGACCTTTACTACCAATGATTTCTACTTCTTACAATGTTCAATTCCTAGTTTTAAAAATAAATCTGCTTTGAAATGGTTGTTGTCTTTATTGCTGACACTTGGACATTGTGGTTTTATTGCTTACACCTTTTTGCTCTTGTCCTGCAACGCCTTGTATTGTTATCTGTTTTTTTAAATTTGCACGGTTGTTAGTTAGTAGTTGATACTTGTCACTATGGTATAAGACAAGTTGGAAGAGATGAAGCAGAAGAAGCGACGGAAGTCCCAATTTGCCACCCCTCTATTATACAAGTTATTTAAGTTGGCAACTCACGATGCCCCATTTGAAATTTGAGATTTTAGTGATGAAAAAGCACTAAGTCTAAAGTACTCCAATGACTTTGTTGAAATTATTGTTGCATATGAAGTAGTCAAGTGAGAGTTTGATGCACCATTTGACCTCAAGGCCATTTTAGAGGCCATGCTCACTAGTATGCTTAGAGTAGCACCTATGCTTCTAGGTTGCCGAGCAAAATATAATGATATGTAGGTTTGACATAATGTGCCCTTTAGAAATGTATTTTTGTAATTCATGTATGGTTTTCCTTAATTTTAATAGTTTGTCACAATATACCCAGAAGTGGTACGCACTGTCACACACAAACTAGTAAAGTGGCCTTGCTTCCAAGAAACTAATTGTAGTAGAGTTATTTGCTAAGTAGAATATTAGTTTCTTGGTAGAACACAACATTTTTATTTCCATTATCTAAAATTAAATCAAATGACATTTTCAAGTTTAAGATGTTGAATGTTTAAAACTTATGAATTAGCAAATTAAATCATTTCAATTATCATAGTTTATAAAATTGATTTTCAAGTAAAAATTCAAAAATTTCCAAATTCATAAGTTTAGAACATTACAACTTTAAATTTAAAATCCAAAATAAATATTGGACATCATTGATAGTATGACAAACATTGGAGCCATGTATGTAGGTCAACACTAAGTAACTTTTCTACTCATGCTATACACATAGACCTTCATTATTTTTTTTGCCTTTCAATCTCAAAAAAAACTCTCTTGTATTTTAGGATTGCATTTGGTAATGAATCTCAAATTCTACTAACCACAATTGACAAACTCTACATAAAAGAAATCCTCCAACTTTACATTTTTGTGTGATGAAATTTTTGTAAATTCAAAGCAAAGTGTAGTACATGATTTGCTTCTTACTAAAGATGAACTGACCATTGTTGTGGCAAGGCATGAACACTTCCATTTGAAATCTTGAAAAGCTTTAAGGACATAGTCATTGTGTTAATCTTCCATCCAAAGAAAATAGCATACTATTTGTCAAAAAAGTAAAATGTTTATGACTACCTGTGAGCACTTTGTCTCCACCCTCAAGATAAAGCAGGCACAACTAGTGTTGTTTTTTTTGGACAAGTGTTGCCAGAAGCCTCCAAATTGCTGGAGCAAATTTGGAGGGAGGGCGTCCAACAGGCTAAAACAGTCTGACAAGTGTGAAATTTTGCCCAAAAAAAAATGCTGGGCACAACGAGTGAAAAAAAACTACTTTGAAATTCAAAAAATAAATGATTGTTGTTCCAAACCACGACATGTTTTTTCCAATACATGAGATTTTGGCTGCATTTGGTTGAGTTAATGGCTACATTCAACATCTTAGGTGACAACAATAAAGGGATTAACACCTAAAAGCCCATTGTCCCTTTGGGGAACAAATGCATTTTTGGGCAAGTCCCTACAAGCTAGAAGCCTCTCTTGATTTCTTGAAACTATTTTTGGAGGTAGAAAAGCTGATTAGCTTCGTGGGAGTATAATTTTTTTCACAATCGGTGCCTGGGGACAAAAATTATGACCAAATAAGCTAAAACCAAGGGATGGGGGGTAATCTCGGCAGCAAAAAAAATTTGCACTTTTTTTCTTTTTTTTTCTTTTTTTTTTCACATAGATTATATTTTTCCTATCTTAAAAGCTTTGATTCATTTCATTTGGATTTGTTATGAGAAAGTTATGGACATTCTTGTTTTTCGGGCAATTAGAGCTTTTTTTTGATAAAATAACTTGTAGGACTCATTTCTAAATGTAGTTTTTCAAATTTTTCATTTTTTTTTTGGCATGGTTTAGTTTACTTGCTAGAAAAATCTCACCATTGGGATTAGTGCATTTTAATTCCATGTTATATATATGCATATTTTAGATTTTCCTTCTATCTCGTACCTACTTCTACTTAACAATTTTTTTGATAATGAAAATTAAGTTTTTTTGAATTTTTTTTTTTGGTAGATTGTCTCTCAATTCTCCATTATAAACATTTAAAGCTCAAAACTTTTTAGTGCAAAAATTATAAGTTAAAAATGTTCAAAATCAAAAAATCCAATCCCACAATGTGCTGAAAAACTTGTTTTTTTTCCACTTTAAATGTAGATATCTTGCAATCTATGTGGTCAAGAATTCTGAAATTTTTTCCACACATTCTTATACCAGTTAGGTGTAAGATCCTATGGTTAGATGTGCAACAAAAGCATTTTTTTTTTTTTCACTCTTTGCTAAAAAAATGGTCGTTTTGGATGTTTTTTGGCAGAAAAAAGGCCTTGGGCCTTTAGGGGTTAATAAGCCAAGGCAATTGAATTTTATACCTCAGTTTGGAGTGTACATAACAGAAAGTGATTGGCTCAAATTACTTTTTTCTATTCTTCACGTGGAGCCATTTGAGAAATATTTTGATTGAATAAGATGAGTATTATGGATACACTCTTTTGGGCCAATTTGACTTACAATTCAAAATTCATAACAAATTCATACTTTGTCAAAAAAAAAAGGTACTTTCAATTGGACTTGCCTGTTCTCATATTTCACTTTAATATGTGGAATTTAAAAAGTTAAAATAATCAACAAGGCCATGAGAATAAACCGCAGTCATTTTGCCCTGCAATGGTCTGGTTTATCTTGTTCATTGACTGATCTGCAAGGAGGAATCCAAACCTAATTGCAGAGCCAATTTTAATTGAACAATTAGGTTTGATCAGTGGAATTGCTGCATCACCAACTATCATTAAGGTGGGATGCTCTAAAAGCGACCATTTAAGGGCTGGTCCACTTTTTCCGTAGGATTGCATGAATAGAAATATTTTTCACTCATTTTTCAGAGAAAGAAAAATGGATGAAGAACGTAACCCAAGTGTTTCATATTTTTTGAAGCATTTTTGAGTTAGTTATGAATTTTCTAAGATTTCTGTTGTAGGTACCTATTTGTGACCCTAGGTCTGCCAAAATGCGTCCACTTACAACTTCTAAAGTGATTTGAGGAAATCAAGACCAATGACTGGCTCTTGCATTAAAGAATACTCTTTTTTAGATTCAATCAATGACTAAAGTGGTCCATTTAAAGACCACCTCATATCCATTCACTACCATTTTATAGGGTTGATTTGAAGAAGCTGGTCACTTTTAGAGAATCCTACCTTACACCACTAAATGATATGAAAATTGAAAACGGGATGATGGTGGCCAGGTGGCCAGGTGGTACAGTAACCTACACTAAATAGTGCAATTCGGTTGCCTTGACAATTAGGTTGTCTTATCCCAGATGACACATGGCTTGTCCAGATGGAGGCACACACCATTCTCTAATTTTGAGCCATGAATCAGTGTACCAACCCATGTAGCACACATGTTTCCCCACATCTCTGCATCCTTCTGCAATAACTCAGATATTGATATAGTGTAGAATGTTGAGATATTAGTTTGGGGCAACCTAATTGCACTATTTAGTGTACTTCTTCTTAGCAGTCAGCACCACTAATGACTTTTTTGTGGCCCATGCCCCAATTTTCATGGTGTTGATCAATTTTTTAGTTGCAAATTTATAGCTACCACATTGAATGAATTTTGAATAAATTAAATAACAGTGATAATGATTTATTGGTAATGATTCACTAATTCATGAACAAATCAGATATTGTAGCCAGAGGTCACCTTTGGCAAAATCTAATTATAAAAATTAAAGCTGAATGATTTTGGAAATCCGCAAACCACCTTGCCAAATCCAGGAAAAACTAAGGTGAATGTATCCAAACCTGATAATTTAAGGGATTTTGCAGCAAATGATGAGCATTTAAAGGCGCATGAAATTTCCAGTGTAGAAAGATAAGAAATATGGGGATTTCCAAATTTTTGTAATTTTATTCCCAAATTTGAAATTGCTATGAATTTTTGGAGTCAAAAAGTTGTCTGGACTATTGACTAATCTCTAGAGTCATCTAATTTAGACCATCTAAAAAATTGCTTTTCCGCTTACTATTTCCTATTTTTCTTTTTCACTACTTTGAGATGTGTTATAACCTTATTAGTTCCAACCTTGAAAAAACACATTCCAAGCTTTTTTGCTGTGGTTGGAAATAGTGTCCTCTATAGGTTAGTTATGGGTCATGATCGACTATGGGTACATTTACCTTAATGGTGAAGAAAGTTGAAATGTTGAAAAATATTCCAGTTCAACTACATGCCAATACATGTCCATTAAAGAATAGATAGAGATGACATTTTTATATTGAAATCCATTTTCCATTATGAGTTCTCAAAGACTATGGGACAATTTGAAGATGAGAGCTTGACCACTCATGTCAAAGAGCAGGAATTGTGTCCAATATAGAACTTTAGACATCATTTTAGTATAGTAGAATAACTTTTCCAAAAAGCTTTGAACTAAGTAAAGTTGATAAATGATGCTCAATTTCATCTCCAAAAATCCATTTGAGGTTTTGAATCTGCAATCAAAAGCTATATGGACAAAATTTAGAGAGAGGATGTTTTGAAAATGTCAAAGAAAATGTCTCTCTCTAAATTTTGTCTATATAACTTTTGATTATAGACTCAAAACCTCAAACGGATTTTTGGAGATGGAATTGAGCTTGATTTACCAACTTTTCACAATTCAAAAGTTTTTGGAAAAGTTATTTTGCTGTACCAAAATGAGATTTGAATTTTTAAATTGAAAACGCTTTTTGCTTTTGACTTAACTAGATATGAGTTTTTGAGCTTCTATTAATCCTAATTTACATATCCTACATAAGTTGTTCTACTTCCTACCACCCCATTGTAATAAAAAAAATTGTCTACACATCTTTCTCTTATTCACAACAAAAGTGGCTTTTGAATCAATAAGAGAATTTTGCCAAAAATTTCAATTTTTCTATTTTAATGCCAAATTTTTTAAGAAATTATATTTTAAAGTGCTAAAGTGCTTTTTGAACTTTAATTAATTATCTGGCAAACATGTGCCAAAGGTGACCTTCGGGTATGATAATTATCTAAAGATATGTGAATACAATTTCAAACTTTCTAAAGTCCTAAGAAGTAATAAAAACCTACTCTATTTTCTAAAAAAACATAAATGTATTATACAAATTTTTCACTAGTATAGAAATGCCTGAATTGCACTTGGTGGTGGTGTGGTATGCCAAATTTGATGTTCAACAAATAGTGCCCTTTGAAATAATTTTATATATTGCAACTTGCAAGGCATGTGGTTGGAATGTTGGAGTATTATTTAGTAACTTTTTCATGTTCACAACCATGTAGAAATTAAAGCATTTATTTTAGTGAGCCAAATTTGGATGTGAAACTAGACTTTCTAATCCTCCCAATGATACCAATTGCAAGCATACTGCATATAAACAATTTGTCCTTAAACTTAATTTGAATTTCAAAATTTAAGAAATGCAATTAATTGATTGTGCAAAGTATAGTTTATACATGCATCTAACAATAACTCATGGACCTGTTACAAGAAATATCCATTTCATTAAATTGACATGTATTGATGCCAAAAAATATAACATCCAACTCAACAAAGCTTTAAAAACTATCACAAATATAGATGTATATTTAGTCCGTAGAAGCTGAAAGGGCCAAAGTAATGAATGGAATATACCAAATTATCAAAAGTAATGTTAAATCTTAATTGAAGGTCAACCCTAATAGCTAAACACCAATTTTATCATCTTCAAAAAATAAAACAACCCAATAACAATAGCATATGCTGTTAATAAACAATAGTATATTATAATAGATTAACATATATTGTGGTGTGTTAGTGTATTATTGACATTTTTCAAGTATATATATATATATGTGATATTTGGAGATCTCCCACAACTTGGATTGTAACAATTCTTATACCATACAAGATTTCTAATATCCATCCAATTTCCACAATTTTTTTGACTTGAATTGGTTTCAAGTTGCTCTAAATTACATGCTTTAAGTGACCACTTTTGACATCTTTAGAAAATGAACTTTGTAATACCACAACATCCCAAAAATAGTTGATGGATAACTTTCAAGACAATTGAGGGAATGCACCTCTTGATCCAAAAATTGGATCTATTTTAGCAAAGTACCTTGGTAATAGTTCTTGTCCTTTGCCCTTGGAGGCTTAAAAGATCCCCATTCGTCCATAGCTCACCAAATGCTCTCCCACCCAAATTGCTTCTTCAGTTCAACGGAACAGACAAGATTATACCTCGGAGGTAGCTCCGCCATTTAATTTCGAGCTCGCAAACCTGCACTGGAAAAGGGGATCCACTCCCATCGCATAATTTTCGAAAGTGAAGTCCGCAGCCGTTGCCGGATACCATGGAAACGAACTTTCATCAAGCTGGAATGCATGAGCAGGCAAGTATATATCGCGGTACAGTATCAAAATCATTGACTGAGTGCACAATTAAGGGAGATTCGATTTCCATATATCCGCCCTGCCTCTCGCGCCATTTGTATAAAATTGCTTTGACGAATTTGTCGAAGTGTAGCTCGGCCATGGCATTCTGGGACATCGTTTAATTTCCGATGCTGCCACGGCACCCATTTTGCAGAAAGAGTTCTTGGTAAACACGCCGGCGCCGGCCCACTTCATTTCCTGTTAGTTGGCAGAGATCGCGCGTACGTGTTAGCTAGCTGCTGTAGTTTTGGTGGGAAATTTTTCAGAGTGATCGAATTGCTTGTGGGGATTGAGATGCACTGAATGGCCCCAGGATGAAATGCAGCAGCACGTACTATCATTCTATGCGAGCTCATATATAGTTTTAATTGTAGATCAAACACCTCTCGTGGATCCCATGATAGGTCAACGTTGCACCTTGTAGTGAACACGGACACGAGTCAGGTAGTGCCGGCACGACGGAAGAGTTGTACGGTTTACATCATATTGCATTGGGGAAGATCTTTTGCGTTTGGATTGTGATATTGATTGATATTGCTGCATATATGTAGCAAGATCGTGCAAATCTATTGCTCCAAGACTCCATTTATCCATCTCATTAGGTTCGTCAGTTTCTCGCGGAATTGAATTGAACACGATTATGATTGCGTTGTACGTTGAAGGTAATTCGGACAAGTATTTCAATAGAGCGAGCAAGAGGGATAGACTCGAAAAGCGGCTTCAACGACTCGGATTCCGTGGAGTAACCGTTGCATGCCAGGTATAGTTTACCATCAATTCAATCTTCCTGTGAACTTCCGTTGAAAACTTAAACAATTAATGAGGTGCCCATCAGTCTAGGTCCGCCTTCCGTATGCGATTGTGTCTCCTCGTTTCGAAGCAGAAATGCTTAGATTCGGTCACACGCGGGCAGGCAAAGCGAGCTGCAACAGAATAGTATCAGAGATCGAACAACTCTTTGATGTTCATTGCTCACGTTCGAATTGCCAACCACAGTGACTCTGGGGATTAGCTAGCAGCGCTTGTAGAGCTAGACAGGTAGACTTTGTCTTGGAAAGGGGTCCTTGATTGTGGCACACGTACTTTGTACGTACGGTGAGTTCTGTTATCAAGCTAGTAGGCACCTGCGCGCCGGAATCGGCCAGAGCTCCGGCATGCACTCGATTTGTATCCGCCCTCCCAAACCTTCAATCCACAGTGATACATGTATATTGGAGTCGGTTTATCTCGCTGCCATTTCATTTCATTTTTCGTGTGACGCCAATTCCATTGCACGCATGCATTGCCAATTTGCTGCTCATGTGTGTACACAAATCGACCATTTCCTTTTCAAACAGATCGATGACGCATTTGCTAGCTTGTTTGGTGGAAATCCAATTTGCGGTGCATGAGATGGAATGGTTTGGGCCATCCATTCTCCTGAAATTGACTTTGTGTTTGTGATACATGGTCCGCTGGGCAAGTAAGTAGGCATATTTTTCGAATGACCTAGAGTCAGGGCACATTCGCAAGGAGCATGGACTCGGATTCTGTGGATTGACTACTCCTCAGCAAGTAACTAATTTGAACAATCTTCAGGTTCATAATTGATTCAATTCAAGCAAGAGCTTCAGGGACCAATCGATCATGGCTGACGGGGACCCTGCCATAAATCTGAGCGCCGATCTGGACCTGGTCTGGGAGACCCTTCTCAATTGCTTCCAAGTCGTGGCAGCAAGGTTCACCATGCGGTCTGAAGATTACGATCGGTACATCCATCTCACGAGGAATCTCCTCGCTGGTGCTACACCCTATTCCGAATTTCGGAATCAAATAAGGGTGTTGCTGCAGAATTACAGTTATTTGACAGTCTATTGGGAAGTTTACCAGCATCGGCGGTACACGGGAACGTTGTTGTCGGTGGACTACCCTTTGATTATCCATCCTGTCAATCAATGTGTCCACTTGAATATTATCCCTCGCTTTGTTTATGAACGCCTAGTGGGATATATTGTGCGGTTTAATCGTGCCTCCGGATGGAGTCGCGCCGATATGAACCAAGTCTGGGATTTCCTTCTCAATTACTTCCGCGATTGGTGCCAAGGCCACGTAGCATGGTCCATCATGCGGTCTGAAGATTACGATCGGTACACCCATCTCACGAGGAATCTCTCGAGCGGTGTTACACCCTATTCCGAGTTTCTGCCTCAAATGCAGGTGTTGCTGCAGAATTACGGATATTTGAGAGCCTATTGGATCGTTTACCATCGTTGGCAGTGCATGGAAACAGTGGAGTTGGTCGACTACCTCTATCCTGTCGGTGTATGTGTCCACTTGAATATTATCCCTGAATTTGTTTATGTACGCCTATTGGGAGGTGCAGCGCTGCGTAATCGTGCCGGTATAGAGCCGCGAACAGGGCTGCCATCAGGCCCGCCAACACCATGAACTCCAAGCTGAGGATGGCGAACGAAAATCAGAGGATAGCGAACGTACCGAGATTGAGGGTATATGTAGATATAATGTAGATATAATGTAGATTGAGCTCTCGCAATTTGTCTCAAGCTCTGACTGCCGCACTAGGTCTTCCATCAGGTTACCAAGACTTCGTCAATTTAGACGGTTGGTTGTTTTATGGTTTGAATGTACGTGCCTATGAGCACCTTTGAATGAAGCTTGATAATCAGAACATTTGTGATCGATCTTTGCCGGCTCATGAAGTATTCAAGTACTGTTGCAGCTCAGATCATCTCTTTTATAAACTGGATTGGAACCGCAAGTTGGCATGATTCTGGAGTCAGAAATTGAGACGGTATATGTCTTCACATCTAGGTCGAATTGCAGGGCACAAACTAGGACAGGCATGGATTTAGTTTCAGGCCGGGCGTCCTGGAACGAGCCAAAGTATTGGAATACCACCAATAAACGGAATGGAATGAGAATTTGGACGCTGAGAATATTGTTGTGATCGATAGATATGGGTTCATATCACATTAATTTCGTTTGGAACTGAAAGATTTTCTAACTCTGCAATGTGAATGTATGATTATTTTCAACACTACTGGAAGACCGTGGGTGGCCTCGCTCTTGAACGGAGATGAAATTTCAAGTGTGATTGTCGTTCTAAGTCCTTGAACTGGGGTTTATTCCGTTGAATCGAAACTTGAAGTGTCGATTCTCGAGTTATCATTGTTACCTCTCTCTGAAAGTACATGAATGGATAGAGAGATATCGGTATCTATTGTCCATATTTTTTGTTGATTTTAAAAGAAACTCAACAATCAGAAGTGAATGACTACATTTTCTTCTGCCTAAGTGAATGATTAAATTATTGAGAGCACAAAGAACTATGACCTTACAGAGCGCAAAAGGTAAATCATCAACATATGCAACGAGACAACGACGGTGTTTATGGCCATAAATTGTGAAATCTGTGTACATAGAGATCTAAAAGCCAGCAGTATGGATCTTTGTTCTGGAAGGTGCCAAAGTTTTGGAATTCCGCCAATTGACGTTGTTTGTATCTCATAGTTCGGAATCATGAGCCGTTATTCAATTGATGGCGAAATATTCCCCCAAATTGTGAGAACAACTATTTCTCAAAAGGTTGCATAACCTGGATTTTGATTGAGTGAGGTCTCTGTCCAGCTAAGATGCACATGACAAAATTGAGCGATATGTAGGTCCACAGAATATTGGGATAATATACAAACACACTCATCAACAAGGCTAGAAATAACGTATCACGACATGGACTGCAAATCTTACAACAACATCATCAATGTCTGGTGTTAGCAACCGAGATGCTCGTGGACAATATGGAATCACGGCACATCACAAAACATCAGTTTCATTAAATTGGCCGTATTCCATGACTTTGGCATTTTCGGGCTGAGCGGCCTGAAATGTAAATCTACACCCGTCCTAGTTTTAGAATTTTGTGAAGATTTGTGTTCACATGACACTAAACTAAGCTGCTACAATATTCAACCACTATGGTAAAGGATACTCAAAAAAAAAATTAGTCACCTCATCCCAACACTGAACACTGGTAACAACAGCAACTCATCTTACAAACACTTGATTGGACCGTTGGACTCAATATTAAATGCTGTATGAATGGCTAGATGTCCATGGCTATGGCCGGTGATAAATAAAAGGAAATGGGTTTGTTTACTGTCACTTTTCAGTGGTCAGCAAACCCCCACTTTGAAATTGTATTTAATCAAATCATGCTCACTAATAAAATTTGATTTCAATACTTGTACCCGTAGATCTCTCCAAAGCTCTTTTACATCTACCAAAATAAGACTCCTACACTTTAAAGTGTTTAGACGTGACAAATGATCCATCCTCTACCTTCCAGTAAGTAGTCGTCAACAACCAGAGGCCAGACAACAGTACACCTGATCATAACCCATGTCAACGTTGTCCACCCGATTGACCGCTAACAAACTCAATCTATGCATCCATCATTTCGATACAGTCGAGAATGTTGCACACTCCGAAAGAGTAAATGCAAATAGGGCTAGATCGAGGGTTCCTATAATTTCAATAAATGCATAAACCAGTAGCAGCTAGATTGCCAAACTTTTTCGTTAGCAAACACTGTAATGACAGACGAGAGTCCCTGACCGTGAATCGGAAAAAACGATGGTTCACATAAAGACAAGGAGCTCAATGGAATTTCATAAGAGCAATGAAATTTTATGCTACTTTCAATCGTTCATCAAAATTCATCCAATACGCACTTAGTATCTGAATCCATTGCAAATCGATTCAGTCGGTTAATATTCTTTAGAGACAAATGATTCCTGCCTTGATTCAGTAGACGATCGACAACTCAAAGCAATCCTGAGCTGGTGACTCGTTTATAATACGACGATAAACTATGTAACGAACATTGAAGACCAGAACGACCAAGCCAAACATTAGACAGCCGGAACACATTAAACTCAGAAACAGAGACACTTATTTCTTTTACCTTACTCCATATAAGAAAATAATCTCTCGGAAACTTCAATCGCTAACTAGGGAATTAAGAGAAGGTGACTTTTTAAGACTTGCTAGATAACTCTATTATATGCTGAAATTTTTCGAAAATTTCATGAGAGGAGTATCACTCTAATATGCACCATGATGTTCCATGTACTCTTATATACTCTTAAAAATCATCTACTGTGATCATATTATTAACTTTTCTTATATAAAAAGAAGTCACTAATATCTCGATGAGATGATTTCCACCAACATCCGGTAAACATACATTCATAGAACTCTTAAAAAAATCGTCTTGTTCATTTGAACTACTCCAAGTGCTACATTCAAAGGACTCTTAAAACAATCATCTTGGTCATTTGAAATAATCCAAGTGCCACATTCAAAGAACTCTTCAAATAATCATCTTGTATTGTTCATTGAAATAATCCAAGTGCCACATTCAAAGAACTCTTCAAATAATCATCTTGTATTGTTCCTTGAAATAATCCAAGTGCCAGAAAGTGGCTCGTTGTTTGTATACGAGATAAATCAACTACTAAGAAAAGAAAAAACCTAAAACCTAAAACATGTGCATCCAGTTATGGATGCAGAAATTTGCATGTTACTAGGGCAAAAATGCGACCTTGAAAGCTTACAAGTTTTCCCGGTCTATGGATCTACTCTGTGGCCAGAAAACCATTGCTCCCTCCCACAGAGTGCAAACATCAGATTTTCAGCCAGAAACGTACTGTTGCACAAGTAGATTCTCAGCACAAGCTGCATGTTCCAGGGGGCACACCTCGGGACACACGGTCTGAGGAAGTTCAAACTATGAACAACTCAAAAGCAAACCTGGCAGCTTGTAAGCCGTAAATTGCAATAAGACTGGAGGTCCGAAGGACCAAACCTGAGTTCAAAAACAGAACACTCAAAAACAGAGTAATTTCAAAAGTAAATTAACTTCGCAATTTTTTGCGGTTACCAAAACTGAGATATACAAGAGGTTTCCCTCTGCGGCAGTCTCTAAGACAGGTGCGGGTTAAAGTGGAGTATAATAACTGTCTGCCAGTTCAAGGGATATCCCTTTAAACCCCGAAAACTCTCCTACTACTCCGTCTCTCGTACTCTCCTACTACTCCGTCTCTACTACTCTCCTACTGATCCGTCTCTTCTACTCTCCTAATGATACATCCTGCCCAGCCAACTAATTTATGTACAACAATGCCAAAGGCGTCATGGGTGAGCATGACGCAGGCAAAGCATCATTCACATCCTATCAAGAAAAAACAGGCAACGCTTCCTTCCTAGCGTGAGCTGGTGCCTGGATCCGACGAGGTATCAATTACATCCCTGAAAGACAAGAGGGGCGATTGTTAGGCCGGGTACACTATAAACATATTTTACTCAAACAGTTACTCAAAACAAGTCAATTTCTAGCAAACATCCTAAACGCTGCACTGGAGATCACGTCGCAAAACACGCCACCGAGCAAGGCCTTTCGGGTCCATTAACTCACCAGTGACCCCCCAATTACAGCTTGGGCATTGACAGAACCTCGGTGAAGTCGTCGCCAGTCAGTTCCCCCACAACGATCCCCCACCCGAAATCCAGCGCCGGAGGCTCAACCTCGTGAGCAAGAGGATCGGCATCCTCGGTCAATTCAGGAGTCTGATCGCCAGCATCAGAGTCCTCCAAATCCGTGTCCTCTGTGGTGTCCCCAACTGAAGTTGGTTCCAAGACCTCGGCATCCATCGCCGCACGCGGGCCTCTGTCAACGGCCACGGCTGATCGCGGATCAGCTGTAGCTCCATCAACAATGGCGAGAGGTTGGTCGACATCACGTGCCGGGTCATCCACAGGCCTTAGTATTGTCACATGTTGCGCTTGTTGCCGACTCCGACCCAGTGCAGGTTGCTGAATCCCATTGGCCTCCTCGTCGACGACCGGGGGCGTAGCCATGGAATGGACAACGGACGGTGCGGTTTTTGCGAAATAAGTATCGCAGGAGACGTCTGGAAGAATTCAGAAGACTCTAGAAATTCACGCTCAAGCCAGCGGAAGCTACCGTGTCCG
Organism: Neckera pumila; assembly: GCA_963969595.1. Classification (NCBI taxonomy): domain Eukaryota; kingdom Viridiplantae; phylum Streptophyta; class Bryopsida; order Hypnales; family Neckeraceae; genus Neckera; species Neckera pumila. The sequence goes on along the minus strand of OZ018408.1, from coordinate 51,853,747 downwards.
ACCACGTACTGGGCAAAGAGCAGAGGCAAAGGAGAAACTGGGAAAATAGCACATGCCCAGTTCTAACCAGTAAAGTCCATAGCTCTGTTAGCCTGTGAACTGAGACAAAATGCATGCACACAAGCCCGTTCAAATCGACCACTGCATAGCTCAAGCACTCCCAACACTCCCAAGTGAAGCCTTTCGTGAGTTGCCTGCTCGGTTAGGGAGTTGCATATATATATTTATTCCTTACTAGTACGCATCGTTGGGGTTCACCTCAAGGAAGAATCCCAAGACCTGGCGATCAAAGCTGGGGATGCTGGATCGGAGTGAATACATGTGAACATGAACAGGTCCACCAATTAAATGAGTACTCCTAATACACAACCCTTGCTAGTTGCTACCGACTGCATGTCTCTTCAAACTGCATGCGTTTGAAGTGCGCACAAGAATCGTGGCTGAGAATCATAATCGAGCGTGAACCGGGTTCAAACTATGAAGTCTAAGCTAGCCATTGGGCCAGGTTTGCAGGACCCCATGCTGGTTCGATCAGAAGGGGACGGCAGGACAAGATCGAACTCCTTCCAAGTGCAAACAAACGGACTACAGGCACGAACTCCGTCTAACTGACAACTCCTAGCACTTGTAGAAATTGCAGATTGGCACCAAGAGATCGAGAAGAAGGTTATTTATTAGGCCCTGGGGACGAGTCACTGGGGGGGGATAACCGGGCTGTTCTGAAGTGTCAGTCTAGTCTGTTGCCTACTTGACGTAAGTCACGTAACAAATCGGACTGACGTCGGAATAAGAGTCCGATTGGACCTTATTTGAGGTGGAAATGTTCTGACTGGCTGGACGGCGATTTTTGTTTTTGGTGCGTGGAATTGAAGGAACGGTACGTGGGTTTCTTCAGAAGCTACTACAGTGGGAAACTATGTAGTGATCATTGTCCCGTACATTCACGACCTGGTCGTCACAGGAAATGAGGAAATGACATGCAAAAAATCGGACTGCAAACCCAACCCTCATCACAGACAAATCTCCATCACAGATTCACAGACACCTAGGCTAGAGAATGACCCATTAACCCTCAAAGAACGAGCTGGTGCCTGTGGAAATCATCCCTTTGGATATCGTGTGAATCATTGGCTTAGAAAAAAAAATACAAAAGCACTCATTGGAAGTCAAACTATTGACCGTAGAAGATCTCCCCTTTTCACAACAAAATTTTGAAGACAAATAGTCGCACTTCTATCCTACGTAGAAAGATGCTTTGTCACTCATCGGCTGAAAAATAGCCACTATGTCTTTTGAGGGTTAAAGATTTGTATAACCCATGAAAACATTTTCAACCTTTAAAAGATGCAACCCCTATGACCAAGGTAGTCACCAAAAGTCTTACTCCGATTAATGAACCAATTGGTCCATTTTTTGTTTCTACAGTGAATAATGAAGTCATTCATGAGACAATTTTGGTCTTCAACTTTTCCTTTGAGGGTTAAATGATATTTAGGCTACATAGGTTGAGTTAGTGGTCACAATCAAGGTAAATGCAAGAAACACTTAAAGCCTTTGGTCACACCCTAGTTTTTTGAAGCCACAAATCAAACATATTGGAGTTCTACTAACATTACAAGGACTGACAATGCATTTTTACACAAATAATAACATGTCACTTGCGCACATGGGGTCAGAGTGACCTTCCTTTGAGCAAAGGTTACAGAGAGGAAAATATTTCCTACATGTATTCTTTGGTGCAATGCGAGCGCAATATTCACTAGCAAAATAGATTTTTTTATTTTTTTTATTTTTTATTTTTTTGAATTATTGAAAATGAGAAAGGTCCATAGATCCCTTTCCTGCTATTTTTTGCTCCCATTGGCTTCTGTAGTACTCTGCAACAGTCTTTAGTATTTCATAATACTAAATTGACAATTTAGATTTGCAAGCACCCTGAATCGATGATTTAGATCTGCATGGGCATTGTTGACTCATAGCATTGGTAAAACTGCAAAGCATTGCTAGTCCTATGGCCAAAAATTGCATTTTTGAACCAAAAACATAAAATATTTCTTGCAATCATCCAATATTAGAAGTTTGTCCCAAAGATAGTGCCAAAGCTTTCTTTTATGATAACTTTTGAAGCATAGTTCGTATGATATTGAATTTTTTTTCATTTATTGAAAATGTCTAATTTGAGTGTAATCATATTTTATATTTTTTAAATTAATGCATACAAAATGAATTTTAAGAGTTTTTTGTACTATAAAACAATGGAGTCTCCAAATTCAATGATCTAGAGCTGAAATTTCTATGATCTCTTTCCATAGGAAGAAGTCATATTTCTACCAAAGGGCATTTCAAACTATTTTATTTTATATCCTCTACATTTATGCAAATAGGACTTTTTTGCACTCACATTTCTAAACATTAAAATATTTTCAAGATCATTTCACTACAAGAAAATGGGGTGTTTTAAGTGAGTTTTTAAGTATAGTCCTAAACATAAGGTTTTAAGTAAATGACCTTTAAGGCAATTTTCAGCAAAATTTTACTAGAAACACATGTATTTCTAGTAAATTTTGCTGAAAATTTCCTTAAAGGTCATTATTTAAAATCTTATGTCTAAGATTATACTTAAAAAATCACTTAAAACACTCCATTCTCTTATAGTGTTCTTTTTGTGAAATCTCTTTACCATGAACTCTTTTCTAATGGCCATTTTTGAAGTTTTTTGAAAAAAAATCCATACTTTTTACAAGTTAAAATGTCAAAAGTGTAAATTTATTGCAATTCTGCACTTTTCTAATCTCTCCTACTTTAGAGAATTTTTTTATGCTTTTCCTCATAGATATCTTCTTCTTACAAACATATACATTATTTATACTTTAAGAATTTTCTTGAAAATATTTTTCTAACTTTACAATACTCCAAAAAAGGTTGAAAACAACCAAAGTGGAACAAAAACAACCACTCATTCTTGCAACAACCCTAAGATTGTAGGATGACCATTGTAAATATATTTTTTGTTGGTTTTAGGGTAGTTTAGAGTCTTTATTGGGCCAATTGGACAGCACACTTCAAAAATTTGTAACAAATTCATACTTGGTCAACAAAAATTCAATTATTCTTTCTATTTCTCATATATGTCTTTATGTAGAAAAAAATTTAAAATTTTTCAACAATGCTAATATAGCAAACTAGTCATTCTACCTATTATAGGTTGGTTTACCTTAATAGTTGGATTTTACATGATTGACCTAAGCATTTGCACAAAATGCCTTGACCTCTAGTCTTGCCTCTAATTTGTACGCACTTCTCAAGGATTGTCATCACTATAAGAAAATGAAGGTTTATTTACTACAAAAATAATGGTTTTTTAACTGAATGAGATATTTGCGACTAGTGCAAATTTGGGGACTCATAGTCGTTATAGATAAGTTGTTTTTGGAAATATAGTTGTAAGAAACAATGAAGTCTGACAGCCAAGTTGGAACTTCATCAACATTCTCTTCTTATGTAGTTGTTGATGTGGCATTCACTACTATTTGAGGTTGATCACTCACTCACATTGTAGCACAACTAGATTGCTACTACTACAATTTATAAAAGTCCTATTGTGCAACTAGATAGTTACAATTGTGATTCATGCAAATTTGTATGTAAAAGAATTCTATTTGTTGCATAAAAAGCAAAATTACTCCTATCCAAATCTACTACTACAGCCAACCTATCTTCAAAATCACTACAATCTTTGAACCTAAAAACTCATGCTTGTCATCATCTATATGACCCACCCAATGCGCCACTTGTAGTCTTATTTGTTCAAGGAATATGTACTTGTGGGTGATTGCAAGAAAGACCGGTACAAAAACAATCACAATAGGAATGCCGAAGCTTTTTTTTTCAATAACTTTTGAAGCATGACTCGCATGAACTCGAAAATTTTATTAGAGATGCTTCTTTTGAGTTTAATCATGTCTCATATTTTTTTTTTAAATTAAAAAATCATTTTATATTTAAAATTTATTTAAATTAATATGTCATGTTTTGAATTCTATAAGTTTTAAGGAGTCCCCAAATTTAATGATTTGGAGCTGAAATTTCTATTGTCTATTTCTATAGTAGGAAGTCATCTTTCTACTAGGGGGCATTAAAAAATAATTTATTTTATATCCTCTACATCCATGCAAAGAGGGCTCCCTTGCGCGTGCAATTATGAACATTGAAGATGGTTTCAAGATCTTTTTTTGGTAAAATCTCTTTACCATTAAGTCTTCCCAAATGTCCAATTTTTTGTTTCTTTGAAAATGTTTTTTCCTATTTTGTACAAATCAAAATGAGTCAAAATATGTATTTTCTTTAAAATTTCAGCTCACTCTTTTTTGTAAATAACTTTTGACCTATTTTTTTTAGATGTGAAATTTTGGTAACATGCTATTTTTAGTGTTATATTAATTATCCTTATTTTATGTTATTTTAATTTTAACAATTTGTATGCAAAAGCTTATAGTACTGGGAGTACTAGCCAAAATGGAAAAAAAACGGAAGATCATTCTTGCAATGACCCTTATTGTTATTTATTGATGCTATTGTCCAAAATTTGAACATTTTGAAAATTACATTAAACTTTGATGAATATCTTTTCCCTCATACAATGTCAATTTTTAATAAAAAATAATCAAAAAGTTGATTCTTGAAGTCTAGTTTTTGTGGTAAGAAACTCATTTCAATCTAACATGTTATGAACATCTCATAAGCATTTTAGTAGAAGGATGTTCAACCAAAGATCACTATTTTTGTAAGTTTTTTTAACTTTTTCTAAATTTTTTCAAAAATAAAAGGATAATATACTCAAATCATTATTATTTTAATAAATGAAAATTAATTTTAATTCAAAATTTTAGAATAGGGTGTTTACAAGAATGAGCGGGTGTTTTTGTTCTATTTTGGCTTGTTTTTGGCTAATATTCTCAGTACTATGACCTTTTGGAAACAAATTTTTTAAATAAAATATAATGAAGATATTTTAATATTTTAAGAATAGCATTATTATCAAATTTTTAGACTGAAAGAAAATCTAGATCAAAGTTATTAGAAAAAAAAAACATGTGTTGAAATTTTGAAGAAAATAGACATTTTGACATTTTACTTTGTAAAAATAGGAAAAACTAGTTACAAATAAACAAAAGAAATTTATATGAGGAAAGATTTAATAGAAAAGATATGTCTTTGAAAATCTTGAAACCATCTTTAGTGCTAAAAAATGTGCATGTAAGGAGCTCTAATTGCACAAATATAGAAAAATAATTAATATACTTTAAATGCCCCTTAGTAGGAACATGCCCACCTATAGTTGAAATTGACTATCATAAGTTTAGCTCTAGATCATTAATTTGGAAACTCTTTTTTATTGAAAATCTCAAAAATTAAAGCATCAAGTAAAATAAAAATAAAGCAACTAAATTTAGGATGAATCTTGATTTCAAAGGCATTCCTTGACATGTTGGACTTGAGTGTTGAGAGAATATTGAATAAAGGGCCCATAGGCGTTTCATCCACATTCAAAGAATGTCAGACCCTTAAAATGTAAGGGTGACCATGCTTAGCCATTTTTATAGCCTAGAAAGAAGATGCTCTCCATTTTGCAAGCCAAATTACCACCCCATTTTGTAAGATGGGTGGTGACGCTTGAACAGGCATGGAAATTCTTGCTCGTAGGCCTATATAGAATATAGGTTGTACCAAACTCAACCCTAGAATGCCGTCAGCACCACACCTTGTAGTGTTTGGATGACAATCCAATGAATTATTAAGCTATTGGAAGTATTTTTTCATCACCTTTCCCTTGTTGACCTTTCATGTTGGGTTATGAAGAGTATTCAATTGAGTTTATAGTCTTGTTAGTGTTTTGTCTTCACATGAAGAGAAGTTGTTAAAAAAAACAGACCACAAAACTTATGCCATTTTTGTATATTTTAGAAAATTGTTGCTCCTTATTCTAATTCTGAAATTTTCCACAAAACCAATATTTTTTTGAGCTTGCGCCCAACTAACCAAATGAAGGTTGAGTACTCCAATTTCTTCTTGAACTTGAATTTTGAAAAAATTCCAAATATTTTATATTTTATTGCAATCTGAACTTTGGATGTATTTTCAATGTCAATTGAATTCTTATTATAGAATGATATGAAAATTGAATTTACACTATGATGTTCATCATTGTAATATACACAAATGGTAACAAAATTCAAATTTTTGAAATAATTTTCTATTTGATGTGATTTTTCTTCACTTTTCTTCAAAAACTCTCAAAAAAATCAAAAAAGTTGTGAACTAAAGAAGACATGTAATTCCATCTCTAAAAAATAAATATAAAAAATTCATATATATTTAGTTGCAAAATGGTAGCAAACTAAATGATGGATAGTGAGGCTTGAAATCAATGGTCATGGGTCTGTCATTTTGGGATTAACCTAATTTATGCAAATCCAAATTCAACAATCCAACTTTGACAATCCGACTTTGGCAGGACAAGCAGCAGGGTGTCACTCTAGCAATCACGGCGGGATAGAGAATGGCATGGGAACGCTGCGGGAACACCCTCGTACAAGTAAGTTTACCCCTAAAGGACCACAGCATTTTTTGAGCCAAAAAACACTCAAAATTGCCATTTCTATAGCAAAGAATGAAAAAAACTGAAATTTTTTTCACATCTAATTGTAGGATCTTACACCAAACTAGTTAGAGAGTGTGTAAAAAAAAATCAGGATTTTTGATCGCACAAATTGCAGCGTTTAACCCCTAAAGTCCCATTGTCCCCTTGGGGGACAAAATGGATTTCAATTAGGCTCCATGCTCTCAATATTTGTCGTAATTTTTTGAATTTTTTGTAAATAATAGAGAATCACATTAGCTTTCCAAAAATGTAATTTTTATTTCAATCGATGCGTGGTAGCAAAAGTTATGGCAAAAAAATCGCAAATTTTAGTTCGGCGGGCAGAAAAAAACCCTCACAAAAACTTTAAAAAAAACAATAAAAATTTGTTTTATATAGATTGTATTTTCATCTACATAGGAAGCTTTGATTCATTCCATTTGGATATGTTATGCAAAAGTTATGGACAATCTTATTTTTCGGGCAATTAGATCATCTTTTTGAAAAAATATCTTGTAGGATTCATTTTTGAATTCAATTTTGACAATTTTGAAAAAAAAGAAAAGGTTGACAAGGTTAAGATTTCTTGCTAGAACAATCTCACCATCGAGATTAGTGTATTTCAACCCAATCTTAGAGCTATTAATGATTTAATTTTTCCTTCAATCTTGAACTTACTTCTACTTAACAATATTTTAATGAATGAAAACTAAGTGTTTCTTTTTTGAATTATTTTTCCTAGACTCTCAGCTCAATTCTACAAATCTAAATTTCTTACACACATTCTTCGTGACATTCTTACACTAGTGTAGTATAAGATCCTATGGTTAAATATGCAAAAAACACATTTTGCTTTTTGCTATAGAAATGGCAATTTTGAGTGGATTTTGATGGAAAAAGGGCCTTGGAACTTTAGGGGTTAAAGTGAAAAAAACAAGTTTTTCAGCACATTGTGAGACTAGATTTTTGGACTTTGAACATTTTGACTTAAAATTTTTGGACTACAGAATTTTGAACTTTAGATCTTTATAGTGGAGAATTGAGTTGAGAGTCTAGGAAAAAACCCCTCAAAAGAGCTTAATTATCATTCTTAAAAAACTTGTTAAGTAGAAGTAGGTACAAGATAGAAGGAAAATCTAAAATATTCATATATTTTAGATGGAATTAAATTGCACTAATCCCAATGGTGAGATTGTTCTAGCAAGTAAACTGAACCATGCAAAAGAAAATTAAAAAATTTGAAAAATTGCATTCAAAAATGAATCCTACAAGTTATTTTTCTCAAGAAGATGCTCTAAATACCCAAAAAACAAGAATGTCCACAACTTTCACATAACAAATCCAAATGAAACAAAACAAAGCTTTTCAAATAGCAAAAAAAATATAATTTATTAGAAAAAATTATTATAAAAAAGAATTCAAATTTTTGTCTATTTTTTTGGGGCTGTCTGGACTACCCTCCATCCCCCGGTTTGAGCTTATTTAGTCATAACTGTTGTTCCCTAGCACCGATTGTGAAAAAACTTATATTCCTACAAAACTTATCAGTTTTTTAATCTCCCAAAAAGTTTCAAAAAATCACGACAAAATTTCAGCCCGTAGGTACCTGCCCGATAATCCATTTGTCCCCTGAAGGGACAATGGTCCTTTAGGGTTTAACCCCTAACTGAGTCCCAAGGCCCTTTTTCCATCAAAAACCACTCAAAATTGCCATTTCTATAGCAAAGAGGGAAAAAAATTTAATTTGTTTTTTGCATATTTAACCATAGGATCTTGTACTACAGTAGTGTAAAAATGTGTGGAAGACATTTTAGAAACTTTGACCATGTAGATTGCAAGATATTTGCATTTAAAGTAAGGGAATCAAGTTTTTTTGCACCTTAATTAATTACATTTTTTGGCTTTGAACATTCTTAACTTAGATTTTTTGCTCTAATGATTTTGACTTTCTAATTTTATATGATGAAGAATTGAGTTGAGAATCTAGGAAAAAAAATTCAAAAAAGAAACACTTAGTTTTCATTCATTAAATTTTTTTTAAGTAGAAATAGGTTCAAGATTGAAGGAAAAATTAAACCATTAACAGCTCTAAGATAGGATTGAAATATACCAATGTCAATGGTGAGGTTGTTCTAGCAAGAAATCTTAACCTTGTGAAACTTTTTTTTTTTTAAATTGTCAAAATTGAGTTCAAAAATGAATCCTACAAGTTATTTTTTCAAAATGATGCTCTAATTGCCTGAAAAATCAGACAATCTATAGCTTTTGCATAACAAATCCAAATGGAATGAATCAAATCTTCCTATGTAGATGAAAATAAAATCTACATGAAACAAATTCAAAAAAAAATTTAATTTAAAGTTTTTGTGAGGATTTTTTTCTGCCCACCAAACTAAAATTTGAGTTTTTTCTGCCATAACTTTTGCTATCGGGCGCCGATAGAAATAAAAATTACATTTTCAGAAAGCTAGTGTGATTCTCTATTTTCACAAAAAAAAAATCAAAAAATTATGAAAAATATTGAAACCATAGGAGCCTGTCCAAAATCCATTTTGTCCCTCGAGGGAACAATGGGACTTTAGGGATTAAGTTACTCTGGCTACTATACCCTCACATAACATTGTTAAACAGGCCCATCCTTTCCTCCTTCTAGAAGAGATAATGCCTCTTGGAATTCTTGAGAGGCAGTTGAGTCATAATTTGAATATACCAACTGATTGCTTTACATTGCAGTTCTTTGACAGGGTTCTTGTAAGGAATGTGAGCTGGCGATTAATAACTAGTTTGTGAAAATATTACTCCAGTACTTGTAGGTTGTGAGTGGCTACAGAGTTTTGTTTCAACTGTAAGTTAGACAACCCCTTTCTTATCACCCCTCATTTTGGAGATATAGATTGTTGTCTTTCCATGAATTTGTAGCTCAATTCCCGGAGCAAGTGTGATTCAATATGAGTGGTTGTAAGGCAATCAATATTGTAACAAGTCCTTGGTCGATTTTGCAATCAGTTTATGGTCAAAAATAGAAAGACCTATATCACCATTACAAATCTAAGAGAATCTTCCACTAAAAAATTTATAGTAATTACGTTTTTGATAATAAAATTATGGAAAAATATGCAATCCTACCAAACTCTCTTTCTGTATACGAGAAAAATTCCGCTTTCAAAAAATTTGTGCTACAAATAAGCATAATTGCTTAAGTGGTTGAAAATGGGTCGGTTACCTTATCTTTGTAAGTTTCCAAGATGGGGGGCTCCCGCTTTCCAGGGGAGCAAAAGAGGACCCCAGCATTGGTTAATAATGTTATGCATGTGACGCCCCCGAATGTCTGTACCACCTGATTGGAGGGTCCGGAGCTCAGATTCCACGTGGAAGGTCAGGACGGAGTCCACGTGTTTTTTGTTTGGGGGGGAACAAACGGGCGTGTCTTACCCACGGCACTTCAGAAACACAACGCTCAAGGAGCATAACGTCAGAACCGACTCAGCCAAAGTCGGACAGACCGATCCACGACCACAACCTCTAACTTACCAATCCCCCATTCGCCTTCAAGTGGTTTGTAACTTTGTAAGGTGGAACCACCCATAACTGATCACTTAAGGGTTTTTTTTCTTTTTTTTCTTTTTTAAACAAATGGGGAACTTAAAGGATTTCGGAGCACATGATGAGTTGTATGCGGCAAGGGAAATTTTTCCCATGTAGAAAAATAGAAAATATTGGGATTGCAAACTTTTTGTAATTTTATTCGCAAAATTGAAATTACTATGAATTTTGGGAGCCAAAAAGTGTTCCGAACCAATTCTCAATCTCTAGAATCTTCCAATTCCAATCACTCAATGACTAGCTTCCTACTATCTACTTTCTTGTTGTTACTTTCTGCATATTTTAGGATGTGTGTCATGATCTTACTAGTTCCAACCTTAAAAAAGAGTAAAAAACACATCACAAACCTTGATTGGAAATAGGTGCACTACCGGTTGGACATTGGTCCCTGGTTGGAAATGGGTGGTCCAACCTTATCAGGGTCTAATATTGCCGTACTGGGGTTGCTCGCCGCCCGTTCCCCTTGCAACGGAGGAGATCGAGGAGATCGACTTCCATTCTGTGGTGTGACATCATCTACATTGAAAAATCCAAAAGTCAAATCTATTGGAAGTCAAGCTAATGTAGAAGATCTCCCCTTTTCACAACACATTCCAAGGATGAATGATTGCATTTCTGTCCTATACAGTTTGATTCCCTGCCATTCATCGACCAGAAAATGGCCTCCGCATCGTTTAAGGGTTAAGTGAAATGCATGCGCTCTTCGTCTTCTTTTCTTGGAAAGAGCATATATAGCTAGGCTTATTAACCTTCAGTTCAAAACCTCAAATGCGAATGGGCTCCAACTTACCGGTGATTATTTGCTTTCCACATTTCAACAGCAGTCCTGCAATCATCCGGCCGTTAGTTCCGATGGCCATCTTCATCTTCATGGGGGTCCTACTATTAATACTGAGCTTTCTTTATTATTGGAATTCCGGAGAGTTTCAGATCTGGCGCCTAGCTAGCTAAGGCACGGTTTCACCACCGATCGTGTGACTGACAGTATGTATTCGATCACTCACTAATGAATTGGAAGAATTAACTACAGTAGAAAACGGAATCTTGAGTTTGCAACTGCTAATGAGAGACGCATGCACGAGCTTACCTTCACATTTGCTCCTGCTTGGCCTCTCGGGCCGTGCTTCAAGGCCGGGAAGCTGAACGGGAGGGTTTGTTAAGTCGAACCATCATTGGCTAGTGGCAGCGGCGCCGGTTGTAACTTACCAGCTAGTAGCCGACGATGGGGAAATTGTATTCGACGCTTTAATGGATTTTATGTCGTTGTCTCCGTTAATCACAAGGGGAAGGTAAGCTAGGCCCGTGGCGAATGAATGCCCCAGATGGTGAGAAAGGCTTGCCCGCTTTCAAAGCTGTGTAAGCTTACGTTATACTGCATGCATATATATCAAAGGCTTTCTTTTCGTGTCGGAGATCGATGCTTGTATTAAACTCAACCAATTTTATTTTAAAAAAAAATTGGGGGGCCCCAATGGAGACCTCATTGCATTAGACATTAGATGGAAAATATGGTACCACAGAAGAGTCATCGATCAACCTGCAGAGACCAGACGGAAGAGGCCAGACCTGAATCTGGGGAGCAGCACGTACCAAACTCCCACGACCGTATACGTTACGTGACTACTCTGCCACGGATTAGACTCAGCTTGCCGAGTGCACAAGAGGAGTTTCAATCTCCATCTCTTAATGTGCCTCTACTAGTGCTGACAAATGAAAATTTGCTGAAATTGGCGGAATTAATTCCACAACTGGCGTGGCGTTCAATTCAATATGTCTTTATCAGTCCTAGTATGTAAGTCCTTCGAGCTTCTTGCAGATGATCGCCTCAACTTTTGAATTGGCTCCCAGAATTGTGCCACTTTAACAAAACCAACGATAGTAGCCAGTTGCTTTAACAGACCGATGAAGTCTGCAACCAGGATAATTTTGAACAATTGGAAGTCACTGCAAATCACCATACAGTATGTACAATGAATTTCGATAAAAGAGGAAGGCTGACTGTTCAATTCCTGATGATCACAAGGTCCGTTATTTCAAGCGCCGTGCATGTGAAGGGAGCAACATGAGAACTCAAATTCAATTTTGAACCCCAGATCATGGAGCATCAAGGTTTGGAACTCAACAGTCAATCTCAATTCCACTACCCGGGAGCAAGCCTCATACCAGTGCAAATAGTGACAGTAGAAGATAACGAGTGAAATATAGGTAAGGTCACTATTGGATTAATTAAAACAAAACTTCGGGAAGGAATGTACAGTACAGTGTAGTACCTGGTCACTGGAATCATTTGTTGCTGAATGGGCAGCGAACGACTCTTTGGTAAGCACAGAACTGAAACACGGCTGGACGTTGGGGTACACTAGAAGCGGAGTCTTAGGGCTACTTCACACTACGGTTGTCGGTTGAGAGTCCATTGGTTTCCATCAATCAGATTTCAGAAACCCCGAAGTTTGGCCTCTCGAGCCTTCACACTACGTGCCACAATTCAAAGTCCGTCGCTTTCAAAACTGCCTACATGGCAGTAAAATGCTTACATGGCAGTAAAATTTGACGGACTCTCGAGGAGAGTTTGGGTCCTACATTTTGCAGGACCCAAACTCTCCTCAAGAGTCCGTCGAATTTTTCAGAATTTTTTTTTTCATAAAAATAAGAAATTGACAAGATCTCGGCCGCTAGATCTCTCTGGACTGTTTTTTGCAAGACAGAAATGCTTCTCTGTTCTCCTCTTTCTCGCCCCTCCCCTTTATTTGTTATTTGTTATTTGTCATTGGGGTTTGAAACCTAATCTCTACCATGACAATGGGGAGTCTTTGCATTCAATGTACCTACTTCCTTTTGCATTCTCTTTGCATAGGATGCCCCCTTCTTATTCCAATGCCACCCTCTTTTTCCATTTATATCCTTTATATTGCTTGTTTGATGATGAGAGCATGTACTATGATTTTTTTTCCAAGGCCATTCGTCACCCTTTTTTCATGTTTTTTTAGCTTTTGCTAAAAAATTGCCACATGAATGAGGCTTCATAGGAAATTTCAGAAATTGGATGGAAAATGTGGAGAAAGAAGGATAGAAGTTGAACAAATGGTATAGGTTTGGACTTTGGGCTTGGCCTTTGGAAGCTTCACACTATGGCCGACCGAAGGCTCCAAAACCTATCATATATTGCTCATTTCTTTGGACTCTCACCAAAAGTTTGGACTCTCAATTCCACGGCCTCTCAACTTGGACGGCCATAGTGTGAAGAGGTCCTTCCCTTGTACTTCTACCATGCTTAGTGAATCGGCCACTTAATTTAACCCCGAAAGGACCAACATGCGTTTTTTGGCAACATAGAAATTCTGGGCAATGCAACATAGAAATTTTGGGCAAGTACATGTGATTGAAGACTTGCATATTTTGGGCTGATATTTTTATAGAAGGTGGGAACAAGGAATATCTTTCATATGCACCAAATTTCATGACACTTGGAAATACAAGTCAAAAGTTATGGCCTAATATGTTGTTTGTTTCTCAACTCAAGCAGTTCGGGCAAATTAAAAAAATCACTTTTTTTTTAATAAAAATTTGAAATTGGTTTATTAGATTTATATATACGTGAAAAGCTTCAAATCATTCCATTTTTATCAAAGAGTCAAACGTTACGAGGATTTTTAGTTTGCTGGTAGTTATGGATTGTCTACTCTAAAATAAACTTTGAAGTCGTTTATTTCTTTCAATTTTCAATAACTTTCAAAAAAAATAAAATTGTAAGATGTAGATTGTTTATTACAACATTGAAACCATTGGAATTGACATTTTGCAATTCCATAATTAACTTCTTAACAATTTAGTGTTTTGAACCATTTTCTACTTTTTTCTACTTACTATTTTTTTCTTATATGTTGTATAGTTCCAAATAATTTGAATATTTTCAAACTTGTAGCCAATTTGCCTTGAAGAATGAATCCAAAGAAGCACAACCATTTTAGAATTTTTTCATAATCATCTGATCTTGTGAAGTGCAGTTGTCTGAATTTTTGTAGGGCCCAAAAAAGGGCTTTTGCCACTTCAAACGCTAATATCTTCCAATCTACATGATGGAAACTTTTGAAATTTTTCCCACACATTCTTAAACTAGAGTACTACAAATTCCTATAGTTACATGTGTCCAAAAATGATATTTTTCAAAAATTTGGTATTTATACTAGAAAAGGCAGTTTTGGAGCATTTTTGGTGAAAACATAGTCAAGAAATTTTAGGGGTTAAAACCAAAACAATACATGAGCTTCCATGTCTCTCTGCACTCTTGAGTCATGCTAGTATTTGTTTGTTTTCACTGCCTATCTTTGTGTAAAGGATCTTTATGGCCATAATTACAGGGAATTTTGTTAAAATGGCGGTATTCCATGTGCCATTTTGATGGTGTGCCATTTTTATCATCTAGGATGGGTGTAGATTTCAGAATGGCCATTCTGAAACATCTAGAATAGGTATAGATTTCAGAACGGCCATTCTGAACTGAAACAATGCCAAAGTTCTGGAATGCTGCCATTTTAATGAAATTTGCCTATGATTACTCTTGGGCTTGCCTTGTGGGAAGTATGCTGGACTATATGCTATTTGGTATGGTACATCGTGAAAAACAATTATTCATCAAGAAGTATCTATAGAAAATTTCATTGAAATGGCGGTATTCCAAGTGCCATTTTGACGGCGTGCCATTTTGACCATCTAAGACAGGTATAGATTTCAAAATGGCCTATGTGAACCATCTAGGACAAATATAAGTGCCAAAGTTTGGAAATGGCGCCATTTTCATGAAATTTGCCATATCTTTATTATCATATCCCTAATTTTGTTCATGGTCACATAGATTGCACAAGCTTAGATGGTTGTGTAGGATGGCTTTTGAATGTTGCTTCGCAACTTGATTTCACCATCCATGTATAATTGATTAAAAATTGTAGTCACTGCAGCATAGTTGAGTCACTCAGGCATTAGAGGAAATTTCAAGCCTCCGGAGGGTTGCCTTACAACCCTCCGTGGTATGCTGAAATTTGTTTTTATTTTGCAAAAAAACTCGTTTTTTCTCTATTTTTGCCCTGCTAAAAATGCAGCAGCAGTGGCGCAGGAACCAAAAATTCCAAATAAAAAATTATTAAAAAAACAAAACAAAACAAAACTCTTAAGAAAAAAATTAAAAATTAAAAAAATTAAAAATTAAAAAATTAAAATTGCCAAAATTGACTACTCACCAAGAGTAGTTTGGAAGTTGACAAGCCATGCAATCATTAGCATGGCATGTCAACTTCCAACGGCCCTGAAATGGGCTGAAATTTTCTGTAATGAGTCTAGGAATCATAAGAAATTCTTCAATACAAACTAATAAGTACCCCTAGATCGACCTTAACCCTTAAATGTCGAGGCGGGCGTTTTCCGGCCAATGAATGACAAGAGAATCTTTTGTGTAGGACATAAGTGAAACTATTCATCTTCAAAATTTTGTTGTAAAAAGTGGAGGTCTTCTACAATAGTTTGACTTCCAATGAGTGCATTTGCTATTTCTTAAGCTAATGATTCACAAGCGATAATAAAAAGGGATGATTTCCGTAATTACAAGTGGCTCAATGGCACTATCAACATGTGAGTTAAAATGATGCAAAATGTTTACACATTGACTCATGTTTATGAAGCAAAATGCAAAGTGGTTGCATAACTTTGGGAGACATGATGAAATAGTTACAAAGTTTCAAAGTTGAATCCAACTTCCGTTTGATGCATATGAAGAAACAGTACTGATTCGTAGAATCACGGTATATATGCTGTCCAAGCAATAGGTTAGATAGATTACATTGAAAGAAACTTTACGTTTACAAAGCTACCACCTCCTCAACATTAATAGACCCCCCTCAATCTCCAAAATGGTCCTAGTCTACACCTTATTATTGTCACCATTTGGGTAATCTGCTCGTCCATTTTCCATCCAAAATTAGGGATCCACGTTCTGGAGGGGTCAACTGAAGTGTGAATATTTTAAGCTTCTGAGCAAGATAGGTACTACTAGAAATAATGTAACCAAATGGAAATCCATTCCGTCTGTTCTCCAGATTTCTTACTGCAAAACTCTTATCACTTGCTCAAGCAATTGCTCTACTTTGCAACCAAAAATCAAGTACTCTTGATAGGACAGTTCACTTAGTTCACTTCATTTGGGTGAGAAAGTGCCCAGATGACGATCACGTATACTTTAGTGAAGCAATACTTATGTTTCTACGTCCTTTCATCCATCTTCTAAAACAAGAAATCACTTTTCAGTATAATGGCATGCATGTTTTCAACCAATTTGGCATTTCCATCCAGAATTCTCAGAAAAATGAAGAAAAGTGGTGAACAGGTACAACTTCTTGAGCACAAAACAAGGAGAATTATTCTAAAAACGGCACAACTTGGCCTCACAAAGTCAAAATGAAAAGAGCTGGGACAGACGCAACAAGAAAACTCGATGAACTTGAGGTTCGCAACTATATGTCAAAGCCCTTTCACGACGGCCTGGGCAACTGTAATCCGATGAAAGCAGAAGAGCGATCCGATAAGCATCGTATTATCCAATTTCACCCCTAAAGGATCGCTTGGTTTCTTCGCACTTTGGAGCAGGTCACATGGGGATTTTCTTCGGTTCAATTTTATTTCTTTCCTTGACCTGTATTTTCATTGTTCTTCACTGATCCTGGTGACATATAATTATATTTTGCACAATATGATCCATCGAACTGGTCGTTTGGTACCGTGAAATCACGGTCCTGAGCGGTTTCAACATATCAAAAAACCATGATCATGTGAATTCAGGGTCTAATTCTGCCTTAGCAAATGCAAGCGTAAGCATCAAGCACAGAATCTTAAGGTCAGAAGCATACCATTGTACAGTACGCGCAGATTTTCTTCACATGGACATCTTCAGATTCTTCACTAACCCATCCTCTCCGAAGTCATCAGCGAAGTATACCTCCAAGGTCTGTCTCTTCTCATTGTCTACTCCCACTCGCGAAATTTTGAACCAAACTGTGCATATCAAGGTCAACTGATTTCACGAAACATGAACCAAAGCATTTCTGGATCAGGACCCAGTAGGGAGTGTAAGAGTGTAAGACTCTAGGGCTAGACTCTGGCCTCCAGTGAAACCAGCGTAGGTGCCAAGATATCAAAAGTTTGAGGTGAAAGAGTGGCGCAACTTCCACTATTTCAAGGAAACTATATAAGAGAGTGGCGCAACTTCAAAGACTAGGCAAAGTCGCATTATGAAGAGCGTCTGTTACCTCTTCCGTGCTGTAAAAACTGAAGGGTTGTGGATGCTACGGTTAATTTTGATAAATACCAAATTACCGATTCATTATTTAGAGAAGGGTATCTCCCAGTGACTCACCAACTGACGCATGAGACACTGTCTCATCTCAGAATCTCGTAACAAAAAATGAATTAAAAGCAAGGATTTGATCAAAATGAAAGCTCTCGCGACTGCACATAAGCTAGCAGTAGACAATTCAAACGATGAAAAGCACAATCAGATAACTGTGAAGAGCATTCACCAAAGTCCATATGCCAAGTTGATGTTTCTCCAAAAAGCCAGACTTAATTTGCCCTCACGATCTGCCAAACCTGCGTGGTAATTGAGCAAATTAGAATGCCGAGGTGAGTTACCAAATTAGTCCATTATACAAAAGGAAAGAAGAAAGGAACAAAAACAAAAAACAACATTGGATTTGGAGTGAAGTGAACCTCACATTGCGTTCGTTTGTTTTGATGAAATTATTCAAGGTGTTGATTCAATGTTTGAAGTAGGGAATATTGACGCTTCTTTGCTGCAATGAAAAATACAAGAAT
The DNA here is from genome assembly GCA_963969595.1 of Neckera pumila. NCBI lineage: Eukaryota > Viridiplantae > Streptophyta > Bryopsida > Hypnales > Neckeraceae > Neckera > Neckera pumila. The sequence goes on along the minus strand of OZ018408.1, from coordinate 51,835,647 downwards.
TCATGTTGCAGTGAATGGTTGCCCCTGATTTTAAGTAAACGAAAACCATGTGGCTCCATCCAGAAGAAATAAAATTCAATTTAGGAACCTTCTTAAAGATGAGGAGAAAACTGACGATGGTTTCAAATTCCGTTGCCCAGCTCACTTTCAAATATTTCTATCACTTGGTTATTCGAAAGAAGTCCGTGTGTAAAGGAGGCATGAGGTCGCTCGTTGTCTAAAAAGTACTTAATAAAACTACCCCAACATTCGGCAACTACTCTTCATTCGGCAGGTTTTTGTTTTGAACCTATCCTTCTTCTACATATCTATCACGACATCCCAATCTTAAGTAGAAGAGTTTATAACTATAATACCAAAATTGTGCAAGATACTGACTAGATGAGGCAACATCATGCTATCACCAATCATGCATTTGGGGGTAAATATAGCAGTGCCAGAGTATCAACTAGTGTTGTCTTGGTACCATATTTCATGGTGCTTAACTTGTCCAGGTCCTTCATTTTCTCAGAATATATGACAAGGCACTTATTTATTCTATTAGTGCATGTGACACTAATTTACCAAAAGTTACACTATTTGTGATATATTTAACTAGTATAAGCCTGAAATATTACTGTATTGCACTAATTTGCACAAAATAAAATAAACGTATTGACACTAATTTTGCAGGTGACACAATTTTGTGCCCTCACTAAGACGATACTTCCTTGTAGTGAAATAGCCGATCCTAGCTAAGTTTATGAAATTTCATATGAGTCTAATCGGAGTGAGGTAGTTTCTTCCAAATCTCTCCCTGATTACAAATGGCATTAGTCTGATATTAGCATAGTGTGACTCTGTTTGAAGATCAAGTTATTAAATTCCAAAATAGAGGTGCAATAGAAGTACTGACCGAGGTAATTGAAACTTCATACCAGTCGTCTACCTTCGAAACCACTTCGTCAAAAGAATTTGAAAGAATCACCACATGACAACATATTCAAAATCACTTACATTGCCAAATTGATGATGATATTCTGTCCACACACCCGCGGGCACTAACTCAGCGTGGACATCACGAAAGAGAATTGCATTGTCATCAGCCGCCAAGCAGATCCTGTCATGTACATTGATAAAGATCAGCATAATAATACCCGCAAAAGTACAACTAACAACTGAGCGCAGCAACTTAGAATGACACCAAATGACACTCAGAACTTAAAAAGTCGTATTGTTGTGAGCACTACAAATTAAACCAGGTGCAAGGATAGCCCCTGTTGAAACAACGATAGATAGGAAAAAAACAGCATCTGGATGTTGTTTCAATCAGCTGGGAGGTTGAAACATCTCAAATGCCAACCAAGTATTTTTTCAAAATATTGTTTCAAAATGGTGCTTACTTAAGTGTTGAATCTGGTGGAACAATATTCCAGATTAATGTCGTTAAAGCAGTGTGTCATATATACAGGTAATCCTGCAAGCATCGCTATCTCTCTTAAAATGGCAAAGTTTAATGAAATTGGCACTTTCCCACATGTCCATCTAGAACGTCAAATCTACACAGGTCCCAGTTTTTTATTTTTTTATTTATAGAGCTTTGTGCGCTTGAATGTCAGACACAATTTTGGTGCTCTAAAACAGGCCATATTAAAGAACACGACCATAAGCACTTTACAATTTCAGAGCTTCTTATCTTTTGAAACAGCGGAGAAAGCGATGTCACAACTTGACATACCTCGACTTGGTCCAAACCTCGGCTTCTCTTTTTCCAGAGCAATTTGCTTCCTTCATTCCCAGTCGATCACTGTGGACAACACAAACGCCGAGGGACCAGATTATCATCAACTTCATTATTTGAATCACTCACGTCAAAACTAATAGTTTACTCTTTCACTTATTTACTCTGTCAAGTTCAAACTACAGTACTAATCGAGTAAGATAGTCGGCAATCAATGATGTGTACAGACACTGTTCAGTGTACATGTATTTCTTGCACTCCACAACAGTAATTAGTGTATATCAATTATTAGACTAACTGTCCTACTACGTGAGGGGGAGGGTCCACTTTCAAATTCTCTGACTACACGCAATAATTCTGGCGGACCACTATTGAAATTAATCGGCACAGACTCTGTTCATTCCGATAGTGCTAGCAATACCGGCTGCAGTGATATTCTGCATGCGGCTGCTGCAGTAAATTTGTTGAAAAAAATACACACCACCTTCTCTGTTGACAATCTCTGTAATAATCGCTATAATATCTCATTCCGTGCATCTAATCTCTCCAGTTGTGCACATTTGATAGGACAATGTCCACATGTCAAGGAACCCACTTGTCCCCCAAGCAGTGTCAATAGAAGGGTTGCGTATATACGTGGCTAATCTACTAGTCCTATGGTTAAGCAACATGTTGTGACAATACTCAGTATGAATTGCAGCTTAATGTGGTCCCTACATTTTGAAGCAGGCAGCAAGGAATCGACGTACCGAGCCCCAAGCTCACTCCTATCTCACACTATATTCTCACACTATCTCACGCGAGTAGGATACATTGAGTACAAGTGTGATAACAAGGAGTTGCAAATGTGAAGAGGATTATAGGCCAACTTGCTCGTTCACTCCTTCATTCTACCGAATATCACGTGCAGTGCGTCGTCTAGGTCGTGACCTTAACCCTTGAACGACGGGCCGGTCACCGTGGAAATCCTCTATTTTGTCACCGTGTGACATCATCTACATTAAAAAATTCAAAAGTATCTTTTGGAAGTCAAGCTACTATAGAAGATCTCCCCTTTTCACAACAAATTGGGAGGATGAATAAGCGCACTTCTGTCCTATTCAGTTTGATTCTCTGTCATCTATCAGCCATAGAATGGCCTCCTCGACGTTCAAGGGTTAAAGAGTTTTGGATGCACCGAATTCCCCAAAAGTGGTCGCGGTTGTCAATGGCTACTGATTGTGTTAAAAAGTCATAAGACTGCTCCCAATTTTCCTTGGGGCCGGGCCAGACTTTCTTCTCCCTTTCCAATGTGTTGCACTGTACAGTGCCCTACAAGAAAGGTTGACGCCCCCCTTTTGCACCCTTCAAGTTTTTTTGACATCACTCAGAATGTAATTGACATTTCTTGTTTTTGTCAATCAACATTTGTGTCTAACCCAATCTCCCTCAAGTATATCGAACCTTCAATTTCAAAAAAACAAAACTCCATTTTTGGTGAATTTTTTTTAATTTTTTTCATGATTTTACATGAAAATTCATAGAAAAATATCAATGATGAATTTTTTAATTTTAATTGTGGAGATATGTAGGAAACATCCAAACGCACATCTTTTTTTCAACAAGCATCTCCAAAAAAGTTTCACAATTATCGTGGTAGAAGTTACAATGGAGGCGTGAATAGTGTCCAAAATTTTGAAAATTCGTATCTCTTTATTGTAATTAGATTTTGATAAAGTAATTGTACCATCATGCTCAAATGTGTAAAATTTGTTACAATGTGAGGGGAAAAAAATAAAATCTAATTACAATAACGAGATATGAATTTTCAAAATTTTGGGCACTATTCACGCCTCCATTGTAACTTCTACAACGATAATTGTGAAACTTTTTTGGAGATGCTTGTTAAAAAAAAGATGTGCGTTTGGATGTTTCCTATGTATCTCTGCAATTAAATTTAAAAGATTCATCATTTAACCCTTGAACGCTTATTCATCCTCCCAATTTGTTGTGAAAAGAGGAGATCTTCTATAGTAGCTTGACTTCCAATAGATACTTTTGAATTTTTTAATGTAGATGATGTCATACGGTGACAAAATAGAAGATTTCCACGGTAACCGGCCCGTCGTTCAAGGGTTAAATTAATATTTTTCTGTGAATTTTTGTGAATTTTTTTTAAAAAAATTGACCAAAAAGGAGTTTTGGTTCATTGAAATTGAAAGTTTGCTATACTTGAGGGAGATTGGGTTAGACACAAATGTTGATTGACGAAAACAAGAAATGTCAATTACATTATGAGTAATGTCAGAAAACCTGAAGGGTGCAAAAAGGGGGTGTCAACCTTTCTTGTAGGGCATTGTACTATACAGTACGGAAGAGAATTCGAAAAGGGATGCGCCCACCAGCTGAAGCAACCCTTTCAAAAGAAAGAAAGACTGTTTTTTTTTCACTCATGAAAATCCACAACAACACACAATCTACATCTACTTAACCACAGTCGGTGTCTTGCACTCTATTCGCTGGTCCCGTACTGGTTTCTTACGTCGGCGATGGGTCTGCCCAGTCTTGGGCTCAGGAGATGTGGGAGGATCATCCAGCTGCGGAATGGCTGGGCTTTCCACTTTCTTGGAGTCAACTTTCTTGTGTCCGCTGGAGTCTGGATCCCTTCGCTCACATTCACTGCAATACTTTCCTGACTTATATTGTTCGCAAAGTTGCATGGGGTCAAGACCCCGAGGACACACATCGCTCTTGAAGCTAGGTTTATAGACGAAGCCAATGGGATTCAGACTATGGAACCGATTAGCTTTGGAGCTTGGTGCTGGTAGGAGGGGTGCGACTTCTGTGGGCTTATTCAGATCGATCAACTCTATGGTGTGCTCTACGGTATTGAATATACATAACTCGTGTTCACTTACCACGGCGCAAGTGAACTCCGGATAAACAAGCAATCCTCGCCCACCCGCCCTTTTGCGCCGCAATACCTCATCCCAAGGTCCATCGAAATTGAGCTTATAAATCAGGAAGAAGACTTCTTTTCCGCACTCCTGCTCGCTGAACACGTAGACATTGCCACCGCATTCCACTATTTGTGTGGTGGCAAGGTAACCAACGTTGGGTTCACTCTGGACAAGAGGAATGTGAAATCTCGGGAGGGCTTGCATCCATGTATGCGTATTCAGGTCATACGCCAGCACTCCTCGGCCTCCGGTGCCAATGATGGCCAAGCACAGAAGAAGCTCCCTCCCGGGATCCGAGTAGTAGACCCCGTTCTGATACTCGTTCAAACCGAAGGGAGCGCACGCCATGTCGGAATTTGGTGGACATTCCCACTTGCCTGTTCTCGAATCGTATTCTTCGGTCTTGAGGGACAGGTCTTCAGTTCCAATGGCGGCACTTCCGGCTACCACAATCTTGTAATGCCCACTATCGGCATCCACCTTGAGGTGCATCAGAACAGGATGCCTGGAATGTTCCAGAGGCGGAAGTTCTTTCACTTGCCGAGTGAGTGGGTTCAACACGACGAGCTCCTCACGACCCGTGGATTTGCCCACATTCATGCACAGGATTCCTCCATCACCTGCCAAAATATTTTTTTTTCCCCTTCAGAGACACATTTCTACTTTGACAACTTCAGGAACAGCCGATCAAATTTCAAACCTGTCCCTACGCACATGACACTTTAAAATCACCATAATTAAAACTTGAAATTCCCAGGGAAACAAATTCTTGTGAAAGAGACCAATAATCAATACCCAATCAATTTTAAAAAGAGTTTTCAATTTTCCACTCCAAATTCTAGTGACAAATTTTGGTTGGTGCTTTGGTAGATCCAACTGTATATATGTGATCTCTGGGACATAATTTAATAATAAGTCATTCTTAAATTATTATTCAAAATTGCACTTCATAACACACCCTCGCGTTGTTTGTAAAGGGAGAGGCCCGCTGAAACCATCTCACGCGGGAGGTGGCCTCAAAATTATTGCCCCACCAGCCTACACATGTGCAGGTATACTCACAATGTGCGGACCGTGCAAGTGTCTTCGCTGGAGGCCTGAGCGGGCCTTGAAAAATCTGGGCTACCCGAGGGGTCAAAAATTATTGATCAACATTTGGTAGATTTTTGCACAAATGCACAGAACTTTGAAGATTTCTACTTCCAATGCTTAGCATGATGGTTAAAATTATAAAAATATCCGAAAAGCACCGACCTGCTACCAGATAGTCCTTGAAAAGATCCGGATCTGGAGACGGCAGAACCTCTTTTTTGGCGAAGTTGAGTGAAGGGATCCTTTCCCATTTTCTGGTCAGTGTGTTGAAGCCACGCCAGTGCAAGTCACCTTCTGCATCTGTCACGAAGTAACTTGGACTGAACTCAGCCTCCACTCTTGGACGAGACCGAAGAAACACTGGCTGATGGATCGCATACCTGCAAGCTTTGCCTAGCTCGCTTAGCAACCGCATCACAGTACGCCAATCCATATGACTGAGTACGATCTGAACCAGCTCTGGCGGTAATTTTGATTCTGAATCGTCCTGAGAATTCTGATTCTGTGATGAAATAACTTCATGCTGACGTCGTGATTTGCTGCTGCCATCTGGAGAGATAGCGAGGTCAGCACATTCTGATTGCAATGTGGCAACTTTGGCGTCGTGGTTGCTTGATGATGCGGAGCTCGATGCCGAATGGCAGTTCGAAGCCTCGTTGAGGACCGACGGTTTGATGCCTGCTGACGTAGTATCGTCAAGTACACAACTAGCACTCGTACTCTGTTTGAGATCGAGAGATTTTCCCTTCAGACCTTGGCTGCTTCTCTTTGAAGCCCCGTTTTGCTTTCCATGATACTGCTCAAGTGACGGTCCGGTTAGGTTGTCAGGCCTTGGTCGATGTGGCAAATTCTGCACATGATTATCGGTCTTCCCCGAGCTGAACCAAACGAAGAAAAATGAGAATTTGTTGCAAAAATCGACAGATCATGGAGTTCGACTGACAATTATTATTTCTAAATTCCAACGTAAGTTGGGTTACAGAAAAATAAATCAATGAACAGCAACCATATTTCTATTTTGAAAGACGGGTAACCTTCAATTAAAGTGCGTGGGAAAACAAGAACAGTGTGAGCATGAAGCTCTGTCCTAAGTTTATAGATAGGGGAAAGAGATTGTGGGGAAATTAACCAAGAGAAAACATTGAATCAAATGACTAGCAAGCAGAATTAATTTTTAAAAAATTTTAAAATAATTAATAAATAAATAAATCAGACCCCCAATCCGCAGGGGAGTCCGACTGCAGTGAGAATGCGGTTGTAGATAGGATTTAAAAACTCAGATTCAGAAACCATAGGGATGCAAGAGTCAATGCTATAAATTCGTCTCTGTCCCAAGGATAGAGCCCACAAAGTACTCAGGATCCCAGGCAAGGCTTGTGAGATTGGAGGTCAAAGTACAGGCCAGTTCCACTTGGGCAAAGACAGACTACTAGAGTGAACAGCACCTGTTGACTCAGCTCAGTATGAGAGCTATTTACCGTTATATTATGACATCCCATGACATAAAACATATTATTGTGTCATGGAAATTGCTTCTCAAACATGTGACAAGTCAACTCCATATTCAAACCATGCTTGCCTGTAATACCGGAGAGGGTCGACAGTAGCCCCAACCTTGTTTCAGAACACCAAAATCATGTGACATTCGAAAATTCAGAGTTAGAAACGACAGTCGCTGCATGCACCTGAGGTCCTGCCAGCTGAGATAATCGAAGCCAGGACTTTCACATGTAACTGATTAACCCTTCAAGTCCCCAAGGCCATTTTTCATTAAAAAAAAAAATCACTCAAAACTGCCATTTCTATTGCAAAGAGTGAAAAAAAAAATTAAATTAACATTTTTCTCATATCCAACCGCAGGATTTTGCACAAGATTAGTGTAAGAATGTGTGGAACAAATTTCAAAAAAATTGACCATGTGGATTGCAAGATATTCACATTTGAAGTGAAGAGAACAAGTTTTTTGCATCTAACTTGCTCTACTAGATTTTTTTACTTTGAATCTTCTTAGTTTAAAATTTTTGCACTACTGATTTTAAATTTCTCATTATTATGTCAAAGAAATTTCAAAAACTTTGACCCCGTGAATAATAAGATATTTGCATTTGAAGTGAAGTGAATGAGTTTTTTGCATCTAACTTGCTTTACTAGATTTTTTTACTTTTAATCTTCTTAGCTTAAAATTTGCACTATTGCGTTCAAATTTCTAATTTATACGTTGAAGACTTGAGTTTAAAGTCTAAGAAAAAAATTCAAAAAAAAAACACTAAAGTTTTACTCATTAAAAACTTATTAACCCCTAAAGGTCTCAATCCTTTTCTAAATTTTTGCACATTTTTGCTTATATCTTTGTACAGAAACATCATTTACCGAAATTCCATGAATTTGGTCATAAAGGAAGGTTATCTATTCTAGATTCAAGTATTACATTGGATGAATGAGAACTTAGTTGGACGAAATAGTGTCTTGAAGCCCTCTGTTCATCGTCCAAAATATGGACGTCGGCACGCTTCAGGATTAAGTAAAAGTAGATTGAAGATTGAAGGAAAAACTACACCACTAATAGCTCTAAGATGAAATTAAAACGAAAGAATCTCAATGGCAAGATTATTCTCACAAGAAGTTCTAACCTTGTAAAACTTAACTTTTTTTTTAATGTGAAAATAGAACTCAAAAATGAGTCCTACAAGTTATTTTTCAAGAAGATGTTTTAATTGCCTCCAAAATAAGATTGCCTATAACTTTTACATCACTAATCCAATTGAGATGAATCAAAACTTCCTAAAAAAAACTCTATGAGAAGTGAATTCATAAGAAAATTTATTTCAAGTTGCTGTGCAATTTCTTTCTCCTCGCCAACCTAAAATTTGGGCATCTTGAGCCATTCCTTTTTTTCCTTGGCGCCAATTGAAATAAAAATAAAATTCCCCAAAAGCTCATGTATTTTCCTATATCCACAAAAAGTTTTAGAAAATCACAATGAATACCGAGACCATAGAGCCTGCCCAAAATCCATTTTGTCCCCTTTGGGGAATAGGACTTTGGGGGATAAACACAAAACTGAACCAGCGAATACAGGGTCGTACCTTGTGGGATCATCCGTTGGAGGGCTCCGGTTTCTTTTCGGCGTCAAAAGTGGTTCTTCATTACGCTGGCAGGCAGCAGTCGAGCGCTTGGGCATGTCAGAGTCTCTCTGACTTGCTCTGCTTCTTGGCATGTTACAATGATGACTACAACGGTTTCAAGTACGTGTGCGAGGATTAACGAAAACGAGCAAAGGAATACTTGATATTGTAGAGAAAAAGGGAACAAAGAACTTCCGTTCACGGAGGAAAGAACAGCCGATATATGTAGGTGCTCAAGTTTCTGAAACGGTAAGTGCTCATCAGCCCTCTGAACCAGTTGGACAAAACTTATTGAGAGCCATGACCAGAGAATTTACTTGGCTTGGAGCTAATCGACCTAAGTACAGTCTCGTTTAGATCAACTGAGTTTCTCTTCTCTCACCGAATACAACATCCCAACAGCAGAATCGAAGACCACAGAACAATGTCTTCGTCTCTGTTGATAGAGTGTGATACCGTGTCCGACTACTGGGCAGAGAGCAAGGACAAAGGAGAAACTGGGAGAATGGCACGTGCCCAGTTCTAACCAGCAAAGGCCGTAGCCAGTTCACCTGTGAACTGAGAGAAAATGCACACAAGCCCGTTCAAATCGATCACTGCATAGCTCAGGCACTCCCAACACTCTCAAGTTAAACCTCTCGTGAGTTACCTGCTCGGTTGAGGGGGTGTATTTTTATTTATGCCTTACTAGTACGCCTCGTTGGGAAACACCTCAAGGAAGAATACCAAGACCTGGCGATCAAAACTGGGAATTAATACACATGAACTTGAAAGGGTCCACCAAATGAACAATCCTAATAATCTGACGCACAGTATTTCAATCGACCTTAGTCGATCTCTAGCTGTGCACTTGTCGACCGGTACAAGTCGAATTTCAATATTCTCTTCGATGAAACGAGCACCTGGGAGAAACTGAAACTCTATTTGCTGACAGTAGCAACAGGGTAATTGTAAGCACCTTGAAGCGATAGTCACGTTCGTAGCTTGAGGAATCAGCAAATTTCCTAAAATCTAGGTGTCGACAGTATTGCAAAACTAGATCTTCGTTTGTGATCTTAGAACACAATCCTTGCTAGTTGCTACCGACTGTCTCTTGAAACTGCATTTGGGGTGCGCACAAGAATCGCGGCTATCAATCATAAGCGAGCTTGAAAAGGGTTCAAATATGAAGACATTGGGCAAGGTTGGAGGAACACAATGCTGCAGGAGTCGCAGGAAAAGATCTCCTTCCAAGTTCTCTAACAAACAGAATCCAAAAACTAAGTCGAACAGACAACCCCAAGTGTATAACTTGCAGATTGGTGCCACAAGAGAGCAGGTTATATATCTCTGGAAACAACAGGCGGGTCACCGTGGTCTAAAATGCCTATGGCCGTCCCTGTGAAATTCTGGACTGATTCATGAAACTGACTCCTGCAAGGTGAGCACCCCCAAATGCGCCACCAACCCAAAACCGCCCACTAACCCAAAACCGCCCACTAAACCAAAACCGCCGCTAAACCAAAACCGCCGCTAAACCAAAACCGCCATCATCACCCTGTGTACATCTCCAAAATCAACCTCAAGAATCAATATGTACCTATGTGGAAGAAACGATATCAGAACCTCCAAAATCAATCTAAAGAATCAATATGTACCTATGTGGGAGAAACGATACCAGAACCTCTACTATACCAAAAAAAACTTTGACCCTGCAGAGCTTTTGCATACGGTATCGCGTTCTTTGGTGCTTTGGAACCTCATTTCCTGGCCAATAACAAAATTTAACCAGCCTAATAATAGTAACTAGGCACAGTAGCAACAAATGGCGGTTTGGGGGGTGCCCAGCTTCAGTGCTCAATCTCTACTTATAAGTTAAGTTTGGTATGAAGGCAAGCAAAGTTGAGCAGTATAGGCGTCTGCCATGTGTTTACATCAGCAATACCCACTTCAAGTTTACGAATCGAACACAGGTGATTTTTTTCGCCGCGACTAGCTCCTTCGCCTGCTGAATGACCCGCATTGAGTGGGACCCCGGCTCATTGTTCCTCTCTTTTCTTTTCTGGAATTCAAACCTCCCTTCCAATTAAGAAAACACAATCACCCCGCGTTTCGCCCCTACTAAGTTACAGATGATTCCAGCTCAAGATGACTGTAAGAGACTTTGGATTGGCATCCTACAGTATGACAATTTCTCCTAGATTTTCGCGGAATTGGGAAGGTTGATTTTACAGCAACCTACAGAACCGAAATCTCTGCACCGCCGTAATTTGAGGGGGTCAATAAGATCGCTCATGTGCTGTACTTTCGACACCGGCTGTTATGCATTGTTTTGGCTACATTCAGCCGTTTTCGGGTTACGTAATGTAATTGAATAGGAAAGACGATTTGGTGAAGACACTTGGCGAATGTCCACTCAAATACTCTCAAAATTTGCATACCCTAACTTACATGTAAATTCACATGTTATTGTAATATATGTAGCCTACGGTAGGCTTTGTTGCTGCACCCCAAATGAACACTCTTAAATTCAAGCTGCTTCAAGAACAGTCCAGAGTTCATTCTCCGTACGCAGTCATGGTGCTGACCCGCGAGAACCTGTGAACCCCATCACTCGTGAAATTCAAACCCTAAACGATGCTCCAAACAGTGGTAGACGAAAATTAAGAGTCTGTTCATTCCAATTTTGATCTTCTACCCTCTCCAGGTGCGCAACTTCGTACTCCCTCACGACGTCGAAAACGAGAAGAGCGCAATTTAAAAGCGTTGAATTGGTTTTTATAAAAAACAGGGAGAGATGACTGCTGGAAAATTTTCATGGCGATGGACGGCGAGCGCTGCAGTCATTTTAACTCCAAATTCAATTTATGATCGTCACTTCGCAAGAAAATTCAATCCTCATAACCGGTAAGCCATTTCCCAGTACTCGGCCAACACTCGACAAACTTGCTTATCAACCCCCACTTTGCTTACGAATGAACTTCCAGAAGGTACCTACTGTATGGCAGTTAGTCATGTATGGCAGTTAGTCGCACTTAAATTCAATTGTGCACATGTAACGGTCGCCGCATGCACGCTCGATGAAGGCGAATCATCCATCTCCTCTCTCCTACTCTGCCGCGCTGCAAACACTGCACTGGCCCCTAAATTCAAGTAGGGTTCCAAAAGACTTCGACAGAAACTTCTCACAGAACACTCGCCGTACGGTGAAAACAGATAAACCAAACTCCGAACTTACAATCACTACGGTACAGTGCAACTAATCTTACAGTAAAATGAAACTTGGTCAACCAAGAACTGCACGGAATTTCAAAATTTGAACGACTCTCTGCATGCTCAAACCCTAAAGCGAGAGACTGTTTCGAGTTAAAGAAGAACGCCACATACGACCATCCTCTGCATTCGAAAGTGCAAGAAAACGAGCAATCCTGACAAACCCGCTGATACTTATAGGCTTTACTTCCAGGATCACGAACACTCCTAATCTCGCCTTCTCGGAAATTCCTCCTCCGTAAAGCGATCCTTCCCCGAACCTGCAGCAAGTTGAACTTCTTCGAAACTGATGAATGTTTGCTCAATTGCTCCGCTTCGATACAGGAGAACTCGAACTGGTGGCTCCACTTCGTTATCGGAACTTGACATCTCCGTTCTTGCCGTGGTCTTTCGTTTTGATAACGGATGAACAGAATTTCTTTGCACGTCACTCAGCTCTTTTTCCACAGCGGCCCCACAACATCATTAATGGTTTCCAGGCCAATCCTGTTCACAACGTAATATAATCTGGAGAGTTTCACAGTAATTAGTCTGCTCTAAAAGTAAGTGGGCTCTAAAAGCAATCATGACACAGAGGTACATTTTGCTTTCTTCAAGGTACTAGCACTGTACATTTCATGAGGTCATCGGTTTTAGTGACCACTCCGTTTCAACTTCAAGAATTCGTAACTAATTTCACAAAGGTCCAAAAAATATGAAATGACTTGAATTAAATGTCAATTTCATTTTTCTTCCTACAAAAATTTTACTGAAAATTGTTTCAAGAAATTTAGCTTTCCCGAAAAGGCAATCAGCTCTTAAATGGTCGGTTTAAAAGCAGATTGCTTTAAAAGTCCACCGAATGAATTCCGTTAAACTCTAAGAAATCAATAAATGTGTATGTTATTTTCTGCAACCAAATGAGCAAATCATTTTTCTAAAAGCAGCAAGTGGGTTCTCTAACATAGTGTCTGAGGCATGATGCCAAAGTTGAAATTTTGTAAAATCATCGCCAAGGACGTGGTCCATTGGTTTTGTGTACTTTTGTCAATGGAATTTGTCCATGTGTTTCAGGAAAAAAGTAAATAAAAAAATAAAATAAAAAGTTTAAAATCCTAATTATGGTTGTATAACATATAGTAGTTCAATTAGAGCATGCCTACAATTGACTTGCCAAACAAGCGTTCCAGACAAGGCTTCAACGTGCCTCCGAGGGAACCAGTGTTGTGTGGCTTATCAGTTGTCCCACAACACATGCAGCACCAAGATTCACCAAACTACAAAACACAAGAATCCAAATTTAAGCTTGGGCACTTTCATTGGCTTTGCTGACACTCTCATTTGCTTTGCTTACGTCATACCTCGATGCGTTCCCAAAAGTTGCCAACCTTGGAACAAAATTATGGTGAATAGTTCATTGGTACTAGGAGTTAACGGATAGCAAGCCACCGCCCAAAACCCACCATACATTTCACAATGTGCTCTCCAAATTCTGAAATGATTGGCCAATTTTTCCCGTCTGACGTGCTTGCTGTGGGACAATCTCCAAACAACCAAGCATGCCCAACTAACGAGTTGAGCCCCATGCCGAGTTCGAGTGGGGATGCCGGCCCCTACGCAGACTGCCTGGTCCCCGTGGGGGGGGGCCGCGACTTCCAGGGTTCCATTCTACAGTAGTTGGAACTTGGTAGATGGGTTTCTTTGGGATCCACGAAAGTCACCAAGTGTCGACATTGATTCGGAATTCGATACGTATCATTCCAAAATAAAAAGAGGCTATAGTGGCCTTCCGCTACAGTATCCACCCTTGTTGAACATTTCAGGTCCAAAGTCTAGATTTCTAGGCACCTTGGGAAGAGGCGCCGCAGGTGGTCATGATTCATGATGGCCCATTATTATTCTTGTCAGAGACGCGAACTGGTGGAGGATCTACTAAATCATGGAGAGTTTTTATTATGACACGAACCTATGCCTAGAATGAGCCTGAGTGCGTACAGACTTTTTTGTCGTTTAGTACAGACATTTTACAATCCCTCATATTGTCTGTACAGACAAATGTCTCTATCGGAAGGGACACACTGACTGGGGAAGGACTTCCTTAAAGTCTGTGTGGGGAGCGCCAATTGCGACTTCACTGCTGTCAAAGTGTCACGGCTACCACGAGAGTACTGTACAGCACAGGAAACTTTGGGCTCCAAGGGGGGCAAATATTCTGGCACTACTAATGGGGAGTTGGCAGTTGGCATGTCACCATATATTTGCGTGGCTGCTGCTATTGGGAGGCACGCCTTGCCATGATAACCAGATTCTGGTGATAATAGTAGGACCACCAATAAGGTAGAACCACCTATTCCAGATCAACCGATCAGGGACCTAATTCCGACCGGTTCTAAAGACGGTACGCATTTTAAAAAATATCTTATTGTTTGTTTGGAAAAAAATCGATGAAAAAACACTTTCAAACAGTTTCTAGTTCATCCAGAAACCACCGAATGGTGCCGGCGGCGTTTGGGGGTTAACCCTTAAAGTCCCAAGGCCTTTTTTTTTGTCAAAAACAACTCAAAACTGTCAGTTTTGCTGCGTTTGTCTAAGAAAAGAGGAAAAATATTTCTTTTAGAATCTCACTATAGGATCTTGTACTTAACTTATCTCAGATCATGTGGTAAAAATTTCATAAAGTTTGACCGTACAGATTAGAATATATTAGCATTCAAAGTTGGAAAATTTTGATTTTTTGGACATTGACTTGCAATTTTAGATGACATTGACCGCCATTCGTAAAAAAAATTTGCACTACAGACTTTGAATTTAATTTTTTTTATGATGAATAATTGAATTGAGAATCCAGGGAAAATAATTCCAAAAAAAGACACTTGGTTTTCATTCTTTAAAAAACTGTTAAATAGAAGTAGATCCAAGATTGAAAGAAAAACTAAATCGTCAATAGCTCCAAGATGGGATTAAAACACTATAATTTCAATGGTGAGATTGTTTTAGCAAACAAATTTAGCCGTGTCAAACAATTGTTTTTGAAAAATTGTAAAAATTGCATTCAGAAATGAGTCTTACAAGTTATTTTTTCAACAAGCCTTGTTCTAATTACACAAAAAATAAGATTGTCCATAACTTTCACATAACAAATCCAAATGGAATGAATCAAAGCTTCCCATATAGATAAAAGTACAATCTATGAGAAAATAATTTTTAAGTTTAAGAAAAAAATCATTGTATGAGAAGATTTCTGCCCGCTGCACTGAATAAAAGGACCTTTTGTGCCATAACTTTTGCTTCCGGCCACCGATTGAAATAAAAATTATATTCCCATAAAGCTAATGTATTTTTCTACCTTCAAAAAAAGTTTCAGAAAATAATGATGAATATTGAAGCCGTAGTAGCCTGCCTGAAATCCATTTTGTCCCCCGAGGGACAATGGGACTTTAGGGGTTAAGGGATTCCGCGCATGTTCTGAAGCAATAGAAGGCAATATAAATTTTCTATTTACTGCCGGTTAGAGAGATAGAAATGACAGGCATTGTCAAATTCTTATGATTTTTTCCCTTGAATTCAAATTACTATGAGTTTTGGAAGCCAAAAGATGGCCTGAACTCATACCCAACATATAGACTCTGTAATTCCAATCATTCAAGAACTAGTAACCACTCACTACTTCCTACTTTCTTGCTCAGTACTTTGAAACATGTATCATGATTTTACTAGTAAAGAGGAAAAAATTAACATTCCAAGCTTGGTTGAAATATACACACTGCCTGAAATGGATTTTGTACATTTGGACCAAAAAACAGCACAGAAATCTAGGTTTTGATTACACAAAGATGCACACATCAAAACATGAGATAACTACACTTAACATTGCACAAATAAACAGTTCAGCCCAATTTCCTTTATTATAATGAAAAACGTTTTATGGAATCTTATTGGCAGCGATCTCAGAAC
This sequence comes from Neckera pumila, assembly GCA_963969595.1. NCBI lineage: Eukaryota > Viridiplantae > Streptophyta > Bryopsida > Hypnales > Neckeraceae > Neckera > Neckera pumila. Next base: position 51,819,586 of record OZ018408.1, on the reverse strand, counting down.
AAGTTCAGGATTTTTAGCCAAATCTTCATTTTTGGAACATTTATTTTGAATTTTCATTGAGGCATGAAAAAATTAAATAGAAACCGAGCAAAATTTAGCCAGTTTTGGGATTGTTGCTTATTGGTAGTCAAAAAAGGATTTTAGATTCTTTTTAAATGCATTTTTTGGACACAATATGAATAAACTACAAATTTTCAAAGTGATGATTACAGGATTTAGGATAATCAACGGTAGACTCTTATGAATAATGGAAGTACATTTTAGGCAAGAATCTAGAATGGTCAATTTTAGAAAGTGGTCGAAATTAGGTGTAGTTATCTTAGTATTATTTGTTGGTACACTTAGAGTCAATAATTTAAAAAACTATAATTTATTCACACAATGGCCAAATAATGCATACTAAAGTATTTTGGAATCCTCTTTTAGTTGCCAATAGGATTCAATAAAAAAAATTATTTATATTAAATGATGGAAAACATATTTAATTGTATTTAGGTGACAATTATAGATGTGCGTACATTGACTCTTTATAGACCAAAAGGTAGTCTAAAGATTGGAAATGTAATATAAAATGCAACTTTGAATAGTAATTTAAAGATGAAATTCAAATAAAAGTTGTAAAATATGATTCATAGATAATACCCACTTAGTTAGATCCATTGTTACAAGAATTAATGATTTTCTATAATTTGAAACTAAAAATGAAAATTCTTAACAGAAATGATTATAGTTTTAATATTTGTAATTATTCAAGATTTTTTCTATGTAGTTTAAAATGCTAATTCTAATTGGAAAGATTTTTTGAAATTTTTCTTAAATTTATTTATTAGAATCAATTATAAGGGTTCATATATTGAACTAAAAAAAATAGTTTTTGAAAAATTTCAAAATCACTTTAGCAACATAGTTGGATGTACTTCATCCATTTTTTATAGCTATAACAATAAATTTTTGAATACATTTATAATCCACCACATATTGGCTTGGACTCTAGAGGTGAAAAGTCTATTTTATAAATTAATTGACTAACTTTTACAATTCTTTGGCTACTTCAAGCCAAAAACTACCAAAAGAATATAATTTCTGAAACAATGCTTTATTCTTTCTTTTTATCATTTTAGGGTAGATTCAATTGTAGGATTTGTCAAATATTTGTAACTGATTTTTCATAGCATATTCTATAGAATATCTATCTCTTATTGGTCCAAACAATGTTTTTTTGGTAGCTTACTATGAATGGAATTTGAAATTTTTTTTATTTGAAATTTTCACACAACATGTAGCTTCAAGGAGCAACAATTTTCGTAACTTTTGACTCTATGGTTAAAAATTTGTTGTATGATATATAGATTCTATTGCTTCGTGGGTAGCCCAGGTACCTCAGAAAAAATCAATATTTAAAAAAATAAAAAGTTGAAATTGATTTTCTAGATTTATATATGCATTAGAAGAGATTTGGGGCCTCCAATTTTGGCCGCAAGTTATCCTGCGTTCCTAGACTGCGGGAATGCAAGAAAGCAGCTAGCTGATGTGGTCAAAATGGTGCCATGTTATTTTCGGAAAAAAAAAATATGCCTAAAATGGTATATGGGATAATATTTTATTTTATTTTATTTTATTTTGAAAAAAAATTCTGACAACCCGTATTGATTGATTACAGGATCTGGCCAGATTTGGGAACGGGCCTGAAACAACCCTCCATGCCTTCAAATTTCATCTAATGTATAGAAGCTTTTAATCATTCCATTTTGATTAATGAGATGAAAGTTATGAGGAGTTTTAGTTTGCAGGCAATTATGGAATCTCTACTCTAAAATAAACTGGAAGTCTTTTATTTAATTCAATTTTCAATATTTTGAAAAATAAAAATAAAAAACATTGGATGTAGATTGTTTACTAACATTTTAACCACTGAGATTGGCATTTTTCAATTCCATAGTAGTTTAAATCATACTCTATTTCTTATTGCTTACTATTTTTTTCAAATATGACTATGAAATATTTTTGTTGAAATTTATTATATGTATTTCCAATTTATTTCTTCAACATATTATGGAGAATTGTAGGATCTATTCATTTTTTTGTAGTGATTTTGAAAGATGAAATCTAACCATTTAGGAAGAGTTGAAAATACTTCTTTTTGAAATCCAAGCAACTTGATCTTGCAATCGGTAAGGTTTCTTATTTTGAAATTTTAGGAGCGTGTACTCTAAAGGACAAGTTAACTAAAGGACCTTCTAGTTGGATTTGTTAATGAATAAAAATAAATGAAATTTTTAGCCTTCCTTTGGATTTGAGGACTTTGAAGCAATTTTTGACCTAAAAACATTGAATGCATTTCGGAGTTAAAGAATAAAACTCACTTATTGCAAAACTATGATACTACAATTATAAAAGTGAGTTTTTTTCAATACATCTCAAAGATGGAGTTTCATCTTTTAAACTTTTTATTAATTTTTTTTATGTCCTACAACCTAATAAAGAAAAGGACATCATGGCGTAGAAATAAATTGAGAATACATGAAGAAAAATTAAGAATAAATACTTTACATGCAAATTTTTATCTTTATAAACTTTAGGTTGAATAAATGGAAATGGATACTAGTTGAATTGCTAAATCACAAAATAATAATTGAAAATTTATCAATCATGTTCTTGAGATATGTTACAATAGACAATCTACACCCAATGCTTTTATTTTTTGAATAATATTACAAATTGAGTTCAAAATAGAACTTCAAACAGTGTTATCTTTATGGAAATATCATGCTTGCCTGCAAATTGGAAATTTTTATATCTTTCATTTCATCAATCATAAGAGAATGACTCAAAAAATTTCCATACAATGAAATGTACATATTTTATAAAAAGAAGCAAACAAATATAGCTTCTCGGATTGCTGGAGTTTCTACTTATAACTTTTGCAAACTTTGTTGAAATTTGCATGAAACAAAACTTAACATAAAACAACAATGATTAGAAGCTATTCTAAAAATATAGCAAATAAATACAAATCCAAAATTACTACATGTTCAAAACACAATAATCATTTTTGGACAATGATAGGCAATAATTAGGAGTTGAAAGTTTTTCAAATAGATTTGTTCTCAAATTATGGTTGTATGGAGGGATGTTAATATGGTAACAATCCATTGATGTGAACACAAGAATGAATGCTAAGCAAAGGAGACATAATTCACATTCATAGACAAAATATGCAATAGAATTTAAAATACTAATCTAAAGATTCAAATATTGTCTTAGTTTTATTTTCAATTATGAATGTCTCTATAATAATTAAATATCTTTTGTTTGAAACTTACAATCTCAAAGCCTTTTATTCATCAAATTCCACTCGAAATTGCCAATTCTATTGCAAAGTGGGAAAAAACTTAGATGTTTTTTTTTAATATCTAACCGTGAGATCTCACACTAGACTAATGTAAGAATGTATGGAAGAAATTTAAGAAACCTTAATTGCTTGGATTTGAGCATGGATTGCAAGATATTTGCGTTTTAATTGAAAAAAATATTTTTTTTTGTATCTTGCTCCTGATCTTGCTTAATTAGATTTTAAGGCTTTGGATCTTCTTGGCTTAAAATTTTTTTCCTATCAATAGTGAATATAAAGTCATTTATGTTGGAAAATTGAGTTGAAAGTCTTAATTTTTTTTAAATTTATTAACTCTTGATTTTCATTCTTTTAAATTGTTAAGTATTTCAATTCTATCATAGACCTATTAAAAACCTATAAACAATATGAGATTGAAGGAAAAAATAAATTGTTAATAGGTCTAAGATGGAATACAATAATTCCAACAATGAGATTGTTCTAGCAAACAATTAGAATCCTATAGAACTTCTTTGTTTAAAAAATTAAAAAAATTGCGTTGAAAAATGAATCCTACAAGTTTATTTTAACAGAAGATTCTTAGATTGCCTCCAAAACAAGTTTGCCCATTAATTTCTCATCAATAGTTCAAATAGAAAGAATCAAACCTTTTTATACAGACAAAAATATTTTCCATAAAAAATTAAAATTTTGAATTTTGTTTTGATATTTTGTGATATTTTTTGAGCTGCCCAATAAAACTTGTTTTTGGCTTGGGGTGACATAGTTTTTTTCTTGGTCACATGATGAAATAAAAATTATATTTTTAGAAAACTAATATACTTTCCTATCTCCAAACAAATTTCAAAAAATGACAACAAAAATTGGGACCTTAGGAGCCTATGTGAAATCCATTTTGTCTCCCAAGGGGACAAAGGGACTTTAGGATTTAAAGGAAATCTATCTTTTTTTTGTCTTTTATGGTTTTATAAAAGAAAAGTTCAAATTCAAAGCATAAATGATGTACATTTAGCCAATTTTATAAACTTTAGAGGTCTTGGGCCACAAATGTACATCACCTTAGTCCTTGCCTTGGTCAAACTTGATCTAAACTATAAAGGATTAATATTGGGAATCTAATTTGAACTCTTATAAAGAAGCTTCATAAATTGTGATTCAACTCCACTCAAAAATCTTAGAAAAAGTTCAATTCAATAAAATGTTTTAATTGCATACTTTTGTATTTTAGAATAAAAATTAAAAAAAAATTCTTTAACTCCAATCCCATTATTTATGTTGTACTTTTCCTTTGACCTCCTAAAAAGAAATGCAATTAGTAATAAATGGTGAATATATCCTATCTTTGTTGTAAGCTAATTACAATCCTATATCCCTTGTAGAATCTAATTTTAATCAATTCAAATATTAGGGGTGTACACTATAAATTATGGTGGTTGGATATTGATAGTGAGTTTGTTCAACTTGGAAGTTCTATAAAAAACAACTTGAAATATGTCTTGTCATACTTGTTGTAAATTCATAAATCCAAATGAATTGTCAATTTAAAAGCCTTTAGAATAATGTATTGGAGTCTTTCTTAATTCATTTTTGACCAGAAGACAAAGATTAAACAAAGTGAAGTATGAAATTCAACATGACTTAATTTGATATTTTTATATATAATATCTTAGACTACACAGTGCTTTATTTTGGTTTTCTAAATGTACCAATACATTGTAAACAACTGCAATTACAAAGCCATCGTATTTAAACTCATTAACATTTTTGAATAATCATAAAAGCTTTCAACCTCCCAAATTTGCTTGAATTTTTCATGTAATTTTTCACCATTGCAATTGAGCAATGATAGTAAGCGGTGAGTTCAATGTAGTTAAGTAAATACTATTTTATTGGTTTTGGATTGTTCCACAAAGCCATCTTGATGTGAAGAAGTTTGAGTGGTACCTTACTTTGGAGACAAGCTATCTTCTCAAAAATACTAGCCACAAATTCCTCAAAAGTTGAGAACCAATTGGTAGAAAAATCAAATGAAAATGAGGGATCTAGCTAGGCAAGTCTATTATATGTATGTACAAATGCAAATACAAATACATACACATGTTTGAATGTGAACACATAGAAATACATATGCTTTTATAAATATGAACAAGAATACATATGGACAAATGAAAATATGGTTGTTGATGCAAGTGCACATTGTCCTATCGTATATCTTTTGGTAACAACCTAAATTGATACCACTATTTGAACCCTTGGACTTTGGAGAATAAAACAAAAAAATTGGACAATAATACTTGGCTTCAAATTTGTCGATTGAGGCTTTGGACGTGATTGATTATCCACTCAAAAACATTGTACCAATGTTTGGTATTTGTTCAAAAATGAGCAATGCTCTTCGGATAAGACTTGTCCTAGCTCCTAATAGACAAAGGATACATTTTACAAAAAAAGATTATAAACTACCATTTCTTAGTGCATTGAACAATTATGACATAAAAATCTTCCTCTTGAAATTCAACTACACAAAAGTTGTATATTTTACTTTGTATATGCATAGAAAAAACAAACTAGACCATTTGTTTATGAAAATTGCAAGCTTATGGTGTTTGAAGTTATTTTCACTTATTGAAAAATATATAATGACTTTGATTCTAATTCATGTGAGATTTTTGCATTAGTCACATTTTCATTTTTTTCATTTTTTCATTTTCTAGCATTGATTGTTGAATTTTATTATTCACATGCATGCCAAAATTTAAAAGTAAATAACAAATGCTAACACATTGGAAATGAACTTACAATGGGAAGAAGTCCAAAAATTTGGCAATATACTAAATAATATTTGATGATTTCTTCTAAGTTTGAAAAAAGTGTTTTAAATCCAACTACACAAAATTGTATAAGTCTAGCTACTATAAGCATTTTTATTTTCATGTTTAATGATTTTGACACTAGATAGATTGCAAGAGTACAAAGTCTGAATTTAGATGAGACAATTATCTTCAACACTGGCACGTAGTTTTCACTCCACCACACGCAATTTTTTAACAATTATATTTTGTTTCATAGTAGTTATAGTGATTCAAAAAAGTGAGTTAGTGTAAAAAACATTTGTATTGAAAAAAGCATAGGACAAGAGTGAGTGTAAAAATTACAAAAGTATGACAAAATCCCCTATAAAATGTGAGGTATTGCATACTTCTACAAACATTTGGAGCAAAATGCAATTACGGGTCAAAAGTCAATGAATCTCAAATTTTACATGCCTACATACTCAGTTTTGAACATCTTTTCTGCAAGTGCTAAAATAGAATTTAAAAGAATTTTTTCAATATTAGAAAATAATCCACATACTCGAGCAATTCGTTATACATTGTAATTTAATCACATTCATGAAATTAAAATTGTTAATATTTGTCCATTATATAGTTACAATTTATTTAAAATTTTAAAAGTGCATTTGATACTTGTATTTATAGAATTTTAACCCTTAAAGGACCAAACGGCATTTTTTGGCAGCATAGCAATTTTGGACAACTCACTAAAAACATAAATTTACTTTTTTTTTTTGAAATTTTCATTCAACACGTGCCCAAGGAGTAGCTTTAAGGCTCAACAATTTTCAAAACTATTGACTACATGGTTAAAAAGTTATTACAAGATATGTCATTTCAACGGTTGGCGGGTAGCTCAAATTTTTTTTGAAAAATCATATTTTAAGAAAATAAAAATTTGAATTTGTTTTTATTTATTTATATATATGTGGAAAGCTTTGAATCATTCCATTTTGTTTTATGAGATTGAAGTTATGAGGTGTTCTGGTTTGCGGGCAGTTATAGATTTCCTACTCTAAAATAAACTTTAGAGTCCTTTATTTAACTCAATTTTTAATATTTTTGAAAAAAACAAAAGCATAGGATGTAGATTGTTTATTACAGTATTACGATCGTTGGGATTGACACTTTTCAATTCCATAATTAAATTCTTAACAATTTACTGTTTTGTATCATTCTCTACTTCTTTCTACTTACTATTTTTTTCCTATATGTTGTACAGTTTCAAATGATTTGAAATTTTTTTTCAAGTGTAGTAAATTTGCTTTGAAGAATGAATCCAAGGAGTAACCATCCTTTTGGACATCTTTTCATACAAATGCGACCTTGTGAAGTGCAGCTGTCCGGATTTTTTGCAGGGCCATAAATAGGGGGTTTGTCAATTCAAACACTAGTATCTTCCAATCTACATGGTGGAAAATTCTTAAATTTTTTCTACATCTTTTCCTTCTCATTAGAAGAGATTTGAGGGCAATGGAGGGCCGTTTCAGGCCCGTTCTCCAATCAAGCCAAATCTGTGAACAGCTGGTACGGGCTCTCAGAATTTTTTATTTCAAAAAAACAAAACAAAACAAAATCAATCAATCCTAAGTAATTAATAAATTAAATCTATATAAATCTATACAAACTACTACTAGATTGATTTGCAATGTTTTTGATATAATTTTCATATGATAAACCATCGTTAACTAGTTAAATATATATTTTGCAATTAAGCTTTCAGTTTTCATCATTGACATTCAACAGTGATGCTACTTCTTAAAATGCCAACTCTTTCGCACGTTGAATTATTTCTAATGATCTTTAACATTATTGTATATAAATCACTAAGTATCTCAAAGAATTTTGGTAAATTATTCTATTTGAATTACTTTACCAAAAATATGGTCAAAATCACCAAAAATGAATTAATTAAAGCATGAAAACAATTTATAGTGATTAATTGTCAAAAAAATGAATCAATTTAAAAATACATTGCTTCACCAACATATTAGTGATCAACATCTTGACATTAATTAAAAAATTAAAAAAAATTCTTACTGGGAGTACTTTGTTCAATTTTTATAGACAACGTCATTGCACGTACCATCATTTGCCACTCGCTATCATATGCGGTGGACTCTCAAACAAATGAATTCTTAATTTGTTCACCCTGAACTGAAGGAAGCATACTTTGTTTAGAAAGAAACTGTTTTAATTGTTTGTTTTTCAAAATCTAACCATATAGATGTTTAGAGAGCTTGCTTATTAATATGCTTACGAGGTGTTGTGAGATTATAACAAGAGAAATGTATTTATCCTATTTTTAGTATGCTACCCTCCCCACAATGTTTGAGAAATTTGCATATAAGAGTTTTTAGGAGTTGGATGTGATATGAACAATTTGAAATTGCGTTAGCACACTAAAATGCACTTCTAAAAAACTTAAGTTCAAATGAAGAGCTATCAAACTCATTACACAATCCACCTTGTAGTTGTTGAAACGCAATTTTATATGATAAGTAGAAATTATAATTAACTCCAAATCAACACTTGCATGTTTAAATTTTCAGTGGTGAAAATCATGAAAAGAATTTATTCTTTCCATTGGGACCATTTTCAAAGCAAATGGATAAGTACAACTGTTTAGATCTCAAATCAAGTGAAATTGGCAAGCTTTGTTCAAAACCGGGAAATCAAGTAAAATTTGCAAGCTTTACTCTTCCACTAATGATACATATATATGCCTTTACGGACCTCTCAAAAATCAAATATTTACCTTTTTAAGTGAAAAATAAAAGTTTCCAATAGTTAACTGTTAACCCAATATTACTTCCTTGACAAATGTTAAAACACTTATGTAAAATGGAAGACATGATTAACTAGCCTACTTTAGACTTCTAAAAATAATTATTAATATTATAGAAATCTCAAAATAGTTAGATTAGGAGATAAAGTATATTAGACAAAAAGGACTATAAACAATCATATGTATAAAAAATACTAATATACAAAAATTATTAATTTCTGAAAATGACAAATTATATTGAGTCCTGTATTTTTGGAGCAATTTCAAGAATTAATTAAGATAAGAAAAACACAAAGGATTGGATATAATAATGCAAAATCTTAAAGTATGTACTTCGGACTACAAGAGTATCAAATTAAATATTAAGAAAAATATATTAATTCAGAAGTTATTAATTTCACAAAAGACCATTTCCGTATGGGCAAGGACAACCAAAACGGCAATTTAACTTGCATAGTAAATAGAGTTACTAGGTGAATTCTAGGAAGAAATTAGTGAGGAAAAGTTAGTTAGGCAATTTTAGAAGGAATAGTCTTAGGACCTATTCCCAAGACCAAACGGTTAGGGTTAATTTAATTAGCCCCTATCACCGGGGAAAACTATATAAAGAGGCAATTTTCTCATTCATGGATATAATACAAAGACCAAAGAAATCCAAGGCTTACAACAAATACAAAGACCAAAGAAATACAAGGCTTACAACAAATATAAAGAGAAAAGAAATCCAAGGCTTACAACAAGCAAGACAAAACACTTGAAGACAAAACAAAGCAAACAAAATTCAAGATTAAATTCAAGAAATAAAATTAATGATAAAAGATAGTTTTTCAGAGTCAAAAGGAAAACTTGGAAGATTATAGAAGCATGCAAGATTAAAACCAAAACATAAGTTGTTGCAAAAGTTCATAGTATTAATTAAATGTAATTCTACTACTTGGAATAAAATTACATGAAGTGAAAAATTGTGTGCCATTAACCTTCAATATTGACCGTAAAAAAATTTTAACCGGTCAAAGGAATTTAACTGCTCATGCCCAAATGAGCCTAAAATTTTGGAGCGACCATATTTGGTCACTCAGGTAGTATGGGGTTAAAATAGAGCCACCCATAATTGACCAAATAAAGAATTTCAACATGATTTGGAGTAGTGAAGCTAAAATAAATATTTTTCAGAGGTACATTAATAGAAATGACAAGGATTGCAAATTTTTTGGTAATTCTATCACTTGAACTAAAATTACTATGAATTTTGGGAGGCAAAAAGTACTCTAGACCCATGGCCAACCTCTAGACTCTTCCAATTCCGATCATTCAATAACTTTTTTCCTAATCATTATTTTCTACTTTCTTTCTCACAACTTGGAACATGTATCATGTATTTATTAGTTCCAACCTTGAAAAGGAAAAAAAAACATTTTAAGCTTGGTCAAAAATACGTGCATCTATAGGTTGGGAACACGTCACTAATTGGGAATGGGTGGCTCTACTCTAATCCCTAAAGGACCAATTCCATTGCTATATGGTCAAACTTTGTAATTGAGCCCAATTTTGTCTTTTTAATTATGTTTGAATTTTAATGCAATGTTTCTGTCTTATAAGAATATGCGTTATCAAATGAGAGGTCTCTATTTGTTATATTTTATTCATAGCCATGAAAAATAGTGTGAAAATTTTCAATTATTTTAATTTTAATTTTTACACCTACAATACACTACACCGAATAGTGCAATTAGATTGCCCCAGACTATATGTTGACCATGCTTGAATTTCACATGGTTTACAACTTGAAGGTTGTTAATTTATTTTTTGGCAGCTTTGTAGTGGTTGCAAGGCCTTTTAAATATATATTATTTACAATAATTAGTGATAAATTTTTTTTTTACAGTAGTAAAAGTGTAAGATATGAGAAATTAATGTGGGGCAATCTAATTGCATTATTTGATGTAGGTAATGTCCATCAAGTCAAAGCACCACCGTCAAGTTAAAATAAGCTTTTATTTAATTGATCCGTATAATTTAAAGAAATTTCATATGTAAATGAATATTTTTTTTTATAGATTTTTTGTTTTTTTAATAATTCATAGTGTAAAAGACAAATAATTTATGATTTTTTATAGCATAATATGTACTTAAAACATCAGTTAGAACATATATTAAAAAGAATTGGGATTTTAGCCTGAATTGAAGGTTAGAATGAGAAAAAATATTTAAATTTATAAACTTGAAAATTTGTTTTGAAGAAGAAAATACAAATTAATTACATACAATATTACATGGATGTTCCAAATCCAATAATTCATTGAATTTTTGCAATTTTTTAAAGTTTTGAAATACAATAATAATATTTATAATTTACTAGACTTGATTTTCTTAAAGAACAAATCAAAATCCAAAATAGATACATTAAAAGTTACAATCAGATTTGACTAAGGCGCAACTGTTTTTTTGATGCTCAAATTTTGAAAACTAATTAAGTTACGCCAACTTCAAAGATAATCTAAAATTAGATCAACTCTAGCAATACACCAAATAAGCCCTCTTTTAGTTTTTGTTTTCTAAATGAAAATTTAAACACATTAAATGCTTAATCCCAACCAAAAAATTATCTTTGGTACATCAAGAATTGCAATATTGCCTAGACAACAATTCCACCAAAACTACTTTTTTTTTACAAATTGCTCATTGGATTAACATCTTTTGATGGAGATTCTTTTTGTTGGAGCCAATAGGAACCTTGTGGTTTATTAGAGGATAAATTACCAAGTCGCTTTGGTGGGACAAACAAGAAAATCTTGCAATGAAACCATAATCCTATATTTTGCCAACACTATTATTTCACATTAGGAAAATTTTCAGCCCTTCAGAAGGCCATGAGTTCTGCACCTGCTTGGTACAATTATGGAAAAAAATCAAATTTTATTTTATTATTATTATTATTATTTTTAAATTATTAAAAATTAAGTGTTGATGTGGCACTAGTAGTTCCACATCAGATTTTTATTTTTTTAATAATTTTTTAATTTTTAATTTTTAATTTTCCAAAAAAAAATATTTAGAAAAAATATTTTCTTATTCATTCTGAAATTGCACCTAAGGGGTCCCGTAAATTAGTTTCTTAGCAAACTTCTTGAGGGTTGAAATTTTTCCTAATGAGATCCTAGTAGTGTTGGCAATGCTTTTACTTTATGTTCTCTTTAACTATAGTTGACAAATCATTCCCGCAACCTTGAAAGGATGCTCACACCAAAAAGTAGTTGAATGGATTACTTTTAAGATTTCTTTAAAATATAAAAATACACCTATTGATCCAAAATACTTTAGTAATAAGTCTTTTTCTTTTATGATTAACTCAATAAGGATGTTGTAGCCAAAATATGGTTGATAGATGATTTTCCAAGCCACTATAGAAATGAAGGATGTACCTTATTGGTCCAAAAATCATATTGTTTTGGCAAAGTACTTTGATGATATATATGTTCAGGTTTGGCACCTTAGTGCTAAAATAATTTAATTTTGGCATTTGGACAGTTCACCAGCTCGATCTCATTTTTTTTGGCTTTTAGCACTTTGCTCTTCCTAATTTTTTGATACTCTTCTTGGAATGGATTGATTTTTGCTATTCATGCAAAAATGTGTTCTTTTTTCTAAATTTTTGCAAGAAATTTTTTAAAATATTAGAATTGGCAACAATGACAATTTTCTCAAATTTTTAGAAATAGTTGTATAAATTTTCAAATTTTAGACATGTTCGAAATGTTTCCTAATTGTTTACAAAACTGATCTATATGTAGGGTAGGTCTTAACCATCTAAGGTTGCTGCAAACCTAAAACGTTTCATGGATGACTCCATTGTAGAGACATCCATTGGTTCAATAATTGGAATATTTTGATGAATATCTGGGTCATGGGGTTGTTTCTTTTTTAAAAGGTTAATCCTGCAAGGACTTTGAGGCCAAAATGTGGCCAATGGGTGCCTTTTCAAATTACTATATAAACGAAAAATGCATTTATTGGTCCTAATGGGGATCATTTTTGAGTGACTACCCTGGTAACAGGTCTCATTCTTTCAAGGTTAATCTTAAATCACAGGAATTGGTCACCATGCAAACCATCATTTTTGGTATTGTGTGAATCATTTGCTTAAAAGAGCAACCCAAGAGCACTCATTGGACATCAAACTACTATGCAAGATCTCCCCTTTTCACACAAAATTCCAAAGATTCTTTGTCATTCATCCGACACAGACAATAAGTGTCTACAACAATATTACAAGGTTTAATCTTGAAGCGCTCCGATGATGAACGGAGGGCTTCAAGGCATTGTTTAGTCTAGCTAACTTCTCATTTGTCCATAGTAATACTTGAATCTAGAAAAGACAACCTTCCTTAATGACCAAATTCATAAAATTTTATTAAAGGATGTTTTTGTACAAAGATATAAGCAAAAATGTTCAAAAATTTCAAAAAAGGATGGAGGCGTTTAGGGGTAACGAGCATGTCGACCAAGACTGAGCAGTTAGATCTCCCGAAATGGAATCCATGCCGTCCAAACGCGAAAACAAACGAAACAGAAACCCCTCACCATAGATCGACCAATCTCTCATAGCCCACGTAGAAAGAAAAAAAAAAAGACCCATCCACAAGGGCCGTCCGATCCAAACTGCACCTCCCATTTTGAAAAGAAGGACTTATCCCTCAGAATCGATTCGCGCCATAACCGTTTAATTTTTACTCGATTGAATCTCATCCGTCTCCTTGGAAAGATGGATCCAAGCACTCCGGGTGCACTTTGGCGTGGAGGGGACGGAATTTCCCCTTTTCATGAAGTCAGTTACATTTCCTTTCCTGTTGGTTTTTGTTGTGCAGCTTGCGGGCCAACTTTGTGTTGAGTAACGAGTTGTGAGAGGAGAGTGCAGAATTGTGATTGTTTGAGATTTTTGGATGCAGCGAATTTGGTGGTTTGAGAACAAGTTTCTTGTGTTTGAGGTCAATTGTCTGGTTCTTGGTTCTGCGAAGAGCTACTGATCGATCTCGCGAGAGATAATGCGCTCCAACGTCCAATTTTTAAGCGTTAATTGTGTGCAAGCTGAGGCCTTGAGGGTTTATGATCATCCTTTGAGGGTAAAGATCGAAGCAATTTTTTTAGGTTTCTTGCAATTGTTAGGAATCAGAGGCATTTTCGAAGGGTGCAGCCTGGATGACGATCATACGAAATTATTGTTATGCATAGCTCTCCGGGCTTCTTTCAATACTGTCCATGTCATTGGCAGCAGAATGGTTTAGAGAAAATGGATAGCCAGGCGAATTTTGCGTTTAGAATAGATTCGAGTGTTGGGAATTTGGCCGTAGAAGGTTTATTGAAAACAGCTGTTCCTGTTGTGCTGAAAGACGATGAGATTACATTTGAGCAATTGCGGCCAATTCTTCTGGGAGGAGCGTGGATTTTCATAATGTTGTTGTTTCACCTGGTCCAGGGTTCACTTCACGGCACATCCTGAGGATATTGGTATGGACCACTTGCTTTCAACTACACTGCAAATCAGTGTCACTGCGGAAATTAGTATCACGTACAGAATTAGTGTCATTACAAAGTTTTAAGTTTGTGGGAATTGGTACATAGTAATTCTTCAAGCTGCACTACATCAAAAAATTGTGACTTTGGAGTGTCACACGCACTAATAGGACAATCCAGCGTAGGGTTGTTATTGTTGCTGAGCGATGCCAGTCTAGTCTAAGGGAACAGAGATGGTTTCCATTTATTATTCTAACCCAGTTTGTTATTGGACAATGTTGACATTCTGGGTAACAATTTATGTCATGAATGATAGCTTTTTTGTCACTGTAAGCTGCGTTTGCTTCTCCTTTCTTCTCCTCTGCTGATATCTGCTCTGATATCTGAAATTGTTTGTCAAGTACTGTAAACTTCCAGAATGAATGCTTTCTATGGATCAGGGTAGATCAGCATATAGGTGCTGCGGCTGCCTAAGTTATCCAAGTGACCTGGTTAATTGGTTGGTTTGAAAAAGTTTCAGGCGCCTTTCCATGCTCGCAGTGCTCAGTTTCAACTTTGCTGAATTGAATGTCAAGTCCCTACACATTGGAGGTCTAACTTTTCGTGCGACTCTGTGAACGTGGAATCCAAAATCTGTTTAACCCTGGAACGCCGCGGACGCATTCTGTGGCGTTCCGATGACAATACTGTTGAGCCAAGTGAGTTCAAAAGCATTTTTTCATCCTCCTTTTCCTTGCTGCCCTTTCACATTGGGTTATGAAGAGTATCCAATTGAGTTTGTACTCTTTCCAATTTTTGTGTTCATGGAAATGAGAAGCTATTAAAAAGAACGGATCATAAAATATGTTACTTTAGAGTATTTTGGGAAGTTGTTGCTCCTTACTTTAAATCTGAAATTTCTCCACAAAAAATGATATTTTTTGAGTTTGAGTCGAACTAACAAAATGAAGGTCATTTACTCTAGTTTCACCTCCAATTTGAATTTTGAAAAAATTCCTAATATTGCATATTTTATTGCAATTTGAACATTGAGTGTATTTTCAATGTCTATTATTTTCTAATTATAGAATGACACGGAAATTGAGTTTACACCATCTTGTTTGTCATTGTGATATACACTTATGGTGAAATTTTCAGATTTTTTAAAATATTTTTCTATTCAATATGATTTTTCTTCACTTTTTCTTCAAAAATTCTTTAAAATATTAATTTTCCACAAAAACAACTAAATTTTTTCTGAAGTAAAGAAGACATGTACTTTCATCTCTGAAAAATAAAAATAAAATTTTCCATACATAATCTAGTTGCAAAATGGTAGCAAACTGAGTGATGGACAGTGAGGTTTGAAATCAATGGTCATGGGTCCGTCATTTAGGAGTTAAGAGAGATCGTTGCCAGTGGGATATGAGTTCCTAAAGATGTTGACAGAGCAGGGGTTCCATCTCACTCCAGGTAACCCGTTTTACAGAATTCACTCTTATTGGTATGCTGCTCTGTAGAGAATCAAAATTTGCGAACACATCGAACAGAATTTGTGATGAAGAAGGCCTAGCACGTACAGAGTCCGTGCGTATATCCTTGATGATAGTGTAACACAATTATGCAAAGTTCGGAAAACTTTAACTCTTAAACGCCGGGCTGGTGGCCGTGGAAATCACCCTTTTGCAAAACCTTGGGAACAATTGGCTTAAAAAAATGAAAAAGTATTCATTGGAAGTCAAACTACTGTAAAGGACCTTCCTTTTCACAACAAAATTTGGAGGATGAATAGTTGCGTTTCTGTCCTACACAGGAGATTCTCTTGTCATTCATCGGACGCAGAACGTCCGCCTCGACGTTCAAGGGTTAAGTCTCCATGGATAACTGGTACATGCCGCCTAAGGTAAATGTAGCAGTAACCGATCATTTAAGCAATTTTGGAGCACATCATACGCAATATGAGGTGGTAGAAAATTTTCCCATGTAGAAAGATAGGAATATGGGGACTGCAAATTTTTCAGAATTTTATTTCCAAAATTGAAATTATTATGAATTTTGGGAGCCAAAAAGTACTCTTCACCAATAGTCAATGTCTAGAGTCTTCCAATTCTGATCATAGCCAAATTCCTTTCTTGCTCACTACTTCAGGGGCATGTGTCACGACCAGGGCTTTTTTGGGGGCTTTCTGGTGCCAAATTGCACCAGAAAAAATAATTTGGCTAAAAAATGGTAACAAAAAATTTGGATGAAATTGTCAAAAAAAAAATCAAAGTAAAAGAAAAAATCGGATGAAAACCAAATTATAGACATGTGATATGTGTTAATGTGATATTTTCTATCTAATATGGATGAATCTTGAAATTTGAAGCACCACTACAAAATTTTATATTGCCACTGTGGCACTTTTTAAAAAATGAATAAAAAAACTCTAGTCACGACCATATTAGTTCCTACCTTCAAAAGGACAAAAAACACACATTTTAAACTTGAGTTTTAGCCTTGGTTGGAAATAGCGCACCCTATAGGTTGGATATTGGGCGTGGTTGGTTAATGGTACATTTACCTTATATAATGTGATTCAAAACCTTGTGCAAAAATCTTGAAGCTATAAATGAACACAATAATTATATGGTTGAAGGAGATCAAAATCACTTTATCAACATGATTGGATGTGCATTTTCCATTTTTTGTAGCTCCAACAATAAACTTTTGAAGATGTTTATAATCAACCTAGGTACTCGAGGAGTTAAAAGTCAATTAAAGAAATTATCTGTTTAATTTTTACAATTTGTTAGCTACTTCAAGCCAACAACAACCCAAAAATATATTATTTGAAACAATCTATTATTCTTTATTTACATTATTTTAGGGTAGATTCAATTGTAGGATTTGTCATACATTTGCAGTTAATTTTTCAAAGTATATTCTTTAAAATTAGTCAAGGAAAAAATTCACCAATTGCAACTATAAATACAAGGCTTTTTCAATAGATGGGGTTTCATCTTTCTGAATTTTTAAAATTTTTTTTTAATGTCCTACAACCTAATACAGACATTAGAGGAAATCTGGACCCTGCGGAGGGCCATTTGGCTACACTAAAATGTGCAATTAGAGAAAAAAAAATTAAAAAATTAATAGTAATAATAATAATTGTTCTTTCAAAAACATTAATCACGATGTATGCCACGCAAGATTGGGAACTTAAAAAATTCAAAGAAAAATTCAAAAAAGAAAGAAAATAAATTTTTATTTTGAATTTGCACATCCGCCGGAAGTCAAATGGCCCTCCACAAGGCCATATTTCCTCTAGTGAAGTATAATGTGGTGTGGAATTAAATTGAGAATAGATGAATTTAAAAAAATAATACTTTAACTATTCATTTTTAAAATTTTAAAATTTTAGGTTGAATAAATAGAAACAAATACTAGTTAATTTGCTATAACTCAAAATACAAATTGAAAATTTGTTAACTCCGATCTTGAGATATGGTATGTTATTGTAGGCAATCTACACTCAATGCTTATATTTTTGATGACTACTACAATTTGAATTCTAAACAAATCAAATGTAGACATTTTATGCTCTCCCGCAAAATGAAAATTGTCATAATTCTCTTTTCATCAATCATAAGAGATTGATTTATAGTTTTCCATGCATACACACATCCATAAAAGAAAATATACATATTTTATAAAAAGAGGCAAAAAAGTTTTAGCTTCTCAGATTGGTTGAGTTTCTACTAAAGCAAAGAAAACCTTATAACTTTTGTAAACTTCATTGGAATTTGCCAAAACTTAACATGAAAAACAATGAGTAGGAACCATTTTTATAAATACGACATCAGAAAAGTTGTGCCAGATTGTTTTGGTACCATAAACCTTATAGAATCTAGTTTTTCATCAGTTCAAATATTAGGGGGGTATGTTATGATATAAGGAGGTTGGATATTGATGGTATTCATTCAATTTGAAAGCTCTAGGAGAAACAACATGAAATATGTCTCATCAAATTAGTTGCAAATTTGGAAATCCAAATGATTTGTCTACAGGCGTTTTTTGGCTACATAGAAATCTTGGGCAGGTACGTGTGACTAGAGATTTCCATATTTTGGCCCAAATTTTAAAAGAAGGTGGAGACAAGGAATATCTTTCATATATACTAAATTTCACGACATTTGGAAATACGAGTCAAAAGTTATTGCATGGTATATAGATTCTTTCTCAACTCTTGCAGTCCGGGCATATTAGAATAAATTACTTTTTTCAAAAACAAAAATTTGAAATTGATTTTCTAGAGTTATATATATGTGGAAAGCTTTAAATCATTCCATTTTGATCAATGAATAAAAAGTTATGAAGATTTGTAGCGGGCAGTAATGGATTCTCTACTCTAAAATAAACTTTGAAGTCCTTTATCTTACTCATTAGAAGGGATTTGGGGCCAAGAAAGGGCTGTTTCAGGCTTGTTCCCCAATCTGTCCCCATGCTATGAACAGTGGTGTGGACTGTCAGAAAAATATATTTTCAATTTTTTTTAAAAAAAATTTGATGTGGCCAAAGTTTGGCCATGTCACCTTGCTGCAGTGGCGCAATTTCAGCAATCGGGGTTTGCGCAAAGCTTTTGGAGAACTCATGGGAACTCGTGGCCCTTTAGAGGGCCCGAATTCTCTCTAATGCAAGTTTCAATATTTTTGGGAAAAAATAAAATCATAGGATGAAGATTCTTTATTACAACATTGCAACCATTTGGATTGGCATTTTTCAATTCCATAATTAAATTTTTAACAATTTAATAATTTGAATCATTCTCTACTTCTTACTATTTTTTTCCTATATGTTGTACAATTCCAAATGATCTAAAAACTTTCAAGCATGTGGCCAACTTGTCGAAGGAAAAAGAATCCATAGAAGCACCACCATTTTGGACATTTTTTCATCGAAAAGTGAACTTGTGAAGTGCAGCTGTTTTGTTTTTTGCATTGTTTTTTGCAGGGCCCAAAAAATAGTTTCAATGAATTTGAATGCTTATATCTTGCTATCTACAAAGTGGAAATTTCTAAAATTTTTACCACATTTTCATAAGTCAGCATGCCACAAGATCATACAGTTATATGTGTCAAATAATGTCTTTTTTTCTAAAATTTGATACTTGTTCTAAAAATGACAGTTTTTGAACATTTTTGGTGAAAGCATAGTGAAGGAACTTTAGGGCGTTAGTGAGAGCGTTTCGGTTAACCCCTAAAGTCCTAAGGCATTTTTTGTCAAAAACAACTCAATGTTGTCAATTCTGTTGCATTCATCTAGGAAAAGAGAAAAGATCATTTTCTTTTAGAATCTAACCGTAGGATCTTGTACTTCACTTATCTCAGATCATGTGGTAAAATTTTTATAAAGTTTGACCATACAGATTAGAAGATATTAGCATTCAAAGTTGGAAAATTTTGATTTTTTGAACACTAGCTTGCAATTTCAGATGACTTTGACCTCCATTTGTAAAAACAAATTGCACTATAGACTTTGAATTTAATTTTTCTTATGTTGAGTAATTGAGTTGAGACTCTAAGAAAAAAAATTCGAAAAAAATACACTTGATTTTCATTCTTTGAAAAATTGTTAAGTAGAATTAGGTCCAAGATTGAAAGAAAAACTAAATTTTCAATAGCTCTAAGATGGAATTAAAACACTATAATCCCAATGGTGAGATTGTTTTAGCAAGCAAACTTAGCCTTGTCAAACAATTTTTTTGAAAAATTGTGAAAATTGCATTCAGAAATGAGTCCTACAAGTTATTTTTTCAAGAAGATGCTCTACTTGCCTGAGAAATAAGATTGTCCATAACTTTCACATAACAAATCCAAATGGAATGAATCAAAGCTTCCCATATAGATAAAAATACAATCTATTAAAAAATAAAATTTTAAATATTTTTAAATATTTTTTGGGTGAAAAGATTTCTACCCACCGCACTGAAAAAAGACCTTTTGTGCCATAAGTTTTGCTCTTGGACACCGGTTGAAATAAAAATTATCTTCCCATAAAGCTAATGTGTTTTTCTACCTTCACAAAAAATTTCAGAAAATAATGATGAATATTGAAGCCGTAGTAGCTTGCCCAAAATCCATTTTGTCCTCCGAGGTGACAATGGGACTTTAGGGATTAAAAGCCCTTCTATAATGTTGGAGCCTTTCTTAATGTATTTATGAGATTGAATAAATCAAAGCCCGACAGTCAATATGACTTCATTTGATTTGATATTTCTGTATCTAGTATCTTCTATATAGTGCTTTACTTTGGTTTTTTAAATATACAATATATTGTGCACAATAGTAATTATAAAGCCACAGTAATTTGCCTTAGTATTTTTGAATAACCATGGAAGCTTACAACCTCCCAAATTTACGTGAACTGATTAATTTTTCACCCATTGCAATTGAACAACAATAATACATGGTGAGTTTCATATAGTCAATTGAATAATATTTTAATGAGTTTGGATTGATCTAGAAAACTTCTATGATGTGAAGAAGTTTGAGTGGGATTTTACTTAACTCATAAAATCTTAAGGCCATTTTTCTATCAAAATCAAAACTTCCATTTCTATTGTAGGAAGCAAAATAATTTAGAAATTGTTGTTTTTGCTTATCTAACCATAGGATCTTGCACTAGACTAGAGTAAGAATGTGTTGAAGAAATTTTGAGAAACTTTAGTTGTATAGATTGCAAGATATTTGCATTTGAAGTGAAGTAAATAAGCTTTTTTGTACCTTGTTGGACTAGATTTTTGACTTTGAATCTTCTTAGCATACAATTTTTTAATTGCACTACTAATTTTGAGTTTCTCAACTATTACCCTGAAAAATTGAGTTGAGAATCTAGGAGTTTAAAAAGAAATATAAAAAAAACTGTTAAGTAGATATAGGTTCAAGATCAAAGGAAAACCTTAGCTCACGCCTTAGCTATTAATAGCTCTAAGATGGAATTGAAGCATATAAATCCCAACGGTGAGATTGTTTTAGGCTTCAATTGAAATAATGTGTTTTCCTATCTTGAAAAAAAATTAAACTAGAAAATCATGATGAATACTTAGATTCTAGAAGCTTGCCTACAATCCATTTTGTCCTCTGAGAGGACAATGGAACTGTACACTAAGGTTAAAAGACAAGCTGTCACTTCCAAATACTAGCATTAGATGATATTTGGGGGTCTTGGAGGGCCGTTTCAGGCCTGTTCCTTGATCTGCCCAGATTCAGTGAATGCCGGTACAGGTGTGTCAGAAAAAAAAAATTTCAAAAAAAAAAATATATATATATTTTTTTTACCAAAATATCATTTTAAGCAATTTTTTTTTTTTTTCAAAAAATGACGTGGCAATCACTCGACCATGTCAGCCAGCTGCTGCTGCGTTCCTGCAGTCTGGGAACGTAGCAGACAACAGGGGAACTCGGAGCCCTCCAAGACCCCCGAATCTCATCTAATGTTATAATTTGTTCAAAAGCTAAGGGTTGATTAGTGTTTGGTATTTGCTAAAAAAAAAGCAGTGTTGTTCGGACAAAATTCATCCTAGTTCTTAATGGACTTAAGGGTACATTTCACCAAAATTGTCCTGAACTTTTCATTTTTTAGTACATTGAACAAAAATGACATAAAAATCTTTTTATAAAATTCAACTACACTAAAGTTGTACATACTACTTTGTGTATGTATGGAAAAAAATTTAGACCAATTGTTTAGGAAGAATGCAAGTTTGTAATGTCTGAAGTTACTTCAACCTATTGAACAAGATATGACGACTTTGATTTTTGCTCTACTCATACATGATTTTTTGTTTTTTGTTCCCAATTTTTTCAATTTTTTTCTTTAGCATTGACTACAGAATCATATTACTCATGCATGCAGAACTTCAAAAGTCAATAAGGACTTGAAATAACCTTGCAATAGGAAGAGGTCCCAAAAATTAGCAAAACACTAATTAGCATTTGATGATTTCTGATAAGTTTCAAGAAAGTGTTTTAAATCCAACTACACAAAATTGTACCTTTTGTGTAAATCTGTGAACATAGACCCCAGAAATTTGTTACACCCTTAAAAAATGGATTGATGACCATGGAAATCATCCCTTTTGCTACAGTGTGAATCAACTTCTTAAAAAAATCCAAGAGTACTCATTGGAAGACATACTATTGTAGAAGACCTCCCTTTTTATACAAGATTTTGAAGATGAATAGTTGCACTTCTATCCTACATAGATTCTCTGTCAAAGAAGGATTCTTTGTCATCCATCTGGCAAAGCATTTTCAGATCTTGACAAAGAATACAAAGAAATGGTCAAAGACTAGAGCCCCCATTTGAACTATGTTCATGCTACCAAGCTCAATTTGAACTTTAATCCTTAAAGGTAGAATTAGTGACTATAGAAATCATCCATTTGATATCATGTGAATCATTGGTTTATGAAAGTCCAAAGGTACTCATTAGAAGCAAACTACTGAAGAAGACTTCTACTTTTCACACAAAATTTGGAGGATGAATAGTTGCATTTCTATCCTACATAGAAGGACTCTTTGTCATTCATCAGCCAAAAAACAGCCGCCGCGTTGTTTATGGGTTAAGTTAGTGAATTTGAATGTTAAGTTCTACTGCACTTTGGAGGGTTAGCTTTTCATGCGGGGTCAGTGCCACTGCGATACTGACAGAGTAGGGGTTTCATTTCACTCTGGGTAAGCTGCCTTACATAATTCACTCTCGCTGGTATGATGCTTTGTAGAGAATCAAAATTTGTCGACACATAGAACACAATCTGTGATCAAGAAGAGAGACAGTGGCACGAACATTGATCTGTGTATCTATCATTGATGATGACGACATTACACAACTATTCAATGTTCTGAAAACTTAGAGTTACATATCGAGTTCAATGGGATAACTGGACATGCCCACCTGCGCCAATAAATTTGAAAAAAAATCTTTTCTGTCCTGGCAGAGTAATACCGATACATCCAATGCCAATACTTCTCCAAGCATCGCCACTTTCAACACATTCTGATTCGTTCCACAAAATAGTACGTCCATATCGAGTCACTTAAGATGATGCACTAGTGCCAAACTGCAAAGGCTGTGTAATACCAGAACGATCAACACCATTGTACATCCAGATATACCAGTTGAGCGAGAACGCAATGCTTACCCTGTTCACATCATAGACATGAAAGTTAGTGTCAAATTAAGGATTACTAGTAATTCCTAAGTGCTCAAGTTTAGAAACTGCACATTGAAAGTTGACAACCAATTATAGAAAAACTATAGAAACATATTCCTAATTTTTTAAAACGGAGAGTATACCTTTCTTTCTATTGGTACATTTTATTACCTTCCTTGAAGCTACGTGAAAGACTTATTTCGTGAAAGATTTATTTCAAATCCTAAGATATGGAAGCGGACACATTAGGCCCGATGGGCACTTTGGGGCCAAAAAACATACCAGCCAATGTAGGGTATCAGCAAGTAGGCAGCGATGGGTTTGACAGGGAGAAAGAGATATATTGTCACAGCGATTCCCAACCACAGCATCACAATCTCCACAAGGGCGTAATCCTGAAGATAATGGTGGAAGATACATCAGCAAAGGGTTTTTGATAACTATCCATTTTAGATATCTAGCAAGTCTAAGAAAACATACTCTGATAAGACAACACGCTTGCTTTTGATCAAGGTAATATGACTTACAGGACGGTGCATGCCGAAGAATATTGGAGTCCACAAAAAATTAAGGCCTAGCTGCATGATCCAAACACGTAAATCAATAAGCGAAGGCCAGGATTAATGCTGTATATGAGTTCCATGCATGGAAATCATAACCTAAGTAAACAATGCGGAGGAGCATCTGCTCAAGGGCAATGACTCATACCATCTCGCTATTTTCTAGGTAAACTTCTTCAGAGAAGCTTTAAAGCATACGATACCTGGATAATGTATGCCCCAAGAGGGTAGCCTTGCACGGCAAAACCTGCAAAGAATCAAGTACTATTGGTTTCAACTTCGATAATCAGCTTCAGGGCACGTGCAGACAGACACATAAGGCACGAAGAGAGGTTTAACAAGAATTATATCATTCACGAAGGAAACTGCAAATTAGAATCTTCCCTTCTATTCAATTTAATCTCCAAAAGAGAGAACCCCACTAACCTCCTTCGTTCCATACTAGCCACGCTGCGACTCCCATCAAAGCGTAGAGAGCTGACCACATTACAGGAAAGACCCATTCCTGCACAGCATCATTCTTGTCAACACAACTGTCGTTCCAAAACATTACCATGTAGCCATTCTACGAATTTCTGTGGAAGTTGCAGCATGCTTGACAAAAACAATCCTCCCAACAAAACCGTAGAGTTCACGAAGAATAAGAAAGTAGAAAAGAGCCACAGGGACTCATGTTCCTTACCGGAGGCGTCCATGGGGCCTTATTCAATTCCCTATACCAATCTGCAAAATAAAGGCATCGCTCAACATTCACGAAGGAAACTGCATTTCAACGCATTGAATTCCAATACTACACGGCTTGTCTTCCTACCCCTCCACGAGTTCTATGAATCTTCACCTCCTTTGGTGAGGCATAACAAAGAGAGGGTGATTTGGCAGAAGACAGAAGATTCACAAACCGATGAAAAAACATAAGTGGGCATCGCAGCAAGAGACGGACGTAGACATCACACTAGTGAGCTCAAAGTGCATGCCATAAAATCCTAAAACCCTGAAATGAGCAATGTCCTTTCAAAAACCTTTGAGAAAGTGCGATTTGATTACATTCAACACTATTTCAGAATTGTTATTGACCCAACACAAAAAAGGCTTGCCAACACCTCTTCACCACATTATTCCTTGGATTCACTCCTACATTTTCACTACTGAAACAAGGTAGCACCCCCCACTTTGAATGACTTGGAGGATTACTCAAACAGAACGTTAATATTTGAACGTACCAGAGTCTCCACCTTGACCGAAGGCAGTGCTAATGAACGCCACTGTGAGTGGCAAGCCCACGAATACGACCAGAGCGGCAATGCTCCGCACGTTCGCCATCTGCACAAGCGAAAACCCAACATGCAAAACTCAGCGTAATCATTCCGTACTCACTCGAAAGAGATGAGCAAATGGTCTAATGTATCGATGATAAGCTTTGCAGCTCTCCCCCTTCCTCAATGAATCAATCAAGACTTGTCCCACATTTTCCTACCACAGCCAAAATTTCCGATTCATTGCTCCATCTCCTATCTCTTTCACAATTAAACATTTGAAGAGAATACCAAGAAGAGAAGAAATTGCAGATAGAGAGGGACTAACCTCTGCACAGACTTCAAAATGAGAAGAAAGGAATGACGCCTGATTTGCGAAACCTACAATGCAGTGCACAGTCTAGACGAAAACAATAAAAAATCTCAGAGACTCAACAATCACAAGGAATCGCACTGTGAATCATCCTGAGCGAGAGCCTTTTGGAATGTGCAGTACACCTGATCCCATGACGTGTACTTTTCTTACTTTAGTAATGATCTTTTAGGGTTCTATCTAGTGGGTCACCATTTCATACGGTTGTGGTGTTTAAAAATTTCTGGCGGATCTTGGTGGAGCTCCCATACTGTCGGCGAACTGGATGATTCTTTGTATTTAACCTTCAAAAGCTCATTACTAAATTGAAAAAAACGGGGTGGCTTTTCAAGAGAAATTGTTTAAAATTGCCATTTTGAAGTGCATTGTTTAAAATTGAAAAAAAAATCTTTCTTTTAGAACTTCAACCATACAATAGTAGATTACTAAAAATGTGTTGGAAAATTTTCAGCCCATTTGATTGCATGGATTGAAAGATTGTAATGTTTGAAGTGAGAATCTTTTTCTTTTTTTCTTTTTTTTCATTCTTGCAAAACAGGGTCAATAAACTTTGAGCCTCTTGGAGTAAATTGTGTTGCACTTGATGAATTTGCATCTCTCTACCAATAAGTTCCACATCTTATTAGTCACACTCATGCACAAAACTTTAAAAAAAAAAAGAGTTTAATTTACTCTATATCAATTTGCAATGCAAGAAAGTTAAGTGAATCGGCAATATACTAGTCATGTTTTTGACGACCTCTTGTGCAATGAGGGAATTTTTTAATTTAAAATCCAAATGGTGGAAAGTTAGAAACAAACATTTGGAATATGTAGGAATAATTTTGACTTCACATACTATTGCAAGATAATAGGGCTTAAAAGTATAAGAAAATGTTTTTCCTCAAAGCTGTACCAATATAGCTAATAAAGTTTGAATCTTCTTAGAATGTGATTTGGAAACTAAAATTTGTTTTTTTATTGGACAATTTTATGCCATATTTAATAGGTTATATACATGCCAAATTTCAAAATTTGATGATGGTCTTAGCAAAAGATGCTAAAAAAATTCCAAGTTGCTCAAACTGCCCCTATTTTTTCAAGGAGCATAACTTTTGATACAAGCATCCAATTGTATTTGTTTTTAAAGGTAAATGTTCCTATCTTATGTCAAAAAGTTGAGAACATCCATTAACCCTTTAGCACTCTGACATCCAATTTCCAGACAACAAACAAATTGAAATTCAAGTTTCCTTCTCATTACTGCTTGGATGAAAGTCATCCTAATTTGTGAAGATATTTTATCAAATTGTTGTCCTATCTAATGGTTGGATTTGGTTCTACTAGAATATTACATATTTTCTAAAATTACAAATGTAGAAGCATGTCAAATGGTTGACCAAGCCAAAATTACATTGACTCTAGTTCAAATCTAGATTTGCAAAAAATGAGTTCACAGATTTAAGAGAACTTGATTTCAAATCCATTCCAACAAATTCTACTCAAAAAATGGTAATTTTGCTTTTAATTGAATTAAGTAGGAATTTAAAAAAATTTCTTCCAAATTTAAAAAAAAAATATTGGCAAAAGCATTGGTGAATCTAAGCGTACAAACGGAATCAAAATCTCAAAATCTACAACTTATATTTGTATATCAATTCCAAAATATTCTTCCAAATAGTACTTCAAGATGATTTTTTTCAAATCTTCAATTTTGGAGAACACTTTGTACAATACCCACCAAGAAGTTTATGTTCAAATTTTTGAACTCTAAATGCCACTGAAAAAGAAGTGCAACTTTGAGTGATCATATCTCCCACTCGAGACCTCCAAATTCCATGAATGTTGCCACCTAAATGTTGGAAAATAAATTAACTACATTTCTAAGTGTCACTTGGCTGCCAACACAATTTAGATTTTTGTAAATTTGAGCTTCATATATGGTGCTCCAACAACCTCTCAATGCAAAATATGCTTGGGCCAAGCACTATGGTAGCTTGTGGATACATTGTATGTGTATTTTGGTGAGTAGGTGTACTTCTAGAGACAAAAATAGATTGTGTGAGATTGGAGGCGTTTTTTATTGTAACAAGTGACTTCAATGGTGGTGTAAGGTGTGCTCTAGAACTATAAGCACTGGCACTAAACGGCATTTAACTAAAAGAAAGTAATATGGATGGACAAATATATATTCATTTGAACCGAAAAAAGATCAAGGTAAGTGAAGGTATGGTGGGGTGCATTCACCAGTTTTAAGAAGTGTTCTCTTGTTATAAGCCACATGATAGATGAAGAGGTAGAACTTTACTGATGTACTATGAAAGCTGATTGAGAGGCTTTTACTTTCTCTAGAATCACCCCAAGACACTTATATTCATGAAAGATGGTGCTCTAGTGCACCGTAGCAAGGATCAAGGGATTGGAGGCAAGCACATGGCATAAGAAAGCTTTCATGGCCCGCAAACTCTACTGACTTAAACCCCTTCAATAACCTGTGGAAGATTGTAAAAGACACCATCCAAAACGAGGTGCTACCGCAAAACAAAGAAGAATTAGTCAATACCATTCAAAAGGCATGGAAAGAGGTATTTCTAGAGATGATTGAAGTTCTCCTTGCTAGCATGCCTTACCGTATGAAGGCTGTAATCAAAGCTAATGGTTGTAGCACTAGATGGTAGATAGTTTGTCAAAAACGTTAAAATTCTATATAGTTTTACAAGTTTTTTCATAAATGATTCAGACATAAGTAAATTAGACTTCATTATCTTTCCAACGCACTTTGCGGTTTGTGATTTGAATCATTTTTGAGCATGTGGTGGCAATTTGAAATTTGAGGTACAAACTTTGTTTATGTAGATTGACTGCTGCGAACATGAACTTGTTGGTGGGTACTGTACATTTAGGGGTTAAAAAAATGACTTCATGTAACTCTACCCAAGTGTTCAAGTGTCCATTGAAATCAAACGTAGGAATTCTAGTAAAAGTTTTACTCTGAGAGACCAGCAACGTCTGCAGAGAGGCTCCAGAGCTTGGATGCCAGGTCCTCATCATATGCTTGTGGATTTGCGGGCACTTGTACCACTTCGCTGAAGAACAACCCCCTTGAAAGGTACCGAACTGGCCAATCTAATGCAGCAGCCGTTAACCCAAATATGGGCGTCGAAGTGGGCTTCGTCACCTGTATCAAGCCCAACAAGTATGCACGAATCATCAATGCCTGGAACCTCTTAAATCTCAAGGAAGTAACTGAACGCAATTTTTGTGAGTCACTTGAGTTATCGAGTCACTTTGAGATACCCTACAATAATACAAAATTCTTGAAACATATTATAATAGTAGGGTACATTCTTAAAATAACCTACAGCTGAGAGCATATTTTATAAGAACGTATGGGCACCTTATATGATTCTTAATGATGTTGTAGAAATGATATCGTCATTACAGAAAGAATCACCCTATTTTTGTTCACGAGTCATGTAGTGGAAATCTGGAAGTGACTTAATCATGGAGTTACAGATTCATATTCCAATATCAGATGCGTTGAATTGCCAATCTTGCAGAAAGCCATCTCTGTGCTGTACAAGTGCTACGAATCCGGGAATTTACACCAGGTCTCAAGTTTCGGGCCCAGAATCAAACAAATTAGAGCTGCCAAACCAAGGAAGAAATCCATATGATCTCTTATCGACTGGCAGCGGTTATGAAGAGATCAACGACTGAGATGGTATGTAGATAGCGTACCCCCCACCACGCAAACCCTCCCCTGGCAAAGAGTCGAAATGGAGTTTTGTCATGGTCAGTTTTCAAAGGAGTGGTGGCGGCATGGTATACCGGCATTGCTCCGTCCCATGTCGGAGCAAATGCCACCTGCCAATATTACAAATCATAATGAAGGTCTTGCACCGTTAATAGCTATTCAATAACCACTCAAATAGCCAGTCAATGAATTTTCTGTTTCCTTTTTACGCAAGCACCTAATCTGGAATCCACTTGTTGTCTCGTAACACCAAGCAAGGAGCACCACTTAGCAAACTGGAATTACAGTACTTAATAAATGCCCGCATTGCCCACTAAATTGTTCCAATTAGCAAATTGGCGCTAACTCCCACTAAGTTGCAATGAATTTACATTCTTTTTCACCAGTTAAATAACCAATTTTGGACAAGTAAACGAAACGTAACTAAACTGATATGTTGACGTACTAAATCAGCCCACACCAAACAAGTAGCAGTAGTTAGCTAACTCAAAAGCCTAACTCAGCATTCGCTACCTGGAAAAATTCAGGCACAAAAAAGGTTAGTTAACCCCTAAAGGACCGTAAGGCCACCAGATGGCTTCTACAACACTAGTTTTTGCAACCCCGGTCCTTTAGGGGTTAACTTCCAAGTAGAGAATGGTCCTTCACACCCCAGTCAAAAAATTGGCGCTAATTGGTTGGTGCAGGCAGGGCCTAAAATATTGTGTTGCTATGACGTAACGCTGCCAGTTAGAGGACCATGAAAAATCAAATATGGTTTGTGTGATTGGTCAAGCCAGATCAGGTAATAGAGTCGTACCTTCAAAGCCCATGAAATAGGAGGCTTGCAGAACATACCATTCCTCCATATGTCACTGAAGACGGCCCCTATTTCAAACACAATCTCCAGGATTATTCTCTCACCAAAAGAATATATTGGGTACACTGTTCTCAACCTTGCATATGCACCAACTGACACCCATTCAATCATTTGTGAAATGCTCTAACATCAACTTCCAAAATCCTGACTTGTTTAGATCTAGTGGTTTATGGAGTTTATGAAATTTGGACATCAACGTTTTTTTGTTTCCAGGATAAGAAAGTCTAGTTCGTAAACATCAATGCAAAAGAAGTAAACACACCTCATTGGCATCACGAATATCACTGATTAAGAAAAGAGGTTAAAAGTTTACCTGGATCCACTGCGCATGCTTGAATCCCTTTCCCTGCAAAAATGCGAAAAAAGCATCAATAAACCGGCGGCAATGGATGAAGGCATTGGGCACACTAGACATCTACAAGCTGATCAAGCTACATCCAGGCAAGTATATTCAGAGATTAAGTGAGTAAAACAATATGCGAAACACCTTCATATACCTTGCCATCGCCGTTGCAATTCAAAGGTAAACAGAATGTTTGCAAGCTTGGACTGCGAGTACTCGCCAGCTTTCAAATCTCTGAGGAATTTCTCCTGAGTATCCACGCTGCAAACATTAAGTGGTTTTGCTCTCGACCTTCAATGCATTCTTGAGTCTGAGAAAATATATTAAAAAATCACACAACTTTGGCATTTAAAAAGTCCCTAAGAAATGCTCGACTAAGCAGAAGGGAGCAATATTGTACCGGATCTGGGAATTTCACTCCTCGACTCATTACGGAGCTCACGTTGACCACCTTTTCAATCACCAATCTTAATGTCAGACTCCTACATCAAAGAAACTAAACTCACAAGGAAAATGATGTCATTCTTGCACCTCAGTCAAATCCAACTGGAGTGAGTTAATTCGTTCTCTTATAATGAACAACAAAGTAACGCACTAAGAAAAGCAACAAAGGTATTTTTCAAAAAAGTTGAGATGTACCCTTGAAGGTGCACCTGCCACCAAGCTGTCTTCCAGTAGACGAGTCAAAAGATAATGACCCAAGTGATTAACCTGCGGCACTAACCAAAACCACAACTTAAGTCCATATTGATCCTCTCATTTTAATGAAAGATGAACCCTAAAATTTGTAAGATAGCATCTCGTAGGTTAGATACTTTCTAATAAAGAAACCGGGTTGACAATCAATGACAGATTGAAAGTAGGATTCTTCATCATTAGTCACTGCCTTTCCAAAGTTGCATGGAGACACTTGTTGCGTAGAATCCACTCAATAGTACCACCATTAGACAATCCATGATGAACGTACTAAGTCTCAGAACATGAAGATTAAAAGAACGGTTATCTGGATATGCTTTTCCTTGAAGGACTCAATCACCATTGTCTAAACCTAGAATGCTTTGAAGTAGAATGCTTTGAAAGCTTTAGCCAGAAATAGATCAAAGAAAATTTGCCAAGGGAACACCAAAATTGTCAAAAGGAAAATCTGACAGAGTACATTCTCACCTTCCCAATCAAAGCATTGATGAATTAAACCATGAAAGCATAAGCATAATATGCTGAGAATAATACCTGAGCAGATCCACCAACACCTTCAGCTGTGTACCAGGGAGTTTCAGAATTAACGCCAGCATTGTTAATCTACAGTTTAGAGGAGCAAATCAATCACTAATAAAATTGGCCCACAAAATGCAGAGAAGCAGCAATATCCATGCAGATGAGGAATCTTGACATATACACTCCAATTAAACCCAATTGCAGGGTTCAAGGAGCTTACCAGGAGCTTCAGAGGTAGGTTTCGAGACTTGAAGTCAGTTGCACTCTTTCGCACAGATTCTAAGGTCCCCAAATTCAGTAACAAGACTTCCACATCGGCTCCTGGACAAGCCTGCAAATATTCAACGAATGCCAGAGTCTCGTTTAACCAACACAAAGAAGCGGGGTATACATCAAGTGTCTATATTCTTGAACACAAGACCAAAGGCCTGAACCACTGCAATAAAATCTCTATTTCGTGTCATATGGTATACGGTGTCATATACATAACTTTAAGTACAATTTGTAAATATCTTTACAAACAATGTCATCCAAATCCAGTTTTTTATTATTGGTAGTTTTTGCAATCGTAGTCAAAATTATTAATCTAAACTATTACAATACTTGACAAAAATAATGATACTCGGCATTTAGTGTCATTGACACTAAATACCGTAATTAGTTTAGTAGGTACTCCATAAGCTTAGTAAAGTCTCAACATATTCAATGGTACGGAGAAAGACACCTAAGTATGCTTAGTAGCTCGCTAATCACAAATGTACTAAGGTATGTTTGCAATTGATGTTATGAGTAATTTGATCAAAGTTGCAGTAGTTAATTCCAAAGGTGTAACTGAATTCATTCCCACTCTCGCCAACACCACAGGGAACACCAACCGTAAACATAGTGAGACACTTGTAACATTCTCTCAATATATTAAAGAAAACAACACGATGGCAACGAGGGAACACAACGTCGTACTCACCTCACGAATGTAAGACGCAGCTTCATGGCCTCGGTCAGCGCTGCGACACGCCATGAACACTTTCATGCCATCTTTGGCAAGCAAAAGAGCGGTCTCTCTGTAGCAAAAATCAACAAATGACAGAACTGAATACAATTTCCAGCGAACGCACCCTCGAACAGCCAAAAAGTTCCCAAACAATTAGACATAAAGATTCAATTGACTTCTCCCACAAGCCTTCGCACTAGAGAACCTCATCAATGTCAACAATACAAACTACTAAACCTACTCTAATCCAAGCCAAAATTTGTGAATGAATTTATCAGAAAGATTCACCAAACCCACAACACCCATTCGAAGGGTGTTAGAGAATGTCATCTCGCTCGTTCCCTCAGAAACCATCTCACGAAATTCAAGAGAATTGTGAGATTTTTGCAATGAAGTGGAAGCACAAGTGTTTTACCTTCCGATTCCAGTGTTGGATCCCGTAACAATGGCCACCTGCTTCGGATTTTTGGAGTCCATCTCCACCAAATTCGAGCTCAAAAATTATAACAAATTCCTGTTGCAACTCTAAACCCTAGAAAATTCATGAGTCATTGGTCCCACGCACGAGCTCCCCGGCATGATTAGAGAACATGTCGTGTGGCGCACCAAGAGCAGTTCCCGACGTTCCCGAGACGTTCCCATGGCAGTATCGCCCCGTGGCCGAATTGATCGTTGTTGCTTATTCTGCATTCGAATTTTCCTGAATCGGCGGGGACTGCTCTTAACGACTCTTAAACCCTCAAGCGCTTTCTTCTTTGTTCCGGTTATCGTTATGCCTCGAGAGACCTCTACAATGTCCAACTCTTTGTGATCCAATTTGGAGAGAGAGGCGTAGTTAGGCATTTGGTTGTAGCTGGTCGCTGGAGCTCTCAAGCCCTTGTAGTGGTTTTCGTTCCGTGTCGCAATGTCAAACTCTTAGTGAGCTTTCAATTTGGAGAGAAAGAGAGGCGCATTTCGGCATTGGGTTGTGACCCTGTTAGCTTACCGTAGGATGAGGTCGGGCTTGCAGGTCTACCAAATCGACGTTGAGCTTGCGATAAGAGTATAGCAGCAATGCGGCGTCAATTATCAACCCCCGTGAAGGAGAAGAAGACTCCTGTCATCACACCATGTCACGTCAGTACTCCGACGCCCTCCATGCGGCGCGCCTTGGTGAAGCCGCTGGGAGAGCACAACAGGTCCCGGAGCTTCTCTCCGGCGTTGGGCTCCCTGAGTGCGAAAGACAAGCGCACTCCCGCTCGCAACTACTCGCCGGCTCTGGACTCCTTGGGCAAGCGCACTCCAGTGCGGAACCCGAAGACGATGCTCCCTGGAGTCGACCTCACGCGCAGATTTGCCGACACCGAGCACGGGGTGTGCGCATCGCGAAGTCCGCGTGCGTCGCCATCGTTCAACCGCATGCACGAGGGTAGCTTGTCTTCTTTGGGTCGCAAGAATTTAGCAACCGCGTCCATGTCACGGTTGCGGGGAGTTGCTACACCTGCTGCTACTTTAAGTCCTTCAGACTTTAGTAACGGGTACCACAGCGATGTGACGCCATCGCCATTGCCGTGCACGCCCGGACGTAAGCCCAAGACGATGCTCACTGGCGTCGACCTCACGCGCAGATTCGCGGATACCGTTCACGGCTCGTGCTCGTCGCGAACCCCGCGTGGTTCCCCATCGCTCACTCGCGTCCAAGACAATTGCTCATCGTCGCTCAGTCGCAAGGGCTTAGCAACGACGTCCAAGTCACGGTTACGAGGAGTTTCTACACCTGCTGCTACTCCCACTCCTTCCGAGCTTCCGAAGGAAACCCACAGCGATTTCACACCATCGCCATTGCCGTGCACTTCT
Organism: Neckera pumila; assembly: GCA_963969595.1. Taxonomy (NCBI): domain Eukaryota; kingdom Viridiplantae; phylum Streptophyta; class Bryopsida; order Hypnales; family Neckeraceae; genus Neckera; species Neckera pumila. The sequence goes on along the minus strand of OZ018408.1, from coordinate 51,784,760 downwards.
CCGGAGGTTCACAACCGCGGCTTCACGGAGCTCAATTGGGAGGACGACTTACCACACGAGTGGTTCAACGCGCGCGAGATGCCTTGCTTTGAGCCTCTTAAGGGTAGCAAGACACCCGAAGCGCAGCCGTCGAAGTCTCCTGAGCTTAGCAGGCGCGCCATTGCGGATCCTGCGACAGCAACAACAGATAAAGGAGCTTCCCCACAACAGACTCCATCGCCACAACCCACAAGCTCCCCGGAATTTCTGAAACGAGGCTCAGTGCCACCATCGTCAGGAGGATGTTTTGGCGCAGGTCCCTTGATGGGACCTGAGGGCATGCGTTCTGTGAAAGACAGACGTAAATGCAAGCCCCGAGGGATTTTGACCATTGAAGCGGAGTTTCTGTTCAGCTCGGGAAGCGCAGATTTTGAAGAAATTCAGATTGAGGAGACGATCTCTGTTCCGGCGTTGGCGTCGGTGGAGTGGATGGTTGCTGAAGGAGATGATGGGCGTGAGTCCAGTGACGCGGAGAGCCTCTCGCCAGGCTCGTTTCTTGAGGATGAAGCAAATGTTCCTGAGCTTAGGACGCTAAAACAGGAAGCATCGTTCGCGTCCTTTTTAGAGGACTCGGTTAGTGTTCCTGGACATAGATCGTTACTACAGGAAGCGTGGTTTGTAATAGATAAGGAATTGATTTTACGAAGCTAGTGCAATTTTGTTGCAAAAGTTTTGGGGGGAGAAATACTCTTTCTACAATTGTAAGTATATTGTTGTAAATTTATAGAAATAATGTTTTCAAAATCAAATGTGTCAGTATTTTTTAGCTTGTTGATATACCAACTTGTCTTGGAGATTCTCAAAAAGTCTTACCCGTTAGCTGCAGAGACGGCAGGTATCATCGCAAGTTTAGAGTTGCCACCCTGGGACTCTTGCAGCAAGGTCCGGTGAAAAGCGCGGAATGGATGAGCCCCACAGGAGAAATCTAATTGGAAATTGGACAAATGTCCTTTTGTGTCCATCTTCCATTCCTAGTGTATCCTATTCTATTCTATCATCACTGGACATTGACTTGGAATTTTTTGAATTTTTTGAAAATTCCATAGAAGGACATTTTGGATTTCTTTTGTGCCCGTGCTCCCACTTTGGAACACTTCCCAAGGATGATGATCGCATATTCTGAGAAAATAACATGAGCTGTTGGAAGGCAACGGCAGCCAAATGTGGCTTCGTAAATCATAACCATGCAGACAGTGGAAATTGAACATTTTCAAACTTGTGAGCTTTGTGTTTTGTAACAATGGAGGCCTGCCTCTTTTGGGAGCTCGTCAGCAGCAACCGTCTGTTTCTGTCTCGCTGAACCTTAGTCATGTAAGATTAATCCTGCTCGTTCCAACACTACTTGCACCTCTGCTGCACTTCGCAAAGAAATTACTATGAAACGAACACATAGCTTATGAAAAGTAGCTATTATCCAACATGGGATATGCAGCAAGCTGGCACAATCACCTTTGTGGGAGATTCAATGACAAATGATAAAACACTGCAAACATGAATTCTTGTTCTTCATTTCCTTGGAAGTAATGTTGCTTATATAGCCAGACCCTGTCATTGGGAGGACAATATTAGCACTGCCAATACTTAATATCCAGCATCTTCCAACTTCCGAATACCATATCTGCAATCCAAGGAATTTTTGAAAATTAATTAATGCAGTTACAAGAATCGGAACGGAAGAGACCAAATGCAAGGTATGTCATAAGCTTTGATGGATGAATTCATTGATGGAATGTCATGTTGGTGTAAGATCGTCCGCAATGCTGGCCCAATATTTAACTTTTGGACGCTAAATAATTAGAACTTGAAAATTGTCTCATTGGAAGCGCGTTGGAAAGAATTTGGAGAAGGGACTAGAAAATCCAAAATTAGACATTGGACAAGTACTTTAAAAGTGGGGTACAAATCTGAAATTATAGAGGTCTTAGCAAATCATGGTTATCAAAGCAACATTTGGCCATTGATCCTCTAAAAATTGTCAAATGTAGAGGGTCTCTAGTCCCTTCTCCAAGTTCTTTCCGATGCACTTCCAATGAGACATTATTCAAGTTCTAGTTATTTAGCGTCCAAAAGTTAGCTATATATACCAATACTAGGCTGTATATTGGGCCAAAATTGCGGATGGTCTAACATATCTTGCGTTTAAAGTGACACGAATTGAAACGTGTACAAGGCAATATAATTTTGTGTTCACGGGAGATACATATCCTTTTATCTTTAACATGTTTGTAAATGCAAATGGAATGGTTGGACCTAAGAATCGTGTTATACTTGCCATCCAATACAAAAAATTGGAATGGAACATATATTCTATACGGTTTTCTTCTAGTGTAATGATGCCCAATGTTGTGTCTTCCTAAAATAGAAAACTTTAAAACCATTATATGACACTTAAATTGTAAACTGTAAGAAAGACAGCTCAAAATACCTAGTAGTACTTGAAGTAAAATACAAGCAATTAAATCATCAATATACAAAGTTTGACACGTCTTGGAAATACATGCATAAAGAAGTATCCTCAAACCTCATATTAAGATTCCATTTTAATCTCTACATTTGTCCCAGACGATTTGCCGTTTCAATCTTGAACAATGGAGACCACAAGGAGTGCAAAAGAAGACATTCAAGCCCCAATCTGCCACCCTAAATCCTAAAGTAGCTGAAGTGTCTACTCTTTGTAGAACCTAGAAAACAAAGACATTTTGAACTTAAATGCAACACATCTGAAGGTGTTGAATAGATCGTTTGTAGAAGATAAAAACATGTTTTATCCTAGGTTGCTAAATACATCCAAATTCCAAACTGCCCCCTTAAATCCTAAAATAGTTGAAGTGTCCATTATGTGCAAGAACTGTGTAAAGATGAAATTTTACTACAACATACCTTGCCATGAAGAACAAAGTTTGCCAACGATTAAGATGTTTTGTCATTGGGGTCATAGGACATCCCATTAGATGTTATTATGTTAGCGTTCTATCATTGGATGTAGGGGGTCATTGTTCTGAGCTTTGTCAGATGTTGAGATTCTACAATTGAGGCCATATGCAAGAAGGGATGTCAAGCCAACGTGGGAGCTCCACTACTCAAGTACCTAGCCACTTGTGTGTTGAGCAAAGCCCCGTAGTCAAGGTTGTAGGCCACATTAGACTTGACAGAGTTTGTATGATATTTTTAATGTCCTACGATTTTGAAACGTGAAGTTATAAAGTAAAACCATTAAGGGGATTTGGGGGGCCTTGGAGGGCTCTGAGTTCTCCTGCATTTCTAGACTACAAGAAAGTAGCTGGCTAATGTGGCACAATGACTGTCACATCATTTTTTTTTTTTTTTAAATTGCTTAAAATGATATTTGATTTTTTTTTATTTAACAAATATTTTTTGACAGTTTGTACTGTTGTTCACAAAATTGGGCTAGATTGGGAATGAGCCTAAAACAGTCCTCCAAGGCCCCTAAATTCCCTCTAATGATCCTACTCTAGTAAGAATTTGGAGTTTGTCCTCATGCCATTGCTATAATTTTTAAATTTTTTTTACTACATAAAGAGAAGTGTGAGAAATAGCAAGAACAATGGAAATATTTTTTTTGACAAAGTATGAATTTGTTATGAATTCTTAAAGTGTTTTGCCTGTCATGGCCTACGAGAGTCTCTAGAATAACTCCAAACCAACAAAATTGTATCTATAATACTCATTTTATTCATGCGTATTAGTTACAATATTTTCTAATGTTAAAGGCCTTAAAAAGTCACTTCCTACTATGAATTTACATTGAAAAGTTGGAAGTTCCTAATGAGGTCACTTATCACTCCATTACTATCAGCTAAGATATTGATGGTGATTCAAATCTCATTTATCAAAAATACCAAAAGGGACATTTCCTAGGTACCTACTGTAGGATCTTCTGACCGCAATAGGTTGTTTTACCTTAATTGTGAAGTTGGTTTGTTTTTGGCTAGTACGCCTTGTGACGTTGCTACTATATAATAACAAAATAATAATATAAGTTATTTTCTAATTTTTTAATTCATTCATAAATATTTCAAAATTCAATATCTTTTTTGCCATGAGTTGGAACGCCACACAACAAAGTGTTCACACTCCTCCTTGCAAAGGGCTTTTGGATGGTACCAAGAACCCAACTGTACGCATGGTTCTAAATATCTCACCATAACAAACAAAACAAAACAAAACAACCCTAGTTTAATGTATAGATGTATAGATTGCTTAGGCAATTGATTTACAACGGTCGCGCTTATAGTTGTATGACAAGCCTAATGCGGAGGTCCAACCAAGAGCGAATGTAAAAAAAGGCCCCTATCTTGTGCCGTCTCAAATCTATTTTTCTACATTCCTCCCAGCTAATTTAGGGCCTCTAATTGCAAATATGAACTCAAAATTTGCAAAAAAATTCATGCGTTGCAAATTAAAAGTTCATGTGTTTTCCCCAAGGATAAAATGCGGGGGCAGAACAGTGTCTGCATTAGGCTCATTACACAACTAAGGTAGAAGCACCTAAATGTAACAATAGTCATTTACGGACATCTAGAAAATGACCTAAATCCACGCCCAAGTGGACCTAAAGTAGACAAGTGAGGTTCCAAGAAGTTGTCATTGTTATAAGGGAGATTCTTGCGTTGGCCAATCACATGTGCATGATCCAAGCTTACAATGTGTTGCTTTTGGATGTTTCTATGCCTACTTTGGTGTTGGCTAGCTAGTATCTAGAGTAGGTACATCTACGTAGTTGTTTTCAAAAATTGTGTTATATGCATACAACTCAGAAAAATACGAAACCAATTTTGTTGGTTTCCTAAATCATTTCCTAACAAGTGCTTATCATTTTATTTTGTAAAGTAGAGCCACCCATTCCCGACCAGTGACCCATTCCCAACCTATAGATGCATGTCTTTTTGACCAAGCTTAGAATGTTTATTTTTTTCCTTTTCAAACGTTGGAATTAATAAATACATGACACATGTCCCAAGTTGTGAGAAAGAAAGTAGAAAATATTGAATAGGAAAAAAGTTATTGAGTGATCGAAATTGAAAGAGTCTGAGGTTGGTCATGGGTCTAGAGCACTTTTTGCCTCCCAAAATTCATAGTCATTTGAGTTCAAGCAATAAAATGACCAATTTTTTGGCAATCCTTGTCATTTCTAGCAATGTACCTCTGAGAAATATTTGTTTGCCTTCACTAGTCCAGATCATGTTGGAATTCCTTATTCTGTCGGTTATAGGTGGTTCTACCTTAGCTACCCTGAAGATTTGCAGATTTGAATAAGTGTCACATCCATACCTTAAGTTTGGCTGTTTGTTTGTTTGTTTGTTTGTTTGTTACGTTGAGATTTCCCGGACCATGCGTCCCCCGCCGCGTACTTGGTACCGTCGGAAAGCCTCGGCGAGGAGGGGTGCACGGGCTTGGCTTTGTGGCGTTTGGAGCTATGGTGCAGAAGTGATTGAATTTTGAAGTATTTACAGATAAAAAAATTAGAAAATTATTTTTACTTTGATTTCGGCTGTGTGCTTAGTACCGTCGGAAAGTTCTTGGCGAGAAGGGGGGCACGGGCTTTGTTTTGTGGCGTTTAGGCATACAATGCAAAAGTTATTGAATTTCAAAGTTTTTATTATGACTTTAATAATTAGAAGATTATCTTTGCTTTTGTTTTGGCTGTGGCATCGGCACAGCTACACTAGTCTACCTTAAAGCGCGACCATTTTCAAGCTTTACGGTGAGCATGACTGTCCCTCTCCCCTGTTTCGAGGGATTGGTTTTCCGATTCGTCCAAGGCCATGAAATCCTGCCTTTCTGCCGGCGTTCTAATCGTTTTGAACATTACTTAGGTTTTGAGGTGAGGCTTCGTTGGAAAGCAGGTGTAAGCCGTTGCAATACCAAGAGTTTCGTACCTGGGGAATTTTTCAAACTGGGTTGTGGATACGAAGTGTGGATGCAAAGAACTGTGGAAGCAACGAAGTGTGGCTAGGGTTTTAGGGTTTATGGCTTGGGATGGAACTCTCAGTGTTGAGGACTTCGAGCGAGCAGCCTTGTATCTTGTGACGACGTGGGAGCACTGCTGCCCCGAGTTGCCGCAGTGGACTTGGCAGAAGACTGCGCTATCGGCAATTCCTGGACATGTGAGGCGCCATTATTTCATTCTTTGGAATTGCCAGTTTTTCGGAGATAATTTCGAAGATAATCTTTGCGTGGGAAATTTTTCAGAATGTAGGCGAATTCATTCTCTATGTCAAATTAGAAACCTTCAAATAAAGTAATTGTTCAATAAGAATGTGGTGAACTTGCGCTGGGACTATAATTTGGATAAGAAAATAGGTGTTTTAGTCTCTGGTGCAAGTCCTTCAAGGATTAACAAATTCTTTATCATAGATTTGAAAATGTTGTGAGTATCTCGATTCTGATTTCTTCGAGGAATTGGGCGTGATGGTTTGGGAGCTTGTAATCGTTCTAATTTGGAGAGTGTAGCTAGGATTGTACTTTTGGCAGATTGCTGATTGACAAGGGTTCTGGTGGGTGCAGACTTGTGGATATCTAATGCTTCAAGATCATGTGAGTTCTGATCGTGAGGTATGCACCTCTCCAACAATTAAACCGGAACTCTGGGTATAATGACGGCATTTGAAACCCCAGTTAGCGAACTTAAATCGGTTGCTGCAACCTCAGTACTGTAGATCAGAACATGGGCAACAACTCCATGTTAGAAACGCATCATCCATAGCTTTCCAGCAAGATATCAATAGGAGGATTTGACCGAGAAATCAGCAAGATAAAACAAAAAATTGGATCTGCGTGTTGGCTCTGCATGAAGTCTGCTGCCATGTTCATTGCGCACCATGAATTGCATGCTGTGTTCTCAGTCCGTTGAGTTAGGAAGCGTATTTCATCTCATTAGAATCATATTTTTAGAAGCTTTATAGTAACATGTTTCGCCAAAACATTTGATCGAGACCCTGATCGCGGGTCAAAATTGCCCGGTCCCCCCACACACTAGGACCGTGCCCAAATTTGATTCGAAATTTTTTGTGCAACCATTGATTACGTCCTATGCGGTTACCGGGCTCTTTACATCTGGCGTTTCGGATTAAATCATACTCCCTCCGTTTGGAAATAGTGTATTCATTTCACAAAGCAATCGCCACTGAGATGGATACACTAATTCCAAACGGAGGGAGTATCTGTGTGAGGTTTATGTTGTAGCTGTAATGAGAAATTTTGTTTTTATTAGTCAGAGTTGTTTTGATCCATGAAGGAATATGAGTTGTGCAGGTTGGTGTGGAAAGGCTTGACGAATCTGACGGGGATGATCATGACGCAGAGGACCAAGCCACCATGGTAATACATCTGCGCTGGAGCTCTTAATTACTCTGTATGCAGATCTTTCAGCTTTTTCTGTGGCGCATATTCGGGCTTTTAGAGTTTTCTCTCCCTTCGCTTCCTTCTCGTTTTGGTTAGTCTCAAATCCTTGAGTTTCTTGTATCGCAATCTGGGGATTCTTTTCAAGTGACCTCAGCGTTTACTCATCGGGTATGCTGGATGTAAACAATTGATTGAGTGAATATTAACGGCGTGTTCATGGAGTCGCAGTATGAAGGTTTGGTTGGAGATTATGAGCAACACCTGTACACATATCACGTGGTTTACAACGAATCTTACAGAGTTCCCATGCTCTTTCTTCAAGGTCGTCTGCCAGGTTCGTGCATAGGAAGCGTTACTGATAAAGTACTTCATTCTTAATCTTTTGCATGTGCGCTGCAACTTCAAGGTTTGTAGCAATGAAGTTCTGGATTTACTGGCTTGAGAACAAAACGATTGTACATTCATCTGGCGTACATATCATAATGACCAACACACGAAGCAGAGTTTCGACAAGTTATGGCCACTTTGGACTGAGACAGGTCAAAGCAATAAGCTTGAGATTACAGGAAATCCACGTTGAGCGGTGCGGAAATCATTTTTACTTGTTTTACCTTGTTTTTTTTTAATGAGAACTTTATATTTGTCCGAGTAACAAGCATGAGCGTGAAGAGGTGGTGCGTACATGGCTCGTGTGACATGGTATAAATATTTGAGATTCCGGAGGTAGTTAACAAGGTTTCAGCTACCATTCTAAGGTAGATTAGGCCCTTGCTGTCTCAACGGTGTCATAGGATGTCAGATATGGAAGTTCTTTTTGAGCCTATTATCTCAGCGCTAGTTGCACATGATGTTGGTTCAAACTGAAGCTCGTTGCCTTGACCTGTGCAATCTAAAGTGTCCCTTAGATGATGGTTAAATGGGAACAATCAAAATCTAACCTGAAGGACGTGGGGCTGTCTTAGATGGGAGGGCACTTCAATGGAACAGTGTGCTTCAAGACTTGCCTGTTGGGTCTCAGCATATCAGCAACGAGAGTCGATGGACTTTCTTGACTCAAGAGGTACTCTCCATAGTGTTGTCTAAGAGTTCTTGAACCAGTCTGAATACCCTATGGAGTATAATTTGAATTATTTTAGAACGAGCATAATCACAGTTTCTTGTCAATCAGGCTTTGCAGATGTTTCTGGAAGTCGCACAGATGACAATTGAGAGGAAGTGATCAATTGGTCGAGGCCAGGTTCATTGAATTAGTGAAGGTTTAGAGGTAATCCAAATCCCAGTCATGCCAAACTTTGTATTAATTCTAGTTGTTGGTCTTGTGTGTGGCAGGATCACCCTCTTTTACACAGACCATGGTTCGCATTACACCCTTGTGGTACAAGCGAGATCATGAGGCTTGTCTTCTCAGACTTTGGCATACCCCAAAATGCCGCCTCCATACCTGAAGACTTGAGTGACGTGTCTGCAGGACGAGAGAAGCAGATCCCTCGTGAATCGTCCTTTGGAGTGGCAGAAATTGCTGCTTCCGATAGGCGGGAAAAGTCAGAGTCATGGATCGAAAAGTACATCTTGACATGGATGTCTTTTGTTTGCCCTGCAGTAGGACTTGTGGTTCCTTCACGAGTCTTCGTTGATAGTAAATGCTGCAAGTAAGTGATTGGCGAGCCTATACACACATGCAACACACTTTTTTGAAGTTGTAGAGATGGAGTCCCGCAATAGACTTCATAAAAGTTTTCAGCAAAGGATAACGTACTTTCGATCAGCTCTTATACCTGTTGGTTTTAGAGTAGTTTAGATGGCAAAATGTTCAACGTTGAGTGTTAACTTTCCAACACTGGACTTATACCGTAGACTCCCTAACCTCTTCCTCTCTCAATTTTCTAATTGAGATAAATGAGTCTCGGATGTTGGAAGCATGAAGATGAGTTTTCGACGTGAAAACTGTTACCCAGCTCCTGGAAGTGGGTGACAACTTCCAACGGTGGCAGAGTTATTGAAGAACGTGTGTGCCTCTTGGCAACTTTTCTCCCTCAACGGCTTCTCTGAAACCCACTACAATAAAATTGGTAAATAGTGTTGGCTACACTAATTGTCAACAATAACACTAATTGTGATTTGCAAGGTTAGTGTTAGAACATTATTTACTCATTCTAACACTATTTTAGCTCTATAGTAAAATTTGGTCATTTCAAAGAACAATACTAATTAGTGAAATGTTGAAATGCTAAAATAAATAATGAAATGTGAATTACATTTCAACATTTCAAAAAAACAACGAACAACATTAATTATCACCCAACACTATTTATCAATTTTAGTGTACTAGCAACAAAAAGATGTTGCATGGTGAAAGAACTAGAAATACCCATTGTCAACCTCCACCTATAGCCAACCTATAAGGGACACTATTTTCAACTCAGGTTGGAATTAACCTAAACAAACCCAATTTAAGCTTGATATGTGTTTTTTCAAGGTTGTGACTAATAAAGTTATGGCCCATGTTCCAAAGTAGTGAGCGGGAAAGCAATTCTTGATTGATCAGAATTGGAAGAGTCTCGAGATTGGCAATGGGGCATAAATAGTTTTTGGCTCCCAAAATTCATAGTAATTTCAACTTTGGAAATGAAATAATGGAAAATTTTCAATCCTCATATTTTCTATTTGCTTCATCATAAATTGCTCATGATTCACTAGAAAATCCCTTAAAAGATCGACTATGGGTGCATTTACCATATATCACATTTTGGACTTCGAGGTGTCCTTAAGCTCTCATTCTGGGATTGGAAGAACAACATTGATGCTGATTTAATCTAATTGAAGGTAAATACCACCAGTGGTGGAGCTTACGGCATGGTGATGCAGATGCTCATGGAAGCAAGATCCTTCTGACAATAGAGTGTCCTCTGGATATAACAATTGATTATTTTTTCTTTCAAAAACATAATTCTATTGTGTGGGATATGATCTCTTCATTCTATCGCTACCTTCCTTGAAGTTTTCTGAATGATTTATTTCAGCACTTATTCTTGTATGAAAGTACCTATTTTGTCCGTTTGGACTCTTATTATTAATTAACAATCATAGAGATCATATAATCATGGTCTTGTTCTTGTTTGAGGTTGATGTATACGATCATGTTCTCTGTGTGTGATTAGTGTTCTTACACAAGCTAGATTCGTGTATGATATTAATTTTGCATGAGTTTTGTCAGCAATGAATTATGCTCATTACTTATGCAGAGATGCTCTTCAATGCGGCAGAATCTGAAGAATTGTTTCAAACCAAGGAGGTCACTGATCCGAAATGTTACGGGAATTGATGGAGCTTGGAGTCTCTTGACCTGTAAAAAATAATAGATTCCCTTAAAATTTAACTCTTAAAGGACGTAACCATTTTTATCTTCTAATAGTGAATTGGTCACGTATTGATGCACCATCTTTCCAAAATCTTATTTATTTTTTTAAGCTATTTCAGGCTATGCTCTTCACTGATTCTGGTGATATTATATTTTATTTTTCACAATATGCTCGAACCCTAGCCAAGCTGCCCTACAATTTACTCAGAAGCCCTAAAACCTCTTCTTGCAAGTTTGCCACATTTAAGTTAATGTGCCACTTAGATATTCAAAGTAAAATCCAAACCTCGATAGATAGACGTGTTGCTGCAATGTTGCATGGCACTTTGTAAAAAAAGTTGGAGGTGGAGCGTGAGGTAGCACAATAGTTTTAACATACATATGTGTAGACCTGGCCTGACGAATAGTGTTCGCTGCAATTGTTGCAAGCCCAGCAATACATCTCTTTAATCGGCAAGCATTCTTCATAGGGAAGACTTGGTTATTTGTTGGTCAAATTTTCTATTTCTCAATTTTGAAAAGCTTGTGAATTTATTCTGAAATTTTGAAAACAAATTTGTGGTGGACGATCCCAACTTTGAACAACTACATAGGGACATATGTTGATCTCTGCATTCAACTCATTTGGCTAAATATAAAAGCATAATATATGCAACACACTACAGTGACACGAAAAAAATTCAATTTCACCAACATCCTTAGATTGAAGAGGCCAAATCTTACACTGATATGCGCTGGTCTAGGTTCATGTATAATTGACCAATTAAAAATCATCATACATTGAACGTAAGCTAGGATTTAAAAATTTTTAATCAAGCAAAATATTCTCTTAACCATAACCACAATGAGTGGTTCAGTGAGGAAAAGAAAAGTAACGAACGGATATTTCGTTAGAATGGCAATATTCTAGAAACTTGGCAGTTGTAGGTTTAGCCCATGTGGTCTGAAACGTAAACCAGTCCTACATTTTAGACCATGTGGTCTGAAATCTATACCAGTCCTAGAAAATACATGGAAAGATGGCGGAAGAATACCGCCATTTTAATGAATATCCGTTAACGTTTCGCCTTTGAAATGTTTCTCTCATTCTCTGTGTGCTAAGGAAAACAATAGAATTTAAAAGAAAAGTAACCAAAGGCACCATAGTTTGTAAGCAGTGGCGGAAACCAAGCCCATGCATGCAGACACGCACGACGAATTAGGCGACTATTGCCGGACGACGATGATCGAAAGGATCGCGGAGGCAGCCGTGGCGCTGCTAGAATGCGAGATTAGTGCACCCACTTCCGTGGCGCTGACCTCCTGCAGCTCACCTATTTCTAGAGACCCCTGGCTATTACTGCAGCACCTGCACACTTTGGCAGCGGAGACCTAGGCAGTTTCGGAGCTTCGCCGGCTAATATTCTCCTTCGATTCCCATGTTGAACTACCTACTCTAGATATTGCCAATAAGGAGACTGTAGTTAGAAAGGTTAGGCTCACTTTGACTGTGTTTCATGACTTTCATCCTGGGGTTTGAAAATGCAACGGATTATTCTCGCGGTTTCTACACGAAGGGGGACGGTAACTGCCGATCATAGGGCGGGCCTTTCCTGAAATTACGTCGACACCGCTCCAAGCATCGATCGTCGACGTCTACCTGATCGAACTCCGATGGGAACCTCCTCGCCGCTGGATGCCCGCCCTGCACTGTGGGAACCTTTGCTATCGGGATTACCGGTTTTGCGGATTGTCTTAGGATGGCTATCATTAGGTGGATACTGGACTTGTATATATTGACTTCCCAATGCATTACAGCCTTCAACGCCCGCCGCTACAGGCAGCCACAAATTGCAGTTGCAGGATAAATCTAGTTCATGCAACTTCTCAAAGGTTGGGCATACTGTTCTAGAGTCTTGGGATCCGTGCTTGGGTTTAGCTTTGAATTGGGTCCTCATCTCTGAGCGAGATGGCGAAGTCAGCAATGTTGATGCTCGGGCTGCTGTTTGTTTTTGCCGTGGTCCACTTTCAGGACGTTGTTGCTGAAACGTACGGGTCGACGGATTCCATCACGTTCAAATTCGACACCGACGAGGCGACAGCAGAGGCTCCGTCGGATGATGACACAGTTGCTGAGAGCTTCTGGTCTGAAGTTCCTGCTCCTGCTGACGATTCAGAAACGACTGTGGATGAGAGCTCATTTGCAGAAGCACCTGAGGACGAAACAACCGCTACCGAGACAGTTGAAGAAGAGGATCCCGAAAGTGTTGTTTTCGCAACAGATGCTGATGGAACGAATTCCACTTTGGTCGACGAGGACGGGTTTGATGTGGTTGAGGACGGTTCCACTACAGAGTGAGTACCCTTTCAATTCTTCGTTTTCCAATTCCTAAATTGGATGTACGTACATCTCGATCGAGGAATAACGCCAACCTGTTTTAACGGTGGCGTGAATGAATAGTCAGTTACGGACGTCAAGTACGGGCTAGTGACGCTAAATTTATTCCTTATTTTTCTGACAAGCTACGAACGTTTGTTTTTGTGCTTCAGGGATTCTTCGGATGCAGAGCTTGGCGATTTGTCCCTGGCGTCAACCGGCTGCTCCACCGGCAACCCCGTGGACGACTGCTGGCGCTGCGATCCCACCTGGGCTTCCCACCGCCAACGCCTCGCCAATTGCGCAGTCGGTTTCGGACGGAGCGCCATTGGCGGCAAGAACGGTCGAATCTATGTCGTCACCTCAGCTCGCGACGACAACCCTGCCAACCCCGCGCGCGGCACGCTGCGCTACGCCGTCACCCGCCCTGGCCCGCTCTGGATCACCTTCGCGTACAGCATGACCATCAAGCTCAAGAACGAGCTCATGATCACCAGCTACAAGACCATCGACGGCCGCGGCGTGCGCGTCAGCATTAAGGGCGGCGGCGGCCTCACCATCCAGAACGTCAACAACGTCGTTGTCCACGGGATCACCATCACGGACATCAAGCCAACCGGTCCCGGACGCATCATGTCGTCCACCAGTCACGTCGGGAAGCGCGGCCGCTGCGACGGCGACGCGATCTCAATCTTCGCGTCGAAAAACGTTTGGATCGATCATTGCTACCTCGCGCGCGCGGCGGATGGACTCCTGGACGTTATCCACGGCTCCACAGCGGTCTCCATTACCAACAACTACTTCACGCAGCACGACAAGGTGATGCTTTTGGGGGGGAGGAAAACAGACACCATAGACAGAAACATGTACGTGACAGTGGCCTACAACATTTTCGGCCCTGGGCTAGTGCAGCGCATGCCGCGAGTGCGATTCGGAAATGTCCATGTGTTGAACAACGATTACACGTCTGGCTGGTCGAACTACGCCATTGGGGGAAGCGAAGGGCCAACCATTCTCTGTCAAGGGAACATCTTCAACCCTGCGAGAGGCAAGAAGCAAGTGACGCAGAGGATTGATGACGGGGGTTCCAAGTTTGGGGGGCCGAAGAACTGGAACTGGAGGTCGGAGGGAGATCGATTCCTTGGGGGATCTTTCTTCACTAGTGTGCCTATGCACTGGACCAGCCAAAGCTATTCGAAGACGGCGAGCGCCACCGTAAGACCAGCGAGCATGGTGGCGCGCATGGTGAGAAGCGCAGGACCGCTTGTGTGCCGCCAACGGGCGCGCTGCTGAAACTTGTCCCAGCCTGTTTCTAAAGCCTGGTACTGAAGCCTATTTTTGCAACACGATTAACTCAATGGATTGATTGTTGTACCAGTCGAGATGGCGGGCGGTTAGTGTGGCTGCGTTCAATCAGCAACCCACTTGCATTGTGATGGGTCCTCATGTCTTGCAGCGTGGATGCATGGCACCGGCAGTTTGGATTTAGTCGTTTAGTAATAAGCGTTTTCTTCTGTTGTGGCTGCGCATTTTGTAGCCCACTGCATTACATTCTTGAACCGGTTGGAAGATCGACTGTCTTTTTGAAGAAATCATTCTGAAGCTGAAGTGGAAGATTACGTCTACAATGATGAGAAGGATAGAGGATCAAATGGCTACGGGCGGAAGTTTTGGATTCAAAAACGGTTTCTGTAGTTATGTGCAATAAAGATTTCTAAAGAGGATGAGTTGAGCTCGATCTGTTCAAGAATGTTATGCGACTAGATAGTGTGAAGTGTTGATCGACAGCCATTTTTTGATGAAAGCAAAACATAAAATTACCTTATTTTGCTCTTAACAATTTTGATTGAAAGTTGCGAGTCGAATAGTGAAAGCGTTGATCTGTTTCTTCGTCGAGGTTTGAAGGATCGATCCCTCCTTCGCAATCAGTGATGCTTTGTTGTTGCAGGCGAATTGGATGAAGTGCCGACTTGTCAATGAAATAAATTTTAAAATGCAGTGAGGAAAGTGGAATCCACACAGTTCCCAAGATTAAGCGATCAAGTACAAACTTATAAGGCACGTGCCAGAACGCTTTCACCGTGATTTGGCACTGGAGTGTAACAATGTTCAACAAGTTAGTAAACTAATTGGCAATACCCAGAATTCCAGAACAATTTTACTCCCATCCCCATTGTTGCTACTCATTCTTATTGAAGTAAGTCCTTCAACCCAAATGCATGGATGTATTTAACCCCTAAAGATCCATGCATATGTTTTTCGGAAAACGCTAAAAAATTGCCACTTTTAGTACAAGTACCAAATTTTTAAAAAGACTTTTTTGGACATATGTAACTAGAGGATTTTGTAGTATGCTAACTTGAGAACATGTGGGAAAGATTTCAGAAATTTCCACCGTGCAGATTGCAAGTTATAAGCATTCAAATTCACTAAAATTATAGGACCTGCAAAAAACAGGGTAGCTACACTTTACAAGCTCAGTTTTGTATGTAAAAATGTCCAAAATGGTGGTGCTTTTTTGGATTCTTTTTTCTAGACAAGTTGGCCACATGTTTAAAAAGATTTCGATCATTTGGAATTGTACAGTATACAGGAGAAAAATAATAAGGCCATTATTTTTTAATTGTATTTCCAAATGTCATGAAATTTAATGCAGATGAAAGATTTTCCTCATCCCTACCTTCTATTAAATATTGGGCCCATACACAAGCCAACAATATAGAAATCTTTAGTCACATGTGCCCGCTCAAAATTTCTATGTAGCCAAAAAATGCATTTTGATCAATTAGGGGTTAACTTGCATATGTGGAGGAATTTTGATGCTCTACTTCATATTACCAGGCATGCTTTTTTGGCTTTTTTGACTTTTTAATGCCAGATTGCACATGAATAGAATAATTTGGATAAAAAGTGACAACAAATCATAAAGGATTTTGCCAAAAAACTTCAAAATAAAAAAAATCTTGAATGAAATCACCAAATTGTGGATGAAAATAGAATGATGGATATGTGATATGTGCTAATGTAATATTTTCTATCCAATATGTACATGAATATTGAAATTTAGAGTACCACTATAACATTTTATATTGTCTGGCACTTCATAAAAAATGAATATAAAAAGGCTTGATTGTCATATGAGCATTTTGGCAAGGCCGTTAGAAGAATTTTGGGGCCTCTAGAGGGCTGCTCCAAAGTGACTATCCAGTCTATTAAATCACAAGTAGGTTTCCTATGAAAATTGTCAGAAGTGCCTAGTCAGATGATGTGAATTTCGCTAAACTAGTCAGTAAAAGCAAGCCTGTTGCCAACTTCCACAATAAAAAAATCCAATATAGGTTGATCGTCGTTTGTTTTTGGTTCACTATTACAATAAACTCCAGATTTCAAAAAAGTTAAAGGCCAATATTAAACAAGATTTTTAATTGAAAATTAAAAATTAAATTATCAAATGAAGCTAATTATCCAATCCAATCCACTTAAATCAATCTAAGTGCCTTTTGAATTCATGTATTTAGAGATGAAAATAGGAACCTCTTTATACAAGCGAGGTTATAGTAGGGAACCAATGCATGTGGAATATGTAAATTAGGATGAATAGGAGCTCCACCCGCTTATAGTTATGTGAGAAAAAGAAATTGTATTAAAAGCATAATTTTGGGCCTCATTTAGGTATAATAAAAAAACTTTTTTGAAAACTTTGGACTAATAAAAGCTACATAAACAAGCTAAGTTTTATAACCAAAAATTCTTTTGTTATTTCAAGTCTCCAATCAAAAGTTATTGACAAAATTCAGACCGGATGCTTGAAAGAACATTTTTTGGACCTTTTCTTTGATATTTTCAAACTTCCGGTCTAAATTTTGTCCATAACTTTTGATTGGAGACTTGAATTCACAAAAGGATTTTTGGTTATAAAACTTAGCTTGTTTATCCAGCTTTTATTAGTCCAAAGTTTTTTCAAAAAAGTTGTTTTACTATGCCTAAATGAGGCCCAAAATTTTGCTTTTGATACAATTTCTTTTTTTCATCTAACTTTGAGAGGTGGAGCTCCTACTCAATCCAATTTACATATCCCATATACATTATTCTATCTATTACTACCCCACTTCTATAAAGATCTTTTCCTCTCATCTTCAAACACTTCAATTGTCTACAAAATAAGTCTTTCACATTGGCATAAAAAAATTCTTGAAGGTAAGCCACTCGACTATAATTGGACGTTTGCATTATTTTGTACAATTTGGATTGAGAAAAAGATGCATCTAAGTAGAAAGTGTTTAATAGTCAAGGTTATGGTGCTTTAATACATCTTAACCCTGATTATTAAACACTTTTGACTTAGAATTTGACTTGGAATTTCAGCCACTGACAAGCATCCGATATCAGGATTGAAGGTGAACGGTAATAGCGGAAAAAAATTGGTTAAGCAAAAAAAACAACTGTTTACGAGGTCCTTGGAGGGTTGTGGAGCGGCCCTCTAGAGGCCCCAGATTTTCTCTAATGCCCCCCCCTGCAAAGTAATTCTACTTTGTATTGAAAGTCTGAAACCTAATCGACACGGTTGACACAGACATGACAAGTGTGAAACCTAAGGTGGGATGACCCATTGTCGTCCATTTGGTCACTTCACATATTTAGTCCGATTGAATTCAAATTTTTTTAGTAATGAAATAAAAATATTGAAGAATATTTCATGTGACTCTATTTTGGGCAACTCATTTAAGGAGGAAAAAAGATACATTATAGGTGGTCAAAACAAAAACATACATCTTGAGTTTGCACTATTGTGGACTAATATCATCCATTTGGATTCCAATGTGGTACTTGTAACTTCTTGTACATGGTTCACGACATGGTTGCAATGGTGATCCAAAAGCATCCTTCAAGATGGTAGGTTAATGAATGAATTTTTTGCCACATGTAGATTGTAGAAACCACATAGTGGTGTTCATTGAAAGACATAAATGTGACTTTTTAACTTAATTTCAGCCCTATTCAACTTCAATTCTACATTGAAGCTGTTGTAATGCCAACCCTATCTAGTTTTCACAACATTAGGCCATCTTCATTCCTTGAGCTCAATGGAACCAAAAAGTTGACGAGTATTTTCAAGGTGGAAAATTAAATTCCAGCCCTAATAGGTCCAATAATCAACATTTCCTTCCCATAAGTTGGCTGGCATATTGATGAGATGTAAAGAGTCTACTATAGTGGTCTCCAAGTGCAAGAATCCTTGAAAATGTTTGTGCTAGTGTTTTAAAGTACTCGTGCTTCATAAAAACAAGATTTCCCTTTACTAAGCATAAGGGCAACAAACTCAACCAACAATATCATTTTAAATTATTTGAAAAAAATTGGGGGATGAAGAATGAGGAGTTGGATTGAGGTGCAAAAGTTGGCAAATCCAACTTTTGCCAACTTCAAATGAACCTCCACTCCAAATGGATGAAGAAAAGGCCTAAGGAAATTGTGATGCAAAGGATTTTCTAATATTGATAAGGTAATGCCTTTAAGATGCAACAAGCCAACAAGGTGCAATTTGGTTGGGGTGATTTTGGATCTATGTATATTATTTATATAATCTAGACAGTCTTGTGCTTGATGCTCCATTAGAGAAAATATTAGCCCTTTGGAGGGCTGCTCCAGATTGATATGCCAAGCTATTTCAAGCTTGGCCTGTCAATCTTAAAAAGTCTCTTGATGAATAGTCAGCCAAGCTAACTACTCGTTGAAACAGTAAAATTTTGCATGTTTGTTTTGTTTAATTTTTTTCATATTTTTTTAAGATAATAATAATAATAATAATAATAATAATAATAAATTTTAACTTGGAAAACTGGATTCTTGCGCCACTGTCACTGCACGAAAATAGGGAAAAAATGAAATTTTCAGCCCCAAAAAATCAAGGTACTTCAAAGGATTGTGGAGCAACCCTCCGGAGGCCCGAAATTTTCTCTAATACCATTGTCCACACAATGTACAATATCAACAATAAGTCACTTAATCCTATTGCAAATTAACTGCAAATTTTTTTATATATTGGAAAAATGAAATCATTGAGCAAAATTTGAATACGTTAAGGTGTGCAAGATACAATTCACATATTGGTTAGTTTCAATCAAAAAATAAACATTTTTAATAGCATTTTTTAACATTTTGAAATTTATATTTTTCAAGCTATTTTTTCCACAAAAGATTGATCAATATAATTTTTATCTAGACAATAAGAATAATGCACTAAATGTTTAGTGGAAAGAGTGAATTTTTTTAGCTTATGTGCCAAAAATCGTGGATTTAAGAATTTAATTGATAGAAATACAAATTTTTGAAGTTTAATCTTCAAAATTGCACAATTTTTATTTGAATTTCATAAAATTTCTTATAATAATCCATTTAATAAAGCATTGTATTATTGTAGCCAATGTTCTAAGCAACCATATATAATACCTATTTATAGAAATTCAACTCTAGATTAAATGTCACAATATCATTTTGAGGTTTCAATATAAATTCTAGTTCAAAAGACAAAGTAGGATTTAAGGTTGTCTTATGGGATTATACACACTATCAAAGGGTATTTTGGTAGAAAGAAAAATCTTTTCTTCACATATGTTCAAAATGACCTTCTTTCAATTAGTACGAGGATCACAAGATTTAATTTTCTTGAGATGTAAAAGGTTTGTTAGAGGCCTTTTTAAGTTTAAAAAAGTATTCATTGTCCTTTTTCTTTTGAATTTTTTTATACTTTTTTGAAAATACCATCATCAAAATTTTATAATTTCTATTTATCTATATTTGTATATAATTTTTGGAGTTAAAAAAGATTAAGCAAACATAATGTGCAATTACAGTAGGCAATAAGAGAGGCAATATCATATTCTAACTCTAGTATAATTTTAGTACTTTGATTTTTTGACTTGAACAAGCATCATGTACAATTATTGCACACCATTAATTTATTTTCAATTCTTTGAAGTAGTTTTATTCATATAGTGTCCAAAAATTGCATTCTAAGAGTATCCAAAATCTCCTTAAATTGACAACCAAAAAGATTCAACATGATTATGTAGTTCAATAATAGGAGCCATGCTCAAATATTTTCTAAACAACTTAATTCCTAAATGCCAAAGGCACCATATTTGGGTGTATATTAACCTTTGAAATTATATAAAATCTTATTAATATACTATTTTAAATAATTTTTAAAATTGAATATTCTTGAAATTATATTTTGAGTATCAAAAAATCCAATTTTGAAAAAAATTATTCATGACTTTTCTTTTGAAGATTTTGTGCAAAGGTGTCCAT
The DNA here is from genome assembly GCA_963969595.1 of Neckera pumila. NCBI lineage: Eukaryota > Viridiplantae > Streptophyta > Bryopsida > Hypnales > Neckeraceae > Neckera > Neckera pumila. The sequence goes on along the minus strand of OZ018408.1, from coordinate 51,764,331 downwards.
TGCAAATCTTGATTTTTATGTGTTAGATTTTTTATTGTTAGAAGCTCATAGAGATGAGCCTCAAATACACTTGGATCTTGAGGGAAAAATCACATTGAAAATTTCTTTAAAAAAAATGATAAAGTAGATTATGAGAAGCCATAAATTGATTATAGTCATGCATGTTCTGTCATTTAGCCTCATGTATTTTATTTATAACCTCAATTTCAGACTTGAAGTTTGAAAAGTGAATTGAAATTAAGACTTAAAATTACTTTTGTAGTTTTAACTCCCTCTTAATCAAACATTATAATCTTTCAACCCATAAATGATATTAACATGTTTTCTTTTCATATGTGATCCATAAACATCTAGTTTGAATTCATACAATTACAATTTTTAAAAAATTGATAAAACTAATCAAAACTTGGGCTCTTTGTTAGTTTTGAGCAAACTCCAAGAAGCTCAAAAAAGGCCTTGGGCACTTAGGAGTTAATCCCTAAATGCCCAAGGCCTTTTCTGAACTTCTAAGAATTTGCTCTAAATTGAACAAAAAGATAACAAAGGTGATAAATTCTATCATTTTTTTATGAATTGTAACCATACAAATTCAAACAAGACATGTTAGAGGTCACATAGGAAAAAGAAAATATAACAATATCACTTATGAATTGAAAGATTATAATATTTGATTATGAGGGTGTTAAAATTGCGAAAGTGATTTCAAGTTTTTTAATCTTCTTTTCACATGTCAAATCTAAAAATTTTGTCACCAAAAAAATATGAGGTTAAAGGGCCTACCATGCTTAACCCAATCAATTTATGGCTTTTCAAAAACTACTCTACTATTTTAAAATGAATTTCTAATGTGATTTTTTTTCTAAGATCTAGTGTATTTAAGACTCATTCCAAGAAGAACCCTCAACACTACAAAAAGTCTAGATTGCTATGGACGATCTTACACAAAATCTTGAATAGAAAAATCAAAATCAATCATTTTCAAAATCAAATTTTTTGATGCTAAAACTAGACTTCAAAAAAAAATTTGAAAAATATAAACAACTAAAAATAGCAACTTAGTTAACTTTTATTTAACTTCAAACTATTGTCAACACCAAAATTTGGCGACTCGGACATTTAGGGGTTAAGGTAATGTCATCCAATGTCCGAAGAGAAATTTGAGTCAACCCCATCAATCCCCATAGTGTTGTACTATGAAACAAATTTTCATTGATACTAGTGTGACCCTGTGCCGTTGGCCCAATTTTCATCTACTCCCGGTTCCACTCCTGGTTCTACTTCCGATTCTACTCCCAGTTCTACTCCCAGTTCCACTCCCAGTAGCAAGAACGCCACCAAAATCAAAATCAAAATAATTTTCTAATTTTTTAATCAATAAATACTTTGAAATTCAATAACTTTTGCACCACCCCTCCAAACGCCACGAAACCAAACCGGTGCACCCCTCCTCGGCGAGAGCTTTCCGACGGTACCAAGCACGCGGCCGGGTGATGCACGGTCAGGAATTTGTCCACGCTACAAACAAAACAAAACAAAACAAAACAAACAAACAAACAGCCTCATTTAAGGTATTGATTCTTTGCCTATTTCTTACTCCGTAGTATAATTATACTTTAGATACATTTTCGCTGAAATATCGATTGACAATTCGCCTAAAGTTTTAGATTTTGAACTGAGAATCTGGCGAAATGTACCACATAATCTGAAATTGCTGTTGGTCACATTGCTGTTCCCTTCCATGAAATTTATGTTTGTCTGTGAAAATGCCCCTCAAACAAGACAAGTGACCCAATTCTTGCAGTTAACTCAAGATTTCTGGTAAAACACGAAGCCTTCTTATGTGTGTTGCTTTCAATTAGGATGGAGGAAATGGGCGTTTTATAACGTAAGATGGGGTTGAACTGAACAAGGAATTCGTAGCTCTAGTTCCGAATTGCAGTTTTGAGCTTTGCGAGCGGATGGAAAATTGAATGCGCCGGGAGTTTTCAGGTACATTGTGCTTTGAATTGGAGTTTGAATCGGACTTTTGCTTTGTTTTTGAGGTCAATTCTTGCGCAATTCTCGTGCAATTCTTGTCCAATTCAAATGACAGGTGTGGGTTTGAAGCAATGTGTGTTTACTCGCGTGTGAATGAGACATGTATGTTGTGTTCGGGTTATAATTGTTGGGAATTTCTGTTTTTTTCTGGAATTGATGGCGGAGGTGTTTGCTTACTGTCTAGATTTTATGGCTTTTGCTGTGATCTAGCGAATAGGTTTCAATTTCTGAGGCTTTTTTGTAGGCGAAGATGAGAACTGAGCATGTATGATTTGTGCACTGAAAATTGCACTGTCAAGGCTTCTGAATAGGGTTAGGGTTAGTTGAACTCCAACCTGGGAGCAGCTTGAGGAGCCTCAAATCACGAAACTGTTTGAATGCTGATTTGCTGTGGCATTCGCTTCTGGAGCGATGACGTTCAAGGTGGTTTTGACAGTGCTGCTTCTGTCTTGCCTGTGGAGCTTCGTTAGAGTAAGTAGTTTCCCCGAGAGGTCAATGCTGTTTTTCTTTGAAAGAAGGTAAATAGATGACGACGTTGTCATGGAACTCAAACTTATTGTAAGGTAGCGAATACTATTTGCGGCACTTTAAGCATTTGAACCAATATGTAGGAATGTGATTATGGGGAAAGCATTATAGAGCTGTGGAGAGATCACTTTGGTTACACTAGCCAAGTCTGCTGAGATCAATATTTTTATCACTGTGTATGAAATTCTCCTGCAATTTCAAAGTGGGAGGTTGTAGACCACTATAAGTGGCAATGGACAATCCCATTTCCATACAATGATCAGTAGCCATTCACATTTAGTCAAGTCTTAATTAGACCACTTGCTAAAGAGTCCAATCAATTGCTCACAGGTCCAACCAAGTGTATGAATAGATGAGCTGCTCTTGGTAAAAGGAGTCAGTATAGGATCAGTATTCTCTACCCTAACTCAAGCATTCACTGTGAAAGTAGAATGAAGAAATTTATGTATTGCAGGCAAAATCTTCGTCAAATCATAGCTTCATCATTGAGAATGATCTTTTTTTGAAAGATGGGGTCCCATTTCGAATCCTAGGTGGTGACTTGCACTATTTCCGTGTGCATCACCAGGTAAAGCCCTTTTAAATGACCATGATGGTGTTGAGATTAAGTGACTCAATGTTCAAGTTCATTGTTACGCCAAATTCGTTTACAGTGACTTTTGAAAAGTGTGCATTATGCGTAAATGCTTATCAAGAGATTATTGCACAAATGTAATCATCAAAAGGAGTGGGAAGGGGGTGCACAGCTACCTACTCCCTCTAGCTTTGATTATCATGTTAGAATCACTATGAATGTTGTACTGAAGCTTGTTTAGATGGAATGGGGTGATATTTCATGAATAAGTGAACTTGGCTTTGTGCACTTTTACCAAACTTGCCTTGAAGGAACCTATGCTGGTCCTTATTGCTTATCGTTTTCGTCTAACGTTTTTTATGGCAGCTCTGGAAGGATAGGTTACTCAGAGTGAAAGCATTGGGTTTGAATACGATTCAAACTTATGTCCCTTGGAATCTTCATGAACCTCGACCTGGACTTCTGAATTTCAACGGGTCTGCGAATTTGTTATCATTCTTGAAAATGGCCCAGGATCTCGATTTATTGGTGATGCTTCGCATTGGGCCTTACATCTGTGGAGGTAAGAAGACTGTCCTTGTGTTGCAGCGCCTCGATTTTGAGTCTTTTCATGTTACCTGTCTTTGTTTCTCTAGGGCTACGGAATGATGAAGCCCTCAGCTTGATACGTGGGATTTACAGAGTGGGACCTTGGTGGATTCCCTGCTTGGCTGCTTGAATTGGACCCTGTGGTGAGACTGCGGTCATCTGAGGAACAATATCTTGCCCAGGTGTGGATCTTGTCTAATTCCACTTTCCTTGTTTGTCAACTCACGTTTGGTATATACTAACTCATCAAGTATGCTCTTGGAAGGCATATTTATTCAATTGAAAGACATATTTTTTTAAAGTATCCTCGATACTTTAATTCTTGGTCAAAGAGTAAAGGGTTGTTCATCAATGCGCTGGACGTATAGCTCTCAGTGTAATTCGAAGCTGCAAGATGGGTGCCGGATGTATAAAGTTAGATTGATTCATTTTGGTTGGTTATTGTGCGACTGGTATCTTAGTATCAACTCAACTTTAATTAAACCTAAATCAAGTCATTGTCCAGAAATAAAGGATGTCAAATGTCATGCTGTTAATTCTGTCAATAGTGCTGGTCAACCCTAAGTTGTTGATAGAAAAATGTTTGGAAGCAGTAAAAATGATTCAAAAGCTTGAAATCATCTTTAAAACATTCAAAACAGACCAGAAATCAAAGTTGTGACTCATGAATGACATTTACAGTGATTTTTGACCAGTAAGAGAGGAATTGGACGAGGATCAACTGTCTAGATTTAATAAAATTGTTGAGAATGAACTTAGTTTTGAATTTATCTTGTTGCTGGGTGGGTAGGTTGACAATTGGTGGAAGAAACTGCTGCCAACGGTAGCTCCCAAACTATTCTCAGTAGGTGGTCCGGTTATTATGGTCCAGGTTAGCATACTCAACCTTCCACCCCACAGTTTTCATTGGCAGTCATTTGTGATTCTTTTGAGCTATCTATTAGTCAGTGATCATTGTTTAAAACCCAGTTGTGTTTGTCATATTTGATAATTGCAGATTGAAAACGAATATGGATCGTATGCAAATGACAAAATATACTTGAAGTTCCTCCAAAATCAAGCTAGGATATATCTTGAAGATGATGTAATTATGTGAGGATACTTTTTCTTTTAATTCTTCTTTTATTGTTAATAGTATTATAATGAACATTAGAAGTGATATCTAGATGTCTGGATATCTATTGCCCTTAATGGTGTTTTTGTTGCACTTTTTGTCCTTGGGTTAGACAAACTGTGGATCTCGACAACCGCACTTTTTGTGCAGATACACGACTGATGGTGCAGTCTCGGAGAATCTACGCGATGGCTCTCTTTCAGAAGATGGTGTGTTTGCAGGTTGGCTACATCGTGTCAACAGCACTCTGTCACCCTCTAATCGTGCTCACCAGAAATTTGTCTCTCATCCCAAGCTGAATTTCTGAATTTCTATCTAAAATTTGAACTTTGTCATCTCATAGTCGACGATTTCACTAGAAAGAATATTTATGATTTTGGACCCCAAGTAAGTTCTTCCCCTCATTAGAACAAGTTCATGTGAGTAGTGGCAACAAGTTGTATGTCAGACAAAATTTTGCAATCTATGCCTTATAACATTAGTAGCATTTTCTATGTGAAAAGCATCACTATTGAGCATAATAATGAACTAATGAATGGAAAATGACATTATTGAGAAGAGGATTGTCTGAGAGGAATAGTGAGAGAAATTGTGCCACGATTCATGAAACAATGGGGATGTTAATAGCGTAAAGCTTCGTCTCATGTGCATCTTTCAATACCAGGTTATTTATTGGGGTGATTCTGGAACCACTGGTCTGATGAAGTTGTTTTCTCTTGCAATGACATTGTACCATCAGCAATAGACTTTCCAACAGGCTGGGACCCAGCTGCTGCTTTTGCTCTACAGAAGCGATACAACCCCCCAGGAATGTCACCGCCACTGTCTGCGTATGTTTTCTCAAGAAGTGTATCCTCCGCCTTTGATGATAGGGCTCCTTCAAATGATGTATCGTCTTTTGATGTCATTGACCAGACCAATTGAACACTGTTTTGCTTAATTGTTAATTTTTTTACGATACCTTGAAAGCATCATATCTTCAACTTTGTCGGTATGCTTCTTTGTGGTCATCGCTGAATTTTTAGCATGAATTTGATTGCGGCTCACAGGGAGTTCTACACGGGCTGGCTGACTCATTGGGGGGAGAATCTAGCTCAAACAGATGCAAAAAGCACTACGGAGGCTCTTGATGATATTTTACGGCTCAATGCCTCTGTTGTGCTCTATGTGAGTTATTAGTATGCTTACTTCTATTTTTCTTAAACGATCATTTGAGACAAACTTTTTCTACCAGTTTCTTTGTATTCCAGAATTTGACCTCATTGGTCGTTTACAGCCTCTGCTCATGGTTATCCACTGCGTGTATCCACTCATCCAGTGTTTTTTGTGCCCTGGTTGCAGATGGTTCATGGAGGAACAAATTTTGGATTTTACAGTGGGGCCAACACCGGGGCTACGGCTGCTGACTATCAACCAGACATTACTTCGTATGATTATGTAAGCACTTGTGAACTTTTTGTTGGCATTACGGATGCTTATTTTGCACGAGCAATTTTCTTTCTCAATTCCAGAAATTACCTCTGGTCGAAGAGCCTCAACTTCAGCGGTTTAGGGTGATCCTATAGAAGTGTTGCAACGCTTTTTAGTTTGTCCTAGATATATTCATTACTTTGTTGATCTGTGGTAATTGCCTTAGGATGCTCCGATTGGGGAGGCTGGAGATGTGAGCAGTGTCAAGTATCAAGGTAGGGAATTCTAATATCGTGCTTTACAACGTGAACTGTAATAGACTGTTCAGCTTTTTGTTTTTACTTGGTAGTCAAACAATATGTCTTTTTCATTTGCATCTAATTATATCACTAGTAGAAACTACCCACCACCTGGATAGTCTGGAAAACCGAACCCTGCCGATTGTAATGCCTTGTAAGGCAGTTTCTGAAATAAACCTTGTCAATTGAAATTCCGCTATGTTTTCTTGAATACCTCAGAGCGGTGGATTTCTGCTATTTCCTAGCCACCACTTATACCAGCAAATGCAGAATGTATCAGCTCGATAGGAATCATTTGCTAATCTCATTACTTTTGCTTTAGGGTTTAGGGTTTAGCGTACTCACTGAGCGACATGGAATGCAGAAATAAGGAAAGTGCTGAGTAAGTATGTGGGCGCAAAACTTCCTGAACCCCCTCCCCTTCCTCAGCGAACCGCATATGGGGAAGTGACAATGACAACAATGGGATCACTTTTTGATGTTCTGGAGTTCGTCAGTACTCCACCTGCCGGTATCAAGCTGAAATGGCCCGTCCCAATGGAACATCTCCGACAAGTACATATTTTCTGCCTTGAGCTATCATTGTTTCTGCCAGTCTTAGCTTGAGAAAGATGTTCCCCTCTTCTTTCTATCTCTAAGTCCAAGTTTTACACTAAATTAAGTAAACTAAATAATAACGATCAGAAGTACTAGAAAAATGCAGATGTAAAACTTTATTTGAATGGAAAGCATTTTTCTAGTGTCACTTAACCCTTATGTGCCTACGCTATGAATTTAAACTCTACTATTGTCGAGGATTGTAAATTTCAAAACATGCTTGTGTAGTTCCATATGTAGGATATGACCTCTTCGTTCTATAGGTACATTTTACTGCCTTTTTTGAAGTTTCCTAAGTGATTTATGTCGACTCCTTTAGACATGGAAGCGGACACTTTTGGCCATTTGGGCACTTGCGTTAGCGTGTTGGTGGAGAATGAAACGCAGTAGAGTGTAATAATCTGTGCTTAACTTCTGTGTCGGTGACTGAATTTCTACTTGCTGAATGATCAACAGGGCTCTGGGTTTATCTTGTACAGATCATATCTTCCGGCTAGCGTCAGACCTGGAAGCGAGCTTTCTGTGGTGGAGGTATCGTATTTTCGTCTATACAGTATCGTAATTTGTATTGCACATTATGGAAGTTGTCTTTTAAGTTTATTCAATCATATGATGGCTTGTATTTATTGGATTGGCTGTGGGGGCAGGTGTATGACAGAGCGCAGGTATTTGTCGGAAATACTACTAGCAATCGGATATTTCTAGGCACGTTAGAACGGTGGTCTAGCAACTCATTAACATTACCTGCTGCAGCTGCTGTACCTGGATTACAGCTTCACATCCTGGTACTTCAAGATCGGGCTTAACTCTCTTTTCTTGGTTGGGCATGGGCATGCGTCGAAAGAAATTGTCCGAACTAGAGGATGGAAAGGATCAAAAGGCCCAAATTAGGTCTCTTGTTTTTTCACCAGTTTGGAGTCTCATATGAGGACTCTCTTTTGTCAGAATTGATGACTTTTTGACACTTCCAATGTTCTTCGCTGATAGTGATGCTATACAATTTGGCCCCATCGGATTATATTTTCACAATATGATCAATCGATTTGGACATTCTCAACCTATGAATCCTTGGTCCTTTAGGTTGGTAGTGATAATGATCATCTGACAGTGTTTTTAGCATGATGGTTGGAGCTTGTCTGTAAATATACAAATGATGTATAAATTGCCCTGCTTGTGAGAAGCGAATTTGCAACTGAACATTTGATAGTAGTGGAGATTGCGAAGATATTGTAATTTTAAAGGGTTTTCTTGTAATAATATCAGTAGCTAATTTCAAAAGCAGGATTTCAAATCCTTTAGTTATATGAATAGGTTCAAGCCGATGGATCCTTTTTGGCAGGTCGAGAATATGGGGCGCGTCAATTATGGACCGTTCATGGGTGAAAACAAGGTACTTCGTCCATTTTCTTGTTTTATAGTAGTGTCCATGGAGTTGTTTGCATTACACGCATTTTGCCTTACTGCTTTCATGTTGGATCATAACAGGGTATAACCGAGGCTGTATTGCTTGACGAAGATCCCATTCTTGGTTGGAATATACATACGATTGGGCTTGAAAGTGTTGAAGCACTACAGCTCAATTCAAAGAAAAAGACCAACCCTGAAAATTACGAATTGGAGGCAAATGTAACCAAGATTCAACAACCCCTCTCACTCTCACAGCCACTTGGTAAGTGCACTAATGACTGCCGCAGGTGAAGGTCTAGCGTTTTCAGCAGATGCTTTGAGAATTGGTGATTTAATGACTCCTAGGTTCACCAACGGTTCACCAGTAGGGAACCCACTCCCGTGGGTTACAAAGTCACCCATTAACAAGGCATTTGGCATCTAAACATGTCATAGAACCTAGAAACATCTCATTTCTCTCGATTGACAGTCAAAGATGTTTCCATGAGAGACATTATTGATGCAATACTCATGGTTAAAAAGTAGTCAAGGCTTGTGATTGGGACCCTAGAATTAAACGATTCATAGCTTATTCATACAGTACTCAAATGAAACATATTTCAGTGTGCTAGAATCCTCTCAAAAACATGGAAAAGATTTACCAGAAAAGTTTCCATTCTAATAATGATAACTCTGAAAACAGCTGAAAGCTACGTGAATGAGTTCCCTACCTTGGCCTCATGTGGCAGCAAAAGACTCTAAACTGATGTGATGTGTTGGTTTTGGCAGTGGGTCGTGGAAATGATCCTGTGTTCTACGAAGGAACCCTTCTGGTCACGGAGCCCAGTGATACATTCATGTCTTTAAGAGGTTGGAGCAAAGGAGTGGCATTCGTCAATGGATTCAATCTAGGAAGATTTTGGCCTGTACGTAACCCTTCTACATCTTAATGCCTACATACACTGGGTAGCACAAGAATCCATGTAGTACCAATCAAACTGAGTTAATCCTCTTGATTTTGCAGAGCTCAAAATTTTAGTACCTTCAGGAGAAGTTCTCTACACACCATGTAGAGACCACTGTTCCACAAAACAAGGTTTTCAGTAAAATTAGATTGTTTGAGGAATTTTCAAAGACCATCATGGTTCTCTTTATACAGATGCCTGAGCTCCTGGAGTTGTCTAATTTTACTGAAAACATTATTATAAATTTAATGGGAGTATTTCAGAATCTGATTGTACTTGTCTGTAAGTTTCTGCTTCTCCCGACCTTTTGTAATTCACATACTCATCTAGATATCTGAGATTGGTGTGACGGGTTTGTATTTCATAACTGCAGAGTATGGGCCCTCAGTGCACTCTCTACATCCCTGGTGTGCTGCTTCATCCTGGGAATAATAAAGTGGTACGCATTATTTCATCCGTCTTCCAGTTATTCTTATGTTTGAAAAGGTATTTCATCTCTAGTGTATGTTAGCATCAACTAACATCTTTCCGGGTGGTTTGTACTGCACTTTCGCATATGGTGTCAGATTATTTTGGAACTTGAAAGCTCGAGCCCGGTGCAGGCAGTTGAGTTTATGGATAGTGGCGATTTTACTTGTGGGTTGTCAACTTCGCATCTCTAGTCATTGCTCCGTGAAGTTCGAATAATCTAATCAGGTAACATGGTTCAAGTGACAGCCGGCTCATGAATCAGTTGATGCTTTCATAAGCATTTTGAAAATTTGTATGCTAGGATTGTCAATAACTGGAATCAACTTTCAAGATGTTTACAATCCTACTGACATCTTGTATTATATGACTAGAGATAACAAGTAGAATTTTACTGGAGGGTGGAATCTTGTTGCAAAGCACAATTCGTGCTCACAAGTTGTTTCACCTTCGTTTACGATTAGTGAAAAATTCAGCTTTTTAGACCTTGTAGCCAGCAGGGCAAAAATTCCCAAAAAAATCGGGCTTTTAATTAGACGTTTATACCAATAAGAGAATGTCCATATGTATGTGATAGAGTTAGCAAACTTGGAGCCCAGTAGACTCTATAGAGTACTTGTAGTGTGTGGTTGAATGGATTAGAATTCAAAAAAATTTACAAAGCTTTCAATATTGAGCTCAAGATGCCCTTCAAGATGTTGTGCAAAAAAAATATAGATGATTTTTATTAGTGTCAAGGTACTTTACAAGAATGGTATGATTGCCTTCTATGAATTGAAAAGTCTATTTCATTACTCCTCTAGGTTTGACCACAAAAATCTCTTTGTTCATGATTGTGTTCACTTGATCTGCAAATTGTTGTATATACTTAAGAGTAGGGTGGAAGATTTCCTCTTGCCAAGTTTTCCTCATTGAGTTTGGAACAAATTCTAGAACTGGTGGAGGAGTTGAAAGGCAAGCTATAGGTTGGATCTCATTTGTGTTGTAATAGAGGTAGTCCACCCAACCTCCTTTAGGCTTGTCAAACATGCGTCTCCAATTGTATTCTTGTAGCACTAATTCCACTTCCTTGTGGGTTTTGATTTTCTTTTTTTGTGGTGCATAAAAAAGGTCGTGTGTTTTTAGGTATGATGACTTGCATAGTTCTTTATCAACATCATGTGAATTGGATCCATCAACATTTTCTCCAATCAAAGAGTACATCATAATTGAGAAAATTAATTGAATTAGTTGATATAAATTTTGAAGAGACATCAAAGTCCATGCAAAGAACTAATCACGCTTAAAAAAACGGAAAGCAAGTTATATTCGGAGAGAAAAAACTTTTAAAGGGACACTTGGTGCATCCTATATATACTCTAAACTTTTACTTTTGATTTTTTTTTAATATTTTTACTTCATAAAACTCCCTAAAAAACAAAAGTAAAAAGTAAAATTCACCATGTATTTGAAGTTCAAGAGTCCCCAAATATTAACCACATTCCTTCACCTTACTACAAAAATTCAAATTGTCTACCTTTACACCTTGCTATTTATCTTCCACAATTTCCAAAGTTTGAATTGAATCTTTACAGTGAATAGCTCAATCCAAGAATGAGATGATGGAGGCTTTGTTTTCGAAATTATGCTCTGTTAACTGATCAAGTTCATGGCCTCTAGTGATCCACAATTATGCCCAAGTGTTGTTTTTCCACCTTGAATTGGTCCCTAGCTTTTATAACATTTCAATGGAGTTTGCAATGCGCCCAATTTCCTCCACCAAACTTTGTTTTGTTGTATATAAATTATTTCTGTAAGTAGAAAATACCCGCTAATTTGTGTTAGTGTTCAAGAAATTAGTTTTTGAGTTTTACCAACTCTTTTTCTATAATCCCCATATTAAGCTAGTTTTCCGAGTACCAAGTCTGTTATACTCTCCATTTTTTACTCTAAAAAGATATTTTATAGATTATTCAGTAGTTTATTTTTCAATGTTTTAGATAAATTGCAACCGGATTTGTTCCCAATTAAAAGCTAACACTGACAATGAACACTAAGTAATTGGCGGTTCTCCACAAACTGATTGATCTGTGCTACTTTCAAGACAAAGTATATATATTTATTTTTTTGCTAGTGAAATATTTCCAGCATCACGAGATTTGAGCATGCATCAGGAACTTCAAGGCTTGCAAGTTTAGTGCCATGATGGTGCATTGAAATGCTATTAAGATAATTTGGTGCCAGCCTCTGGACTAACTTTGATAGGATAAAATGACACCATAATCTCTTCTTTACTATCACATGCACCATCATAGGACCATATCTGCCAATTTTTCTGATGTGTAGCTGCAAGTTCTTCCAAATCTACTCCAACTACTTCTTGAGTCTTGAGAGCTTGTTTTGTCCTTCACCCATCCAAAAATGTCAAAATATGCAATTCAATATAGTTGGATGCACATTTTTTATGAAAAAAGTTATTTTTGTAGTATAAACATTTGAGAATCATGAATTTTTTTTAAAATAGCATTTTTAGATGAGATATGTAATTACTATGAAATTTTAGGGTATAATTCCCTAGGCTATTGAAACCATGACATAGCTTGGTCATAGTACTGAAATATATCTAAGGAATTAACAGTCACAATCACAATTCAGTATGGAATTAAATGCTTTAATCCCTAAAGGACCAAGCTACCTTTTTTGGCAACATAGCAATTTGGGGCAGCCCAGTACGGATGGAGCTTTTATTTTTTTTGTTTGAAAATTTTACAAAACATGTGCCCAAGGAGTAGCTTTCGTGGTAGCTTTAAGGACCAACAATTTTCGTAACTTTTGACTACATAGTTAAATGGTTATTGCATGATATGTGATTTTCTTCAAACTTTGGGCAGCCCAGGCAACTCAATAAATTTCTTTAAAAATGACGTTTAACCCCTAAAGGACCTAGGCCCTTTTTCTGCCAAAAAACACTCAAAACTGCCATTTCTATAGCAAAAATAAAATAAAATAAAAAATGTTTTATTTTCACATCTAACTGTAGGATCCTACACCTAACTAGTATGAGAGTGTATGGAAAAAATTTCAGAATTTTTGACCGCACAGATTGCAAGATATTTGCGTTTAAAGTGAAAAAAACAAGTTTTTCAGCACATTGCGGGACTAGATTGTTTGACTTTGAACATTTTTAACTTAAAATTTTTGCATTACAGAGTTTTGAGCTTTAAATCTTTATAGTGGAGAATTGAGTTGAGAGTCTAAGGGAAAAAAAATTAATCCAAAAAAACTTAATTTTCATTCTTTAAAAATTTGTTTAGTAGAAGTAGGTACGAGATAGAAGAAAAATCTAAAATATTAATATCTTTTATATGGAATTAAAAAACACTAATCCCAATGGTGATATTGTCCTAGTAAGTGATATAAACCATGGAAAAAAAAAAATGAAAAATATGAAAAATTGCATTCAGAAATGCATCCTAGAAGTTAATTTTTTCAAGAAGATGCTCTAATTGCCCAAAAACAAGAATGTCCATAACTTTCTCATAACAAATCCAAATGAAATGAATCAAAGCTTTCCAAATAGACAAAAATATAATCTATGAGAAAAAAATGTAAAAAAAAAAATTCAAATTTTTGTCCATTTTTTTTTATGCCCGCCGTCCCCTTTTTAGATGTTTTGAGCTTATTTGGTTATAACCTTTTTTTCCCGAGCACCAATTGTGAAAAAAATTATATTCCCACAAAGCTTATCAGTTTTTCTATCTTCGAAAAAGTTTCAAAAAATCACGACAAAATTTCAGCCCATAGGTACTTGCCCAAAAATACATTCGTCCCTCAAATGGACAACGGTCCTTTAGGCATGGTTGTCATATCAAACGGAATATCACTGTTCACGGACAGAATCGGACCGATTAGGGCTGATCGGCTGCAAACTTTAGAGCCTTGTAACTTTTGCAAAAATTCTTCAAATTGGGCAAATGAGATGTTTTTCAGCATCTACAGAAACTGTAGATGCCGAAAAACATTTCATTTGCTTGATTTGAAGAATTTTGCAAAAGTTAGAAGGCTTTAAAGTTTGCAGCCGATCAGCCCTAATCGGTCGGATTCTGTCCATGAACAGTGATATTCTGTTTGATATGACAACCATGCCTTTAGAGGTTAAAAATAAAAATTTAATTTGGCTCTTTAGATTTATATATACATGGAAACTTTGAATCATTCAATTTCAATCTATGAGTCAAAAATTATGAGGGTTTTAAGTTTGAGGGTAGGTATGGAGTCTTTGAAAACCATAACTACCCACAAACTAAAACTCCTCATAACTTTTGACTCATATATTGAAATTAAATGATTCAAAGTTTGCATGTATATATAAATCTAACGAACCAAGTTCAAATTTTTTATTTCTTTTAAAAGTCATTTTTAAAGAAATTTTTTGAGTTGCCCGGACTGCCCAAAGTTCAAAGAAAATCACATATCATGCAATAGGGTCGTTGCAAGAATGACCTTCCGTTTTTGTTCCACTTTGGCCTTTTTCAGCCATTTTGGGGGGAGTACTATAAAAACAGAAAAACATTTAAAAAAAAATATAAATAATATAAGAAATGTATATATCTATAAGAAAAAGATACCCTATGAAGGAAAAGCAAAAAAAAATTCTTTAAATAGGAGAACTAGAAAAGTGCAGAATTGCAAGAAAATACATACTTTAACATTTTAATTTGTAAAAAATAGGAAAAGCAATTTTAAAAAAAATTGAAAAATACTATTTGAAGAGACTTCATGTTAAAGAGATTTCACCAAAAAAATGATCCTAAAACCATCTTTAATGTTCAGAATTGCATGCGCAAGGGAGCCCGGACATAGAGGATATAAAATAAAATACTTTTTAATGCCCCTTGGTCGAAACATGAGTTCCTACTATGGGAATAGACCATAGAAATTTTAGCTCCAAATCATTAAATTTGGAGACTCCTTACGTAGTAAAAACCCTAAAACTCAAAACATGACAAATTAGTTTAAATTATTTTCAAATATAAACTGATTTTTGAATTTTTTTGAAAAATATAAGATATGATTAAACTCATAAAAAGACTCTTCACTAAAAATTTCAAATTCATACAAGTCATGCCTCTAAAGTTATTGCAAAATGAAGCTTTGGCACTGAATTTGTGACAATGTTTCAATACCGGTCTTTCATGCAATCACCCAATAACAATTTAACTATGTAGTCAAAAGTAACAAAAATTGTTAGTCCTTAAAGCTACTCCTTGGACACATGTTATATAAAATTTTCAAAGAAAAAAAATAAAAGCTCCATTCGTACTGGGCTGCCCCAATTTGCTATGTTGCCAAAAAACGCAACTTGGTCCTTTAGGAGTTAATTGCACTTTGGGGGACACTTTCAATAGAAGCTATTTTTCAAGAACGTATAAGGTAGAGCCACCCATTCCCAACTAGTGACCTATTCCCGACCTATAGGTGCACGTATTTTTGACCAAGCTAAAAATGGCTTTTTTTTTTTCCTTTTTAAGGCATGGTTGTCATATCGGACAAAATTTTACTGTTCACGGACGAATCGAACGAATCTACATTGACTGGCTGCAAACTTTGGAGGTCAATAACTTTTAGAAAAATTGTCCAAATTGGTCACGTGATATCTTTTTCGGCATCTACACTCCATCCTTTTATAGTATTTGTAATATTGGTATAGTATAGAATGTCAAGAAATCAATATGAGGCAACCTAATTTCCCTATTTAGTGTAGAAGGAGTAGAAGGAAGTTGCATTACTCAACTTCATATTCACAGTACTTGAAGGCATTTTTTCCTAGATTTTATTTATTTATTTATTTATTTATTTATTTATTTATTTATTTATTTATTTATTTATTTATTTATTTATTTATTTAATCATGAATTGACAAATAAATAGAATTTTGGGATAAGATATGTAATTAATAAATTTTTTCAAAGTAGAACTCCCTAAGCTACTCAAACCACCACATAGCTTAGTCATAATACTGAATTCTAGAGAATCAATTGTAGTTAAGCATGAAAACAATTTAATTGCACTTTTGGGAACACATTCAGTAAAAGTCTACTTTTCAGGAATGTATAACTTACATGAACTATTTTGGGTGTTTGGGTGATTGCAAGAAACACTTGTCCTTTTTTTTGTCCCCTTGCCCTTGGTTGGGTGGTTTTTTGCTCATAACTTTTGCATTGTTTATTGGTTTGGCTTGAAATTTGGAAAGAAGGTACATATGGTAGTTGTAGACATTGAGTAATTTTTTCAAATTTTTCAAAATGAGTTTACTATTTTTAGACTGCCCCCGATTGGGTGTCTATTCTGGCCATTTTGGGGGGTTTTAGTCCTATTTTTGACCCAAAAATACGAATTTGAAGCTACAAATTGGACATATTGGAGGTCTACTAACATTACAAGGATTGACAATGAATTTTTATGAAAATAGCAATGTGTCAGTTGTCCGCATGGGGTCAAAGTGACCTTCCTTTGCACAAAGGTTACAAAGAGGGAAAAAATTTCCTACACTAATTTTTTGGTGCAATGTGAGCACAATCTTTTCTAGCAAATTGGATTTTTTTGTTTTTATTTTTTGAATTTTTTTTGAATTATTAAAAATAAAAAGGTGCGCAGACTCCTTTTCTGCTATTTTCTGCTTCCAGTGGCTTCTGTAGTACTTTGCAGCAGTCTACAATACTACATAGTACTACATAGTACTGCCAGTCCTATGGCAAAAAACTGCGTTTTGAGCAAAAAACGTGAAGTGTTTATTACAATCACCTTGTTTTCACCTAAGTCTTTTCTTTTATCCTTAAGACCTTAACGACCACGGACATTAAAGAAAATTTCAGGTCTCCAAAGGGCTGCTCCACAGTCCACCGAAGGACCCTAAAATAATATTTTTTGAGGTTGAAAATTTGTTTTTTGCCCTATAGTGGTGCAAGAACCCAAATTTGCGACTAAAAGCTTAATATTTTTATTTTTATTTTTATTTTATTTTTAATCTTAAAAAACTATTTTATAATAAACTTTTAAAAAAAGAAAAAATAGTGTGCAAGCTGATTGCTCACTAGCAGCCATTTTGAGATTGCAGACCAAGCTTGAAATAGCTTGGCCATGTCAATTTAGAGCAGCCCTTTGGAGGGCTGCTTTTCTTTCTAATGCCTATTTTCTAACATTTTGATCATTTTCAAATGAGCAATATAAGAAGAAGGAAAGCATTTTTCATCCAATTCAAAAAGAAATATTGTTAGAGTTATCTTTGAAGAAGCACCAATCCTTTTTTTGTTACAAGTAGCCTAATGGATTTGTCATTTGCTATAATTTTTGAAGCATGAACCCAATGAACCTAAATTTTTTATTGAAGATGGATGTTTCCATTGTAATCATATCTTTTATTTTCTAAAGATAATTTTATATTTAAAACTTAAAACTATAGTTTTAAACTTAAGTGCTAATTTATTATACTTTTTTACAGGACTCATTTTTCTTTTGGGAGTACTTTAAAATTAGAAAAACAATTTTAAAAAAATGTGAAAAATATATTTAGTGTATATACCTTTAAGAAGAAGGTACCCTAGGCATTAGAGAAAATTTCAGGCCTTTGGAAGGCTGCTCCATAGTCCTCCGAGGTACTTTGAAAATTCCTTTTTTTTTGCTCAAAAATTTATTTTTTCCCTATTTCTGCGCAGCAGTTTCTGCTATAAGTGGCGCAGGAACCGAAATTTGTGAATAAAATATTAAATTAATTTTTTTTTAATAATAATCTTTAAATAACACAAAAAATTGAAAAAAAATTGAAAATTAAAAAAATTGAAAAAAAATTGAAAAATTAAAAACTTCTACAAAATCGGACTGCTCACTATGGGTACTTTCCAAGTTGACAAGTCATGCATGAAATAGTATGGCATGCCAACTTGGAATGGCCCTCTAAGGGGCTAAAATTTTTCTAATGGAAGAAAAAGCATAGGAAAATTCTCTAAGTAGGAGAACTAGAAAAGTGCAAAATCTGCTGAAAATAGGAATGTGCATTGTAATTTCACATTTTAATTTGTAAAAAATAAGAATTTTTAAAAAAAAAAAATTTTAAATTGGCTATTTGGGAAGAGTTCATAATGATGAGATTTCACCAAAAGATTGATCTTAGAACCATCTTCATTGTTTAGAAATTGCGTGCAATGGGAGTATTGTTTGTACACATGTGGAGGACATAAATTAATATATTTTTAGATTCCATTTGGTAGGAATTTGATTTCCTATTATGCAAATAGACCATGAAAATTACAGCTCCAGATCATTAAAATGGGTACTCCTAACGTAGTAAAAATTCCTAAACCGCCCCGTGTGATAAATCAACAAAAATGATTTTTAAATATAATTTTTTTTTTTTTTTAATTTAAAAAAAATAAAGGATCCAATTAACATAAAGTTTGACATCTCCAATAAGAGTTTCATATTCATTGGACTTTTGCTTCAAAAGTCATTACAAGAATTCTCAACCTTGCAGAAGGCTGTTAAGAACATTTGTAGAACGTAATCATGGTTTTTTACAAGTGATCTATTTCCCTATATCCGCTCAGTTTGGCAAGTGGAAAGTGCTGGATCGGACTAGGATTGAACGGTGCAGATGAAGTCCTGCATCCCATTTTCAGAGGATGATTAATGAAGGCCGCCAAGCGCTTGCTGATTTGGATTGCCATCATGGCAATCATCCAAGCAAGATTGACGGCAGCATGCATTGTCATTGAGGTTTACTCGAGCCAAATTGAGCTTCTTCCTTTTTGATTTGGAAGTGCTTTGCAGTGCAGAGAGAGTGAGGACCGGTGCAAGTGAAAAGTGCGGAGAGAGTGAGGATTGATGCAAGTCAAAAGTGCAAAGACAGTTACGAACAAGCACATTTCATGAATCGATTTTGAATGGACTCTGTTTAGTGTATGAATGCGCAGTACAGTATGTCAAGTGAAGGGTTGCCATACAAGGTTCAAGTGGCGATTGATGGAAAGTACAGGCCATTGATTCTTCGAGGTCGATTACTTGATGATCAGACGCCTCGGTCTCAATTTCCCGAGAAAGGGAAAGCTGGCGATACGAATTTGGACTTGTGGCTAGATGGTTCTATTTATCCAGCAGATTGTAAAGGTAAGCGGCCAAAATTTAGTGATATTTGAAGTTTTCCTGAATTTGTCGGGGAGGGAGAGAACGGCTTGCTCGGTACACGTCCAGTTTAGCAAATTATGTGTTGCCGGATGCAGTCATCCAAGTAGCGACAAAATTGAGAGAAAGCAAAGTAGAGGAACTCAAGCAACGTACACAGAAATTGACATCTTGCTTAGAGCAGAAAGAAGCAGAAGTGGACAAGCTACGAGAGTTAGAAAGTAGACAAAGACAGGACCTACAAGTCTTCAAAAGACAGGTGCATGTCTTGGGCGATGAAAACTTGGAGTTACAAAATAAATTAGGAATTGTGGAATCGCATTACAAAGCTAAGGTAGTTGACCTCAAAAATAATCTCAATGATAGTATTCAATCAGAAGAAGCTCTGGAATCAGATATTGATGCCTTCACAAAGGAAAATGCAGAAAAGCAAAGTGCATTACAACGACATCATGAGGCCGTGTTGCAGAAATTGTGGTCACAACACAATGAAGCTAGAAGTTCTCTTTCACGTTTATAGAGAAAATGGGCTACGTTGCATCCCATTGCATGCGGCTACCGTCACCAAGTCCGACAATGGAAGAATTTGTGCTCACTATCTCAAAAAGGAGGGCAAGCAAAGGCGATACGACGACTTAGTTGTGCAGTGATTGCACCTAGTACAGTGAGAAGAGTGCATGAAGGTAACATTGGTAGAGGCCAAAAGCAACGTCTCCACGGTTCTTTTGAGAATCATATTCAATCCGGCAAAACTTTGGCTACAATTTTGTCAAAGACTGAAGTGAAATCAATCCTGGATTCGCCGTCCTTGCAATCCGTAGGTATTAACGTCGCCAATGAATACTTGGACAAAATTGGAGCCGGAATGGGACCTCATGAAATTTTGGCGACATGTGACTAGAGCGGAATCACTCAAGAAGGATATGCATGTGTTTATAAACAATTGAAAGGTAGTGCTGAGGCAGTTGGGAAAGGCTTGAAGGTTGGATGCCTTCCAAAACCCTTCCATGTCTCCAATCTATGCAAGCACATGAACTCGAAGTTGACAGATTTTGTTGGTGAGTATTACTCCATCAACAATTTGTTGGAGATTTCAACACATTCAAAGTCAAAGAAGAAAGAAGCACAATGGGTGGAACTATCTGCCAACAATTCACTCTTCGTTGACATTGAGCAAGTGTAAAGGACCATGGTCCAATTATACCGAATAATGCTTGAAGGTATGTCCCTTGAGAATCAACATTAGGTTTAGTTTCTTGTGATGATGTCAATAGACAATTTTGTACAATTCTGTTTTAATAGCTCCCTTTCCCAAATGCCATGAATCGAGAATTAATGCTAGGACCGAACTATTAATTTCAATGCATTTCCCAAATTCCAATACCTTTTCAATTAATTACTAGAATACAAACTCTAGCTTGCATCTATTTTTTCTCGTGATTGTTTCAATCTGTCCATTGCTCCATATGTTGACCAAAGTCCTAGATTTTCAAGAACAGGAGGACTCCTTCTAATTCAATGAATAAGCCAAATAGACCTTCAATTGGTTTGTACATTGTGCATTGAAAGAAATTGAAAACTTTGGTTAGGACTTTGATATTATGATGCTTGCATGCTGGGAAACCATCTCGTTTATACTTCCCATGTCTTCCAACAGAAAACAGTGGTTCACCACAACCGCTTGAAGCTCATGTCCACCACTGTGTGTGTTGTAGAGTTGGCAGAGAATCCACTAATATTTGTCTTCAAGTTGGACGAGGCTGAGATTGTGCATCCACAAAAGTTAGAGCAACTAAGCATAATGTTAATGAATTGAGCTTTGAACCCTACTATAAGCATTGGAAGCACTGAGTACTTTGCTGTACAATCTGAAAGGGAAATTTGGCGTGTAGGGTGTTTTCAAGTACCCAAAGAATCCCATGAGATTCTATCATGGGTCTTTCAGCAAACTAATATCCCTACTCTCATTCAAGCGCAAGAAAATGGTCAGAAGCTTCAAGTATTTGGAGTGGTCAATTCCATTGTACAGTGGCATTTACCCTCTGACATGAAAAGCATTAGAAGCATGTATGGATTAAGTCATGGAGCATGCGCAAAGCAAACTTGTATTTATTGTCTACAAGAACGAGTTAAACCCAACATAGCCACGGCAAAGCAAGCGGCTCTATTGTTCTCTAAACGAGCTACTACGCTTGATGGAGGCCTCTTCAGCACACAACATCAAGCAAAATCAGTGACATGAGTGGAAGGGAATGGGACAGTGGAAGCCCATACTTCCCATCCCAATGGATAGGGTGCACATGTGCACCCTACATGCATTCAATCGGATCGTGGAAAAAACAATCCACCTTCATTTCCAATTCTTGTGGACCATTCGTGAAAAGACCTTACAAAAAACTGCAATTGAAGACATGCAACGCGTCCTTTCATCCACGGGCGCACATGGTGGGAACATCAAAATTTTCAAGGATGAACACCTCTCAAGAAAACAAAGCAATATTCCTTCAAGACCATCCTTCAATGGATCTCATGCTGCTAAGTTATTTGAACCTTCTCCTATCCTTGGAGGTTCAGCCAAGCTATATGCGGACGTTGTCTCGGCTGAAAGAAATTTCGTGAGTGGGAGTGCAGCAAAGAGTGCAAAAATGGAAGTGTGGGTGGGATTGGAAAAATTGAAACCATATTTTGAAGGCTTGACACTATCAAACGACAAGAAGGCCAAATTTCAAGATCTTGTTGAGGCTTGGGGACATCAATTCATTCGGGCCTTCAGTGAACAGCATGTGACGCATTACATTGTAAGCAATGCACAAACCGTCACATGCAATCCACATAAGGTATTCACAATAATTGAATAACTGAATTCTAATTTCTTGATTAAACACATTCAGTTCTTGAACAAGTTGTTCCCCATAAGCCGTCATCTTGCTTGTGACTAGTACTCTAACTAGCTATTGCATTGAAGCTTTTCATAGTTTTAAAATTGAATTGATATGAACAAATTGTAAAGAAGCGGCACTTACATTCCAGAAGAGAAACAGAAGGGTACATCCTACCTTCTCATACTAGTATGTGCAGAACCCACTTGTCATCACTCTGAAGGCTATCATTTTTGTCGATCACAATTATTTTATTCTTCCTCTGTCATACTTGACTATACAACCTGCTCTAAACACAAGAAGAAATGAATTTCAGTCTTAGTTATATGCATTTAAAGAGGTAGAATAGAAGGCAAGTGTATAACAATAGCATATTTAGACAAAGCATGCTTACAAATTCTAATACAGTCATATTTTTCTCTACAGCATGCGCTTGTGAAGCACGCTCCCTGGTTTGTCAGTAAGTATGGAAGTTTATCAATCTAGTCTTGCCAGAGAATGGAGTTTTCACATTATGTGGCTAAAGTTGCCTACCAACGTCGTACTCAACATGGCAGCGGAAAAAATAGATAGCGTCCCTTGGTTCAAATCTACCAACATTGGTACCGAATAATACAACATTGCTTTCATGAACAAAATTTGCAAGACAATTTGATAGTTATAGAAGATAGAGACGAGCACCTCAACATGGAGACCAAAATTCAAAGACGGCGGGCTGCATCCATTGCGTCTTGCGCAGAGGCCCATAGCAGTTTGTGGCGCCAGAAATGTCAAAGAGTAGGTTCAAAGTGGGTGCCACCTGCAGCTTGTGTTGAGATGTAAACTCTTCGAAGACATGCTCAATGTAAGAGTAACGACCCAAATTGAAGATGCCATGGTAGTCAGTGCTGATAGTGCATCATGTATAGTACATGATGAAAGCATCACATAGTATCAACGAAGACCAATAATCTCGAAGGTGGGAGCACATTGCATGCTCTTGTTCGTTTCTCCAATGCTCAATTCACCTAGACAATTAGCAAACTCAATGGTGAGAAAGGTATGACGGACTCTTCAGAAGCACTATGTAGTGAAGACAGATAATGCACCTCAATAGTTCAATTTTAGCTTAGGTAAAAAAGAATGTACCTTTTGTGGACGTCGTTCACCATTGTCAATGTACAAGCTGAATTCACTTGGCACAACAGTTGTGAATGCTATAAGAATCTCTTGTCTAATGCAGTCAAGAGTCCAATCACTGCCCTTGAGTGACAATGTCGCAAACGCAAGAAATTTTGACAATGCTAATGGCTTCACATTGGTCTATGGGTTCCCATTGCCCGCCTTCTTGGAGTCTGCATCTATTGAACTAAAATGTATCATATAGCATAGATTGTCCAATGTAATATTTGAACATTACAGATTTTGGGTCAATGACACATTTGATGACATCCTCCGCAATGACAACTTTCTTTTGCCAACCGTGGTCCATTAAAGAAGAAAACAACTCTTCGGTCATCTCTTTGAAAACAAAGAGCATGCGTGTCCTGTGAATTGTAGGGGCGCAAGCAAACAAGTCCACCATGACGCCTATTGGCATGAACCAGCTTATGCGCGTCACTCGACTGCCCGTGCTTGGTTTCAAAGAGAAAAGGAAATCTTGTCGAAGTTTGGCTTGAAAGGCCTCACTTGTGGACATGTCAGGTAGAGGCCACGAAATGTCATTGAAATCTGGTAAGGGAATAGCTTCTACATGTCCATAGGTATTAGAGTTAGGTGAGAAATATTTGGCATTATAGAAGAAAATGGAGTCTTCCATAGGTTCTCCATGACTTCAAGAACCTCTTGAAGCTTTACCCACCTCAGCATGGAGAACGCAAATTGGCTCTAAGATGCTTAAAGGGTCCACCCACTCAACAATCATCAACGGATACAAATTTGTACAATGGAAATGCAATCAAAAGCTACCAATTTAATGGAAAGCAAAGCTAACAACAAATCAAAATAAGCAACTACAAAAAATAAGTAATGGCACAAGTCGTGAGGCCACAAAGACTTACAATTGCATGCTGATGGGAGAAGAAGAGCACTTGGAGGCAGACATAGTTCTCTATGCATGAATGCATGCTGCAACTTGACTGCAGAAATTGAACTTGAACACACTGACACCCGGAAATCCAAGATTTGGACCTTATATGCATTGACAATAGAAATTGGGCCATCCTTTGTGGAATTGTCAACTTCTTCACCAATACTTCCTTTCTACAGAGCAATCCAGGAGTTCAATTCTACTTTGCTTGGAATGTAATCACCTTTTGTAGTTCTCTGTATATGTAGTAGAGCGCTCTGTACTCGATGACATGGCCTCATGGCAAACAATAGCAATGTCCAAAGAAAATAGCAACTTGTGCAAACGTCTCTTGCGCTAGTATCGGATGTACAAGGATTTGAAGCAACAAACAACACCCTGTTGGCAATTATCAATTTTCATTTGTAAGACAAGGAGTGCATGAAGACAATTACTGCACCATAACTAGTATATGTCATCCAATGACAATTTAGATAAGAAACTAGCTTTCAAATATAGTGATTCAATGTTCAAACCACAAACGGTTGAAGTTTCAATTCACAAATGATCAGTAAACGTAGAATGAAGGACAGGTAGTTCATAGCTTGTCAACCTATTTGAGAAGCCGAATACTTACCAAACGTCATGAGTAAGGTGCAAATGTGGAAGCACGTGGCTTGAATCCACATTATAAATCTTCATTGCACACTAACTAATAGAAAAAATTTAACTGGTAGTATGGCATAAGAAATGTCAAAGGAGGCGTGTCAAGCAAGCAAACTAGTTCATACTAGTTGCAGTATTTACGCCTTGTCTGAAGTTAATAGTAGGAGTCATAAACATGAATGCAAAAATGCAAACTTCATAGCCATGGAATTGAGAGACCAATCATGACCAGTCCAAAGCACACCCACTGCCTTTGCAAATTATAAACAATCTCGTTATGACACTGCAACATTCAAGAACTGCAATTGATACCTCATTGACAATTAGGTAGCCAATTTTCAACCTTCAAGAACACATTTCCACTCACATATTAGCTTTCAAATTTGAAAGAAAAATAAATGACTCATTCACATGAATGAAAATATGTGGTTAATTCACATCTATCAATACAATTCAGAAAATCAAATGAAGCAGCATTAACAATTTCAAACAATTACAAAGAAGGCTCTTGAAAACCTAAAATGGTTCTCCAAACGACAAGTAACATACTAGAGCAGAGCGCAAAGGACAGCAACGAAGAGAAACCTAACATTTCATCTCTTAATTAAAACCCTAAATGCAAACCTGAAATTCCATTCTTCTTGTGAACGCATTCAAACATGTGTTCACAACAATATTCTCTACTTGTAGACAAGAGCGGACATGGCCTACTTACCTGAGTTGCTGCAATACTCCTGAAACTCGAAATTGCTTGCTGAAGCGTCCTTCTATCTCTCACATTTCTTCAAGACTTGCATGAGGACATTGCCCTTCTTTCTTCATTGCTTGTCCCGCACCAATTCCGTGTATACACACATTCAACTCCCCTCTTCGTCTACTCAGTAGAAGGTGAATAAGTTCGTCAACAAGACAGCTAAATCCACTACTTGAATTACAAGAATTCCTTGTCTAGCACTTTAAATGTCAAAATTGAGCAGCCTCACTGCATTTTCTAGCCTAAACTGAACATAACGCGTGGGCTCAAAACCCCAAAGATGCAACGACGAGCCCCAAATGTAGAAAGTTGCTTCCATTACAAGACCCTACAGATACAAATTCACCATGTCCGTCATGAAATTCAGCAGAGCACACGCTTTTCTGTTTTTTAGATTTTAGTGACAAGTACTTCCCGCAACTTTGCTTTCCATAAGAGGTGAACACGTATCATGCACTATCGCACTGGCATAAGTAGTGCCAACACGGCTTTAGGACACTATGCATGGGCAAGTGGTGGGCTGGCAATTGAAATGATATCCACCCCCCCCCCCCAAAACTCGCGGCCTTCCCTTGGCCTCAGAATTTTCCTATTGTTACATCTTTTTTTATATTCTTTTGTTTCATTTACCAACAATGCTAGTATGTGAGTGCAGAGTGGTGATAGGTGTTGAAAATGAGGAAGAGTAATAAGACCAAAGTTCCAGGGTTCCTATTCATATGTCCCATAACAATTGGCATTCTAGAACATCCCACTATGAGAGGTATCATGTTTGATGGTCATGCATGTAAGAGGACCGCTGGGGGAATAGCCTTTCTCCGTCATTATGTGGAGCATTATATTCCCCACGGTTCTTTGACATTTTGTTGAAAATACTAATTGAAGCATGTACAGATAAAGCACGTATAGAATAACAAATAAAGCATGTACAGACTTTGCCTCAATTGGTTTTTGGGCTTTCTTCATTTGCTTTTGAAATCCATTCAGACCCTAACACCTTAAAGTTAGACTCAATGAGAAATGACTCCCAGTCTCAACACCACACCATCATTTAATTTTCTAAATTTTTTAGAACAACGCTGTGGTCACCACCAGACTTCCCCATTTTTTTTGGAGCCAAGGTTTCTTCAAAACCTTACCTTCCATAAGAAATGACTCTGGGTCTCACCATGTGGAGGATTCTTTTCTACTATAAAGAATTCAAACACCACATGAAATATTTACTAATCCATGGTCATAGGGTATACGGTCATAGGTCATAGGTCCCACATTTACTATTAATAGCAAAAAAAACAATTCTTTGAATTTTTTTAACCAGAAAAAAAATTTTGGGCAAAAGAATGGAAATTTTATTTTTTCAGGCTCTAGGCTCACAGGCTCCATGCTCTACGCTCTACGCTCACAAGCTCACGGCTCTAAGCTCGCACGCTAGCGTCGTTGGGTGCAATACTACTAGACTCAATATCTCATAACTTCTTTCCACTTTTCACTATAAAGATAATAAAGATAACCAAAGCTTTCCAAACCACAAAAAAAATCCTATTTTTGCCTGTATACTTTTCACTAACCTAATGTTGTTAATATCTATCTTGTCAGTAAATTAAAAAATTATTTATATTTCAAATATGCAATATATCTGTACATCCAATAGTACAAATCATCTCGAAGAGTCCAAGAGAATTTTTTCAAGAAAATTTGAATAAAATTCAATTAACTAAAATAACTAAATAAATGAATGACTATCTATGATAACTTGATAAATGGTCAATTTCGTTAAAATGGCGGCATTCCATTACAATGGGACGTTATTTCAGTTCAGAACGGCTGTTCTGAAATCTACACTTGTTGTACATTCTAAAAATCTACGCTTGTCTTAGATACTAAAATGAGTAAAATCTATACCTATCCTAGATTTTAGAGAACAGTCAGTCTGAAATCTATATAGTTCTTAGATGTTTGAAATCTACAACAGTCTTAGATGTCTGGAATCTATATCTGTTCTAGATGTTTAAAGCGGGCAATCTGAAAAAATGGCACAAGGAATATGGCACAAGGAAAATATGGCACTAAGAATACCGCCATTTTAACAAAATTGGCCATATAAGTTGGTAACGCCATTTTTACAATTTATAATGAAAAAAATACCATTATATATCAAATATTCATTTTTCAAATGATTCATTATTTATAACAATATCCATGAATACAATTCAATAAGGCAAAAAGATTTTAGTTCATGAAAAATCCAAAGTAGAATATTTTATATTTGGCACAAAAAATTTATTTAAAAGAAATACTTTAATACGCATTCATCATCATATAATCATATATTGTGTCAATCAATTATTATGTAGTTAAGGAATATATGGCAATAAAAGAAGTCAAAAAATGTCTTTATACATTCTTTGGATGAAAAGTAGAACCTCTCTAATCCGATATTTTCTAAATTAGTAAAGCGTTGTTAGGAAGCATTGATTGCTAGTCCCAATCACTTCCTAAGAGCATTCCCACGCCTAAAAACAAGAAGATGGCCCTTCTTAATCCCCTCGTTCGTGCCTGCCGCTTGCTTCCAATAGCTACATGGGATGTAGACTTTGGAAGGAGGAGGGGATACTGCATGTACAAGGCCCAAGAATGCCTCGTCTCCCTCCACGTATTCCTTCAATGCGGACTTTCATGCCTCCCAACGTTTGACAATCAAAGCTTACCTTTAATAACTCCATTCAAAAGACAAAATGGAAAGATACCAAGTCACCCTTAGATTCTTCATTTGACTGGGTGTTCATCAATTTGGCCATGCCCGGCCATTTTTTGGCCCTCGCCATGCGTACCATTGGGCACTACTTATGGCCGGGCATGGCCACTTCCTGCGTTTCAGCCACTGGCCGGGCATGGCCGTGTGGCTATGGGGATGCTTTAATTTAATAACCGCTCTAATTGCAATGTGTAAGACCAATTCCAACCCTATTACTTTAGAGACGTTCTTCAACACAAAGCTAGGAATCTAGGATCCTTGAATTTTTCACCCAGTATTTTCTCTATCTTAGTGATAAATTTCCTTCCTTTGGATGAACATTAAAAACATTGTGTTACCATTTCTTAGCCTTTTAAAAAGTTTACTGCACAAGATGAGTTTAGATTTGGAGCTATTGCTAAAAATAAATTACGGTTCCCATCCCTAAATGAATTGATTCATAACCTTGAGCAAAAATCATCAACCTCAAACTATATAGCTAATCACCTCAACAAAAAATATTTAAACAAATATTTCCTTATCAGCAACTTCAACTCATTTTGTATTATAACTCTGGGAACTAGTTAGCTCTTGAAAGCGTTCATCATCCGCCCATGAGATGGTTAATTGGTATTCTGATTGCTACCGACAGGGGCTGAAATACCGAAAGTGGCAAGTTATAATTGTGTTTGCGTGCATCCCAGACATCCCAGATTGAGTTTTATCGAACCACAGATTGGTACAGGCGAAACTGCACAGCATCCGTGACTGTCCTGCATGAATCGAAAACTTCCTATCGTCCATTCGAATCTAATCACTCAAAGATATATGATCCAACTGACTGATTCAAAGCAGAAACGTCCTCACTATTAATTTTGGTTTGGCAAACAATTTTAATCTCTAGGGAAACGCAGATGGCAAAGATCAACAGAAACGCCACAAATCAAGAGCACCGATCGAAAGATTATATCAAGAAAACTTGCTGTTGTCCAGCTGAATCAACTCGCGTGCGCAATGATGATCCAACTGACTGACGCAAAGTAGAAACAAATTCATTAACGTATAATTAGTTAAGAATGACAAACTAATTACTTCAGCTAAGTCTAGCCCGGTGCAGATGGCTGTGGTCTACAGAAACGCTGCAAGAGCACGGATCGGAGCGTTCAATTTCGTGGCCATCGTGACAGATCCAGACAATCCATCGATATCGATGCTCCGATGACTAAGCTGGGCTTGCACCCCAAAACAACGTCCCCTTGCTCCAAGCTGCATAAGTTTCATACTGTGGACGACGCCTTTTCTGGTCTCTACCCAGCTCTTGATTGAAGAAACCCGGGCGCCTCTTGCGCTGTAGCTCTGGTTGATCATGTGGAATTGAGGATCGTATGCTGCCTTCATATCGATCCTAGTCGTGACATTTCGCTTGGACGATGCCGACACGCCGGTTATGGTTGCCCAGGTCAACTCTGGGACGGTCTTGTCAACAGTCGGTGTATAATTCTGCACAGAGAAAGAAAAGAGTGAAGTTACTATACACTCAGATATACTTTCGTTTGGACTTAACTACTTTACAAGAGAGATGCACAGGCGGATGGCCAGTTTGTTGTTGATCATGTTTGGACGGAAAGGTCACCTTCAAGTTTTCCAAAAGCGCAGCGGCTGTAGGAGCGTGAACGACAATGTTGCGGCTGGCGACATTGAGGAAGCCCTGGTCCAAAGCCTTGTCGAACAACGCCAACATCGCGTCGAAGTAGCCGTCCACGTTCAGCAATCCCACCTAAAAGAATATACATCCACACCTCGATTATTTAATTATTTGCATACTCGGTTTAAAATTTTTCAACCGGTTTACCTCAGAAAAAGCTAGCTATGATCATCATGTGATAAGCATTGATAATCAGGATTCTGATAGGTATTGGCTTACTGGTTTCTTGTGGATGCCGAGTTGAGCCCATGTTATGATTTCCAGCACCTCCTCAAATGTGCCAAATCCGCCTGCAGTTCGATCACAAGATTTCTTTAGTGAATGGTTTCTGAAAAGTAAAGGTAATGCGGGAAAGGAGAATAGCGAGAACGTACATACCTGGGAGAGCAATGAAAGCGTCGGCCCTGCGTGCCATTTCCGCTTTCCGCTGATGCATATCGGCCACGGCCACCAAGTCTCCGACTGTGGCTCCGCAGATCTCTTTTGGCATGAGAGCTTTGGGGATTACCCTGAACACGAAACGCATTCCAACATAGCGTGCGTTACTTGGATTGCAATAGAAAGAAACTGCACGCTTAGGAAACTGCCACCCTTGAAATCCAATAATTCCATAGTCCCAATGCAATTTCATAGTGCAACTACGGAATTTCGGGCTGTATTCCTTACTCAAGCTTATTCCATACTCAAGCTTGAACATGAAAAGGTTAAGCTTGAATATGGAATAGAACCCGTAATTCCTTAGTTGCCGTCAGGAATTGGGTGTATGGACTTTCTGGATTTCTATTGTATGCAATGTGGAATTAAGCTGGGGAATTCTGAGGGGGAAATTGAAATGAAATCAAGTGCTGTCAGTACCCAACAACATGACCACCAGCATCCTGGACCGCCTTCGCAGTCGTCCCCATCAACCCAATGCTCCCGCCTCCATACACGAGGTCGATGCCGCTCTTCACCTGATGTAACGTAGAGTTTCACAACTTGTTAGTCCAAAATCCTGATTGCATAGCCTTCGAATCCTCGGAAAGTACTCAAAGCAATCAAGCACGTTTCTTTGAATGATCGATTTCCCTACCATTTCCGATCCCAGCTCCTGCGCTACTTCGGTGTAGATGGGTTTCTTCCCGCTGCTGCTTCCGCAGAACACACAGATGCGGGCAAATCGGCTTGAGTTTGCTTGATCCATGACGAAAATCGCAAAAACAGCAACTGCAAGCGAGCCACAAGGAGACGGAGAGGACGTGGAAGCTGTGAAAATGGAGCAACGAGAGAGCAAAGCAAGTGCACTATGCGCACACAAGATTGCCTGCTCGGCTTTTATGCAGCCCAGCTGGTGCGGCGAGACTACCGAGGCCAGCAAGCATCTCACCGACGGTCTGGATGAATGTCGTCATTTGGATGATAAGACAAGCCTGGCTTGTCAAAAGTGCTCCTTTGCACTTGGAATAAAATTGAAGGTACCGGCATGCGCACCTGGAATCCACAAGCAGTTGAGCATAATTAGTATTATTGAACATATAATGGAACTTATTGGCAACTGAAAGAGGATTTGAACAGGCTATAGTTTGTATTATTTGGACATTGTGTGAATAAGTTATGAATTTTCAAAGAATTGTCTTAAGGTGTACATAAAATCCAATAATAGGTGAATTATGGGTGTACATTCATGAGTACAAAGATAATGAATTGTCAAAACTATTGAAATTTGCATTTATTGCAAAATTGGAAGTTTATTTTGGAATTGACAATGATGGAGAAGATGGTGAGTGTGATTGTGGCATTTTAATTAATCCTAGAAGGATGGTGAATGTGTTTTGTGTCCTTAATTTGGATGGTCAATAGGCTTTGTGCATATTAAAAAATGAATGATTTTCATCCAATTTTTTGTGAGCAACTTTATTGATCCATAGCCATATCATTGAGTTAAATCAAGACATTTTTAGTTTCTTTTAATTTTATTGATGCATAGCCACATCATTGAGTAAAATCAAGACATTTTAGTTCCTTTCACTATTATGTACTTCTATTCTAAAAATTTAGATTTTTTGAACAAGATTTGTATTTGATATGAATTTTCTTCATTTTTTCTTCAAAAATTCATGGTAATTTTAAATTTTCACAAAAAGTAATGAAAATTATATGACAAATACTAGATATGTGATTTGATCTCAAAAAAAGAAAACCAAATAACTTCACTTATAAGAAGAGAAGAAATAGATGATACAAAGTGAGGGGCTCTCACGTTTGACCACATAGGCTCCAACCTTTAGGGCTTAAAGATTGAAGGCAGTGTGAATGAAGGAATCGAGTGCTTCCTAGAAAAAAGATTCATTGGCTTTTCCTGTTGCTTATTCAATTAGTCTGATCTTCTGTGAACTTAGAGCTCAACCAAGTCTATTTTTTCTTTTATTCAACTTATTTAATTAAAAAAAGTTATTTAAAAATTGAATAAAAATCGTTCAGATTCAAGCTCGAAGATTTTTTGACTTCATGTATATATATATATATATATATATATATATATATATATATATATATATATATATATATATATATATACACATGGAAGCATTATTATTCTTCCCTTTTTATTTTAAAAAGAAATAGATTAGTTGTCGGCTATGGCCTGATTTGTTTATAATGCCATGATTTGCTTAGAAAAATAAGTTGTGGCGTGTAAGAGAGACACAAAAGAGATCATGCAGGATATTGAAAGTGCAATAGTGATAGGGAGCAATTGATGCAGTCAAGAACTCAAAAAGTGACTAATGAATGACTTTTAGTGAAACTATAAAAAAAATAAAAAATAAACCTATTTATCTAGAGGTGTGATGATTTTTTACTTATTACCTTGGTCATATGCCTCATCCTTTCAGAGTTGAATTTGCACAAGCAGCAAGACAAGCAGTGCAAAAAATAAAGAATATTTTATATGACCTTGTAGATTAGAAGCACCTCGCTAAGTTGCAGCTTGACAACAAAAGTACCACTAAAATTGAGAACCTCTTATAGAACTTGGTATACATTTTACTTACCTCAAACTATCAAACTTGTAATAACTATTGTGGATCAAAGAATGAATAGAAATAAGGTTCGATGTAAAAGAGCTAAAGCCGATCTATTTCATTATGTGTTGGAAGCCAATATTGCTACAGTTTGGTGTAGTTTGAATTTCAAAATCTCCTATATGTCATCTTTTCTACACTAGGTAAAATATAGACAAAAATGATAAAATTGTTGTTTAAGATGGCTAGAAATCTTTCTTGCAACAAAATAGAGATAGAAGATTGGGATGTTCAGTGCCATAATAGAGCTTTGGAACATTGTTGTATATATAACAAGATTATTTAAATTAAGCCACAAGGCGCTAGAATAGATCATTAGATGAAATTTGAGGGCATGGGAGGGCCATTTCAGGCCCGTTTCCAAATCTAGCCAGATTCTGTAATCAACTGATACGGATTGTCAGAATTTTTTTTTAAAAAACAAAACAAAACAAAAAACTTTTTTTACCTCATATATCATTTTAGGCACAATTTTTTTTTTTTAAAATGACGTGGCACCATTTCGACCACATCAGCCAGCTGCTTTCTTGCGTTCCCGCAGTTTAGAAATGCAAGATAATTCACGGGTTCTTGGAGGCCTCAAATTTTTTCTAATGTTTAGTCTCCATCTTTTGGCAAGAATCACTTAATCAAAGACTTGGATGGACTAAGTAAATCAAGAAAATTGGAAGCATTGATTCTTCACTCAAATCCCTTGGCATACTAGATTGGAACTCTATTGTATGCACAAGAATTAATATTAGAACCTCCTTCCAGTTATAGGGTGATTGCAAGAAACACTTGTCGATTTTGTTGAATTTCACAGTACTCATGTTATTTTTTGAAGTACTGTACTAATATTAGAAAATGCTTTTAAAAGTTTAAAAAATATGGCCATTGTATACACCTTTAAGATGAAGGGTAACCACCAAAGGAAAAAACTAGAAAGATGAATGACCATAACTATAGAATTTTTACAAATCGCCAATGTATACACCTTTAAGATGAACGATAACTACCAAAGGTAAAAATTCTATAGGTATGGTCATTCATAAAAAAAAACGGTCAAAATAATATTTTGCATCTTTTGAAGTGCAACATTACATGAGATTCGGGGGTCTTAGAAGACTGTGAGTTCCCTTGCTGTTTGCTGCGTTCCCGCAGTCTGGGAACACGCAGCAGCAGTTGGCTAACGTGGTCGAGCGACTGCCACGTCACTTTTTAGAAAAAAAAAAAAAAAAAAAAAAATTGCTTAAAATGATATTTTGGTAAGAAATTTTTTTTTTTTTTTTTTTTTTGAAAAAAAAATTTTCTGACACACCCGTACCGGCGTTCACTGGATCTGGGCAGATCAGGGAACAGGCCTGAAACGGCCCTCCACGACCCCCAAATATCATCTAATGGCTCAAAAATGCTTACTTTAGAGACATCTACACCACTGAAAATTAATTATCTTTAAAATTCCTTTGTAGATAGCTATAAATCTATTTAAAGACCATCTCTTCTAAATTTTAGCTCAAAATTTGTTTTCTAGATATTAAATTATAGTTCTAAACATCCAAATTGGCTAAGTGTGACATAAAATTAGGGGCAATTTTTGGACTATAGTTTTATTGTTTAATTTGAAAAAAAAATTAGACATGGTTTGTAGTATTTATAAATAACTTTACTATAAATTTTCAATCATATGGAGCTAAAACACAAAAGTTATGGCCAAAAAATAAATCAAGACATAGGGTATGATATAAAATTATACGGGGTTTTTTTCCCCATTTTTCTTGCAGTCATCCTACAATAATAATTGTATTGCTGAAATAAATAGCTTGACCCATATGTAGTTGCAAGATCTTCGCAGTCATAGGATCATAAATGAAAAGTGTGAAAAAACTCCTAAATTTTGTTGAAGAGTAGTAAAGGTCTATAGAAAGTGTTTGTAGTATTTATAAATGATAAAATAATTCAAGTTTGTTTTTTTATTATCTTAGAACTTCAGTGCTTTTTTTATTTATTTTTGCTTCAATAGGACATTTCTAGTGTTGAAAAGTTTACAAGGAAGTTTTCATTGTCCATTTTTCTAACTTCTATAATTTTTAGACATGAAAATTTTTAGGACTTGAACAACCACGTGTAGAAAATGGTGAATTGCTTCTAAAGAAGATTCAACATAATTAACCCCGAAAGTTTCATGACTATGTTTTCACCAAAAGCGCTTGAAAATTGTCATTTTTCACACAAGTACCAAAATTTTGAAAAAAAACTTTTTTTCAATACATGTAACCATAGGATCTTGTATTACACTGACTTGAGACATGTGGTAAAATTTTCAGAAACTTCCACCACATGGATTGCAAGATATAAGCATTCAAATTCACTGAAATTGTTTTTTTGGCCCTGCAAAAAATAGGGTAGCTGCACTTCACAAGCTCACTTTTCTATGAATAAATGTCTAAAATAGTGGTTTTCTTTGAATTCATTTTCCTAAACAAGTTGGCTACATGTGTAAAAAATTTCACATCATTTAGAATTGTACAACATATAGGATAACAATAGTAAGTAGAAAGAAGTAGAGAATGATTCAAAATACTAAATTGTTAAGAATTTAGTCATGGAATTGGAAAATGCCAATTCCAATGGCAGCAATGTTGTAATAAGCAATCTACATTCTATGATTTTATTTTATTTTTTAAATATTGAAAATTGAGTTAAATAAAGGACTTCAAAGTTTATTTTAAAGTAGAGAATCCATAATTGCCCGCAAACAAAAATTCCTTGTAACATTCATCTCATTGATAAATATAGAATGATTCAAGGCTTTTCACATATATATATAAGCTTAGAAAATCAATTTCAAATTTTTGTTTTTGATAAAAGTGATTTTTTTTTATCTACCCAGACTACCCATTTGAAGAAAAAAGGAACATATAAGACCATAACATTTGACTCATATTTTCAAATGTCATGAAATTTAGTGCATAAAAAAGATATTCCGCATCCACACCTTCTATTAAAATTTCAGTCTAAAATATGAAAATCCTCACCTACACCAACTTGCTCAAATTTCTATGTTGCCAAAAAAAGCATGATGGTCCTTTAGGAGTTAAATTCATTATGGACATTAACCAAGAAGTTAATAGTGCATCTCAGTCAAAAGTTATTAATGAAAAGTGAAAAAATAAAATAAAAAAATTCAGTATACTCAACTAGTAAAGTTCCATAAAAAGTGTAAAGAAAACATGCAAAAAAAGTTTTCAAGAAGTCTTTAATTTTTGTGGCACTTCACCACTTTCTCTAATTGCTTGCATAAAACACATTTAACTAGGGACAAAAACTTTCCAAAGAACCTTTTATTGTTTATTATTGTGAAGCTATGAAAAGTTAATTGAAAACCTTTCAATGAAAGATTTGTCTAAAATGATACCAAGGTTTGCATACTAATCTTTCTATCCTTTCAAATTAGAAATAAATTCCATGCCGCTTGTACAATACATACAATTCAACCTTCTTCTCTTTGTTTCTAAGTAGCCACCTATTCTTGCAAGTTAAACTATCATCTCCTTCGACATCCACATCTTTCATTCAATTACTCATTGAAATTCATAAGGTACATGCACTCAATCACATTATTGAACGTATGTAAGTAGATTTGAATGCACATTATGCATTCATTTTAGAACAAAAATCTTTAGAGGCTTAAGATCTTATGATTCAAAGTAAAATAGAAACAGAGAATGTAGACCTAACTAGAACTTTCAAAACAAATCCACTTTAGCCAAAAACGAATTAAACATAAGATCTTCATTTTGTAAGTTTTTCTTTTCCTCTCATCCCTATATAAACTAATTTAGAACCTGGTTTGCACCAAAATCATAAAGCAATAATTGTCATATTGATGAAGATTACATAAACATTGTTTTTTCAACATGAATGGATGTACTTCATTCATTTCCAAGAGCTCCCAAAGAAAACTCTTCCAAACATACATAATCCACTTGTCTTCATCATTCTGGTGTCACTAATTTTGTAACGTGATTCCTAATCCTGACGATCAATAGCTCTCATGATTGCTGAGAATCGTAATAACTTACAACAACAGCCTCCTTAAAGAATTAGTTGATGAAGGCTGGAGATCCCAACAGCACAAAACATGATGGCATTCTCACATACACTCCCATAACATTCTAGAACTCATTCTGACACCCCCCCTCAAAAGTTCGTTCCTGTTCTTTTTCTCCCTATCCCGTAACAGAAAACAAAATGACAAATCCAAAAGCAAGAAACATGACTGTTTTGTATCGTATGAACCTCCCCACATGGTAGTAATCCGACTACCGTACTTTTTTTTTATTCCAGTAGGCACGGCAGTAATGATGATAGCCGCAGTGAAGTAAGCACATGTATCAACATCTAAGCCTACGGTAAACATGTGCTGCTTCTCAAACACATCACCCTGAGGAATCTAAATTGCTTCCCCATTTAAAGTATGACGGCAGCCTTAGTTAAAGAATGGTCTGCTCTATCTGTAAAGAGAAAGAATGATATGCTCAATCATTAGTGTAGAGTCTAAAGAATGTAGCGCATTAAATCTGTGAAGAGAACAAGGAAATCTCCATCTCCATAGTCCAATTTGCAAATTGAACTAGAAAAGAATGGATTGCTCAAGAAAAGAAATAGACTTCACCTCAATTGAAGCTTAGAAGTCGTCTATGTGACGCTCGTAATAGTTCATGTTCTGCCGCCTCCGCTTCCCCCCACAAGGCAGCCACTCTGGCTTGAAGAACATCACGAGCCCCAAGGACACCAAAAAAGCCAGCGCCACGCCCACGGTCGCGCCCACCGCGGCTCCAGTGCTGGAGCTTTTGGAGCCTTTCGAGCTGCTCGCCGCCGAAGCAGCATCTGCGGGTGGTGGAGCAGGTGGCCCCTCGTACTGTTGCTCTGGAGCTGCAGTTGGGGCTAAAGCTGGAGCTGGAGAGCCTGCCTCCATAGCAGGACCAGGAGCAGGTACTGGAGACACTTCCGAAGCTGGCGATGGCGATGGAGACACTTCAGGAGTCGGCGATGGCGATGGAGAAACTGCGGATGCTGGCGATGGCGACACTGCGGGTACTGGCGCTTGCGCCGGCGACGTGAAACCAGGAGTGGGAGCTTCGGATCCAGGCGAGGGAGCCAGCGACGGCTCTGGGGACGAAACGCCGGGCGCTGGAGCTGCCAAGGGCGTGGCAGTGCCAGGAGCCGGGGCAGGAGGAGCTGGTGGTGAAAGCGGCGTCGCAGGCGACGGGGATGGGAATTGGGATGAAGATGGAGCAGGAGCAGGTGGTGGACCATCTTGGAGGAGGCTTCGGCGATATCCTTGGCGTGAAAACTGGGGAAGCTCTCCGAGGGCCGAGATGGTTGTGATGGAAGCGAGAAGTGCCAGGAACAGGAAACACGCTCTCGTCGCCATGGCGGTGATAAACCTCACTACCAACAAGCTCGCTCGGGAGTCGTTCTTTTCTACAAAATCCGACTCACATTGCTGGGCGGGCAGGTAGTCTCGAGGGTTGGGGTGATGGAAATGGCGGGTGGCTTGCGTCTCCACGGATCCGTAACTTCGGCGCCGATTCTCGCAAGTCGAGTTGATGGAAATGCTCGTCTCTTCCGGTGGCTTGCTCCACGAAGCAATCACTTCGGCGTCTCCGCGTTCCAAACCTAAAGCAAAACAGCGACGGATCGTCAAAAGCAAGACCAAGACTGACTTTACTTTTCAAGGCGCCATCACAATGCTGTCCCTCTCTCTCGCTGGCAATGCAAAACCCTAACACGACCATACGACCCAAGATCTCAGATCTGTTACAAACTTCTTGGAAATCGTACAATCGTTCCCAAGGACGCGCCTCCCATAGGCTTCAATTCTAGCTACTCATTCACGCAGCGTGTCTGTACCCGTGACGAAATTCAATGCACAACACTAGCATCCAATTCAAGAGTCGCAACGTAGACCAAAAGAGCTCCTATTCCCCAAAGAGCAAGAACCTCCTTTCACCAAAACAAAACCAAATGTCCCAGATGGGGTTCAAGAACAGATTCCGCTCTTGCACAGCACCAGCTGCACTACTACCCTATGCTGCAATCACAGGCCGAATTCTCTACGCAACAAAAGAAGCCTAGATCCCCCAAAGCATCCCTCCTCTCTAATTGTGGGTTTTCAGTACCTTGTCACTCGATTTGAGTCCCCAGATGCTTGCGCTTCAAGTCAAGAATGACCCATGGATCGGTGGGCGCCAGTATGAAGTGCTTACCTCATATGAAAGCTGGAATTCCGTCTTGGGTGGCGTGGATGTGTTGTTTCCAAAGTCAGTTGCAAGGGTGAAGGGCAAGAGGAATGTTGAGGAGCGAGAACACGTCGTCACAGATCTAAAAATGGGACTGCGATGAGAAAGCAAAATGCCTGCGGTGCAGAAGTATGATTGACGACGGAAGAGTCCGACGGCTGGGATACACTAAGGTAGCGTTGGCGGTTGCACCGGCGTCCATACCGGTCGTGGCCCGGTATTACACGAGTCAGTTTCTTTTTGCCTTTCTGAAAGCAACTTGAATACCCGTGCTATTAACCCTTTAACCCCTAAATGACGGATCCATGACCATTGATTTCAAGCCTCCTTGCCCATCTCTCAATTTACTGCCATTTTGCAACTTGCCCATCTCTCAATTTACTGCCATTTCACACATTTTGTAAGTGTGAAAATTTTTATATTTATTTTTCAGAGATGAAATTACATGTCTTCTGTACATCACAAAATTTTTAGATTTTTTGTAGAAAATTGATTTTTTTAGAATTTTTGAAGAAAAAGTGAGGAAAAATCACTTAAAATTATTTCAAAAGATCTGAAAATTTTGCCAAGTGTATATTTCAATGACAAACATCATGGTGTAAATTCAGTTTCCTCTGGGACCTTAGTTGCCAGATCTGAGACCCTGGATGCCAGATCTACGAGCCCAGATGCCTGAACTTAGAACAGAGCAACATGCGTAGTTAAGAAGTCCGCGTGCTGACCCGGATCTATGCCACCATTGTCGACAAGCGGTAGAGCCTGACTCCAAGAACGTCTACAGAGGTCGCGCAAGGACGGCTTCCCCCGAACCAATGCTCAACCCATACAAGGCCACGACTAGCAAATCGCTCCCATCGAGTATGCAGCGCAACTGGGCAAGACTTTTAGTCTAGCCTCACAAGGTACTTCCCTTTGGTGCTATTGACTCCTCTGATTTGAATCAAGAGATCTCGTACCTACAGGGGCACGTAGTGGTAGCAAGTTTTGTGCAAAGTAATATCAAGGAAGCAACTACTCGTGCCTAGCTATCAGAATTAGACAGGCGCCTGCACCCTCACCGTGTCATTCTTCACAAATGGGCTGGAAACGGCTTCTGCTATGTGAAAGTCAACTGTCTAGAGGTGGTCGAAAAAGCAATGAACTTGATGCTGTACAAATTCCCAGGAGGCTAGGCAGCTTGTTAATACTGGCAGCCTTCTTTTAACCCTTTTTCTAACACGGTCTCAAGCAAACCCTATTGGCTAAACCTAGTTGGCCTTCCACTGGAGTTCACTCCATTTTCGAATATCATCATCTGTATGTTAGGTCGGCAGCTAGATGCGAACATAATGAACCGTGCCTTGAGCATGCACAGATTTTGTATGGCCTTAGATCTCTCGGAGGGATGGATCTCTAAGGTCTACATCGAGATTCAAAAAAGGGAAACGGCTGAAATGTAGATCATGTACAAAGACCCACGCCTCAACTGTCCCAGTTGCGGCTCCCCAAACCACCCACCTGAAGATTGTCCCTTGTTTAGTCGGCATGTTGCAGCGCACCATAGGGAGCGAGCCAGACCTACTCATCCAAGTAGTAAAAGGAAAGAAGTTAGCAAGAATCCCAACAGTCACCCCCAACTTAGCTACCAAAATCCGTACACAAATTCAGGCAATCGATACAATAGACACAGCAAGGCAAAGTCTAGACGTGCATCCACCCAGTCGGTTTTCCTTGATCCAGAAGGATTTACATTAGTCCAAGCTCAACGACGAACACGATTGTCGCATACTCAAGACGGAGCAGCCAATACGTCTCATCAGTAGTCGCGGCGGGCCATGACAGAGCTGCGGAGGACTGAGGCTTCAGTAGGTAACCCCCACCCAAATCCTAATCTAAAGCGTCACACCTACGACACAACCAAATCCCCAACCAACCCAATCACTCGAGCCAGTGCAGATGTAATACCAACCCCCCTTCCGTTTACAGGCAGGCCTCAACAAGCCAATTCAGATTCCTTGCCTTCCCCTTCAACACTCATGATACACCACAACCCGTTAGATATATCCAAACTCCTGAACCTCCCTAGTCAAATTAACCCAAGCTCGGACTCCACCCAATCCAACCAGAACATACACACCCCACCCCATCAGAACTCACAAATCCAAGGTAGAGAAACTAATCGCAATTCCCTTTCATTTCCGCCACTCATTCAAAATCAGTTTACACACACACCAATCAAAAAGCAACCCGCAAGCCTAGACAGATAAAGAACAACCACCGCAGACATACCAGCCACGATCATAACCATTCCCGATGATGAATCTAGGCAAGCATTATCTCAAGCAGTCATGCAGCTCTTTAATGACCAGTTCGGATCTGATACTAGCAACCTTAGCCTCAACCTAAATGACCTCTTCCCTCAAAATCTAAAATTTATAGTAGAACCCGATCACTTTGAGGATGCACCAATTAACCTTCCCACAGCCCAGGGATCCTCTAGACTGTCCTCACCCATCTACAACGTCAGTGGACAATCCTTAGCCATTAGGATTTTTAACCACATTTCAGGCTCCCTACCTCAATGGACCGCAGTAGAAGACGAGCAACCCGTCACGCTAGCTGTAGACGAAACCTCATTCAAGAACATTGAAGCCTTAGCTAGACAACGTGCTGGCCATTCAATTCGCCAACCAAAACTAAAGGCAGCTATAGTGGAGACCAATCATTCAGTGGACCCATGGGGAATCAGAATAAACTCACAAGTTGACCGCGCAGGGAGCGCTAGGCAATCTCCCGATCCATGTAGAACATTTAGAGGTCTCAATGACCACCTAGCTTTAGAAAACCTACGTCAATATGTTCAAGGCCACCCAGTCGACTTCCTGTTTATTCAAGAGCACAAGCTTCGCAGCCAAGGAGCAGCTAATATGGGACGTCAGATTTCGAGGAGAGCAACTACACTATTCACACAGGTAGAGCTCGGCTATAACAACAATGGCTCCCACTCAGGCAAGGGAGGAGTTGCGACGTTCATTGCCTTTCAATGGGCCAAGCTGCTTACAAGCTCAGGTACGATCTTCGGAGGCAAGGCTCTCTGGTGACATCGGTTTTGTCAATATATATGCCCTTGTGGAGCCCCAAGCTTGAAAGGTGTTATGGGAAACCCTAGTTTGAGAATTGCCCAACAATGCAAGATGGATACTTGTTGGCAATTTTAACATGGGCGAGAGAAGATGTGACAAATCCAGCATAATTGGGCGTGCAATTCTGTCACAAAAGAGATTCTTAATCAATGCTCTCAAAGACTCCATCCAGGTAACTGAGGAGCCTCTCACCTCTCCTAGCCTTACTTTCTCTTGGGACAATGCACATGCAGACAACAACCGTGTTATGGCAAGTCTTGATTGTTTTTATATCTTCCCAGAGTCTACATATAGCTATTGCAAAGTCCTGGAATACCAAATCTGGGGGGATCACTCACAATCAAATCACAGCCCAGTCTCTCTTATACTAGAGCGAGCTAAGTCCCCTACTCGACCAAGTAGATGGGCTATGTTAGCGCTTTACTTTGTTGCAGCCGAAGAGGGTATCCGAAGGACATGATTTTCTACTTCAATTACGGCATCCTTCTTCACAAAATTGAAGAGAGTGACCAAATATTACCGGCAATTTTGTATTCGCCAGGCACGCTACAGCAAACAAATGGAAGAAAACCTTAGAGCTAATCTAGATTCTAAAGCTCGGGAATTGCAACTTGACCCACTATCCATGGATCTCCAAGCCCAAGTCAAGACAATCAGAGAGCAGCTTAATTTTTTTGAAGACAAGAAGCTGGATGGCCAAAAGATCAGATCCTGGGCTAAGTGGCTCCTATTTGGTGACCGCTTATCCTCCGAGTTCTTTAAAGCAGTCCAGGATAGCCTAGCAACCTCCTCCATCACAGAACTCCGAGATAGTCAAGGCCTTGTTCATCAGGAACGAGAAGACTTGGAACGTATCTCCATTGACTTCTACACCAAACTTTATTCCAATGAAGAGTCGACCCTACAAATAGTTGAAGACCGGGAGAAAATCCTTAATTGTGTATCCAAACGCTTCAATCCACAGATGGCCCAAGAATTAGATAGACCTATTACCAAACAAGAACTTTTCTTAGCCCTTAGTCAAATGGCCAAGACCAAAAGCCCAGGGCTTGACGAGGTCATCACATAGTTCTTTTGCCATTTCTAGGATATGTTAGGGGATGATTTTTCAGAAATGGTTTAATTGTCTATCACGCAGGGCCATTTACCACCAGGGATGACTTCAAGCACCATAGCCCTTATCTTTAAGGCAAGAGACAGAGCTGACTTGTCAAACTGGCGGCCCATCACCCTATTGAACGTCTCATACAAGATTGTGGCAAAGGCACTCCAAATCTGTCTGCAGCATTTACTCAAGGATGTTATAAGCCCAGAGCAGTCAGCTTTCTTACCATTTCGCTATATTCTCGGCAATATATTATTACAATATGAAACGATGGAGTGGGCAAGAGAGTCTGACCAAGACTTGATCTTTTTAAAATTAGACTTCACCAAAGCATACGACGTAGTGACGTGGGACTTTCTCTCATCAGTCATGGAGCGTATCGGGATTCCTGACTCCTTCATCCACATTGTTATGATGTTATTGCAGGATGCCTCAGCCACGTTTCTCCTTAATGGAAAAGCCACAACCCCATTTTCCTTCCAACGTGGAGTGAGACAGGGATGTCCCTTGGCACCCTACCTTTTCTTACTTATAGGGAAAGCTCTCCATATGGCGGCCTCAGAAAAACAAAGATTGGGCAATATACAAGGCATCCGGCTACCAGAATGTGACCTGTATCAGCTACCGGCACAGCATGCCAATGACACAGGACTGTCAATTAGAGGACGAGAACTAGACTTACATAATACTATATCCCTCCTTGACAGGTTTGGAAGCGCCTCAAGATTGATTATAAACTAGACCAAGAGCATTCTTTATTGGTTTTCCTCTTGACCTCGACCTGACTGGACTAATGCACTACACTTAACTTGAGCCCCCCAAAGTCATTGTTTAAACTATTGGGCGCTCCATTTGGGATTACCTTGGAGACGGTTGACATAGATGACTTCCTCCAACAGAAGATATCAAAGAAACTATCGTACTGATCCTCTCAAAGACTCCCTTGCTGGCACAGCTACGATAGTCAATGTGGTCCTGTTATCTACCCTTTATTACTTCATTGCAATTTGGACAGGCTCTCTTCAGGCTATCAGGAACATTCATGGCAATCTCAGGAATTTTCTTTGGAGCGGAACGGAGCACACAATCCAAGCTAGGATGAGCTGGGATGATTGTTGCCTACCTAAGGAGACATGGGGTCTTAAACTCCTTGATCATGAGGTATCCCTCACT
Source organism: Neckera pumila (assembly GCA_963969595.1). NCBI lineage: Eukaryota > Viridiplantae > Streptophyta > Bryopsida > Hypnales > Neckeraceae > Neckera > Neckera pumila. The sequence continues at coordinate 51,719,675 of OZ018408.1, read as the reverse complement.
GCACTACTGGCCAAATAGATCCTCTTCGCCATCGAACCTGGTATCACTAACCTTAAGATTCTTCTTAAATATAGGATTCACAGGATGAAACCTCACCCAAAATGTGGCTATTGGTTTCCCTCTCAAGCTTGGTTCATGATTCACAAGTCCTCTACCTCACGAGGATCCAAGGTTTGGAACCACATCACTACCGCATGGAATATTATTGTCAAACATATTAGCCTTTCTCCTCCATCTAATGCAGACGAAGTGTTGACCACTAGTATTTGGTGGTCTACCAGCTTCATTGGATCCAACTTCAACTTTACGGCAAACAGAGCCCGGATTTTAGCACAGAGCGGCCTACGTACTCTTGGTGATCTATGGAACCCCCAATCTAGGAGCTTTCTTACCTAGGAGGAGATCTCCACCAAATTTCCACTTACACCTATAGAAAAGCATCACTGGTTCTATCTAATTCAAAAATCCCTCCCACATGGATTGACTTTCTCAACAATCAGCCAGAGTCTCGTTAGAGGAAATTTCAGGCCTCCAAAGGGCCGCTCCACGGCCCTCCGAGGTACTCCGAAATTTGAAGTTTTTTTGCTGAAAAACTCAATTTTCCCCTATTTTTGCCCTGCTAAAACTGCAGCAGCAGTGGCGCAGGAACCAAAAATTCCAAATAAAATTTTATTAAAAAAAAAAAAAAAAAATTAATCTTAAAAAATTATTAAAAAAAAAAAAAAAAAATCGCAAAAGCTGACTGCTCACCGCAGCAGTCAGCTTGGTGTGACAGACCAAGCTTTTAATAGCTTGGTTTGTCACACTCTAGCAACCTTCAAGAGGATTCAGTTCTTCTCTAATGGCTCAACCAAGCAAATGGGTGGGCATTTTCTCACTTATGGATGACATGCTACCTACTTTGGTCTAGAGGAATCCAATGCCAAACAACCACATCCTGTTGCCCCAAGCCCAGAATATACTCATACAAGGAGACACATAGAGAGCAAGTGTTGGACTATACTCCAGGCAGCTCTCTCTCTTGGGTGACACTACTAAATCCACTCCTTTATTTGGGTATGTCAGAAGAATACAAGTTTTACAGATAACCAAAGGCAGCAGAGGTACTCCATATCTATTCTTTGCAGGAGCAACCCAGTCCTTGACATTTGACCCAGGACAATGGAGATGGAGGAATGGGCATGAGCGAATAGAATATACAACAACTATTGGCCGTAATCTCATCAACAACTGACATCAACACAAGAGGTTTATCCCATCAAAATGGTCAGGACATCTTCCTCACACATTTCTGCTAGACTGGAGGGAACTATGGCATAAAATTAGATCACTAAAGGAGGCCACCTTCATGTGGTCAGTCTGGCATAACGCAGTTGCGATTTCCTCATGGAGAGCCAAGATTATTCCAGGCATTGACACAAACTGCAACTGTTGTGACCTAGGACAGCAAGAGACTCTTCTTCATAGATTTTACTCATGCCCTCGAGCTCAAGAAGTCTAGAATTATACCCAATCCATCATCCACCATATTCGGGGAATACACCAGACAGCCTCATATGAGAGATTGGACTTTTCACAGTGCATTTTTGGCTCATCTATGCCTAGAAGATTTCAAGAACTCAAGACCTCGTGGACCTTAATCCGCGGCTCTGCCATTTGAATTATATGGATTTCTATAAACAGTAAGGTCTTTGCTCAGCATCCTTGGCCTCTAGACTACACCCAAAGTCTGCTTTGGAATGCATTCCTTGACTCTGGTAGAGCGGCCCAAATGCAGGCCCAACCCCGGTTGCGCAATAGGCCTCATGATAGGAGATCTATTTGGGCTAGGTTTGACCGTTTTTGGCTCAATTCTCCGGTTATTGCCAATAGGATTGTCAACACCATCTCTTGGAATAAGAAAGGACCTCCTTCTTGTAGTTTTCACTAGTTTTTTGTTCAATTCCTTTATTCTTATCTCTTCATTTTCCAGCCCTAGTGGCTTGGATGTTTTTGTGCTGTGTGGTTTTTTTTAAGCAATGGCTCGTTCGATTTGTTCAAAATAAAGAAATAAATAAACTCAGTTTCCATATCATTCTAAAATTAAAAAATAATAGACATTGAACATATATCCAAAGTTCAAATTGCAATAAAATATTCAATATTAAAGAAAAATCAAATTGGAGTAAAAACTAGAGTAGATGACCTTCATTTTTCTAGTTGGGCTCAAACTCAAAAAACATCGTTTTTGTAGAGAAATTTTAGATTTAAAGCAAGGAGCATTAATTTTTTTAAATACACTAAAATAGCATATTTTGTAATCCATTTTTTTGACTAACTTCTCATTTACGTAAAGACAAGCACTTGGCAAGACTACAAACTCAATTGGATATTCTTTATAATCCACCATGAAAGGTCAACAAGAAAAATGTGGATGAAAAAATGCTCCAATCTCTACACAAATCATAGCATTGTCATCCAAAAGCCACGAAATGGCTCTTCCAACGTTCCAGGGTGAAAGACGAGCCTTTGACCATTGATTTCAAACCTCAATTGTCATCCTAATTCCCATATCCCACATGGCTTGTTTTACCTACCACTATTCCACTTGTATAAAGAGCTTTTCTTCTCACCCTCAAATACACACAATTGACTAGGTGGCATAAACTTGATTGTGATACAAAATTAAGTATGTGGTACAAAATCCACTTCATTGATTAAATTCTTCAATTGAAAATTGTATATTCTAGCACCTTGTATTATGCTTTGTTGCCCTGTGCTGTCTTAATTTATGAACTAATATTTTTTGAGAAATTCACAACAATTGACGTCACAACATAGGGTGAGCAAGAATAGGGAAAAAAAAATTGTTAAGCAAAAAAAAATAAAAATATGCGGGATCCTTGGAGGTTTGTAGAGTGGCCCTCTAGAAGGCTACAATTTTCTCTAATAAAAGCTATCAAGTCTTATCAGCTTGCCAGGCGTAGTTTGTCGGCCCTCTTTATGATCTACTGGCAATCAATTTCATGGACCCTTGCGCAAAGCTCTCCAAATGGTGGAGAAACTTAGATGAATTGAAAATGCTCATACAACATGATTGTAAAAACAAAGAAAGAGTTGTCAAACAACAACAAATTTTCAAAAATTGAAGCGTAATGAGCATTCCAAAATACTCTTAAGTAAGTGTAATGTGGATTTTGTAAGAGTGCCCACTACTAGAGAATAATGTCAATTCAAGCATTTTTCTGCCAAATTTTTGTCAGTTTGGACATTCTTCTTCCAATTCAGATATAGTTAGTCAATTCAAATATGTCAGTTCAGACGTTGTTTTTTATGTAGTAGCCATCAGTTGACGCCAAAGACACCCAATATGGAATATATTTGTATGCTTGATCATGTAGTGCACAAGGTTGTCATTTAGCCGCATAATATGTCTAGTAAGTAGGTAGCACTATTCTTTGAATTATAAACGTTGCAAAATGATTCTATTCTTTTAGTCAATATTGTTAGCCTTCTTTTTCATTTTTTTAATCCACTTTTTGACCATTTTGTGAATCTGTTCTCCTTCTTTTTCTTGCTTTTTCCTATAAGATTCTTCTTGACTTGCCTTTTTCTTTCCTATGGGGATAATGTTAATGCAGCATCTTTGTCTTCCTTTTCTTTGGTCTCAACATTAAATGATTCACTTGTAATAAGCTTATTGAGAACTAAAGGATCTGTGAAGGTGTTGCTTTGCTATGTTCTAGAGTAGGAATCTCACATAGTTTTTGATGTTGGTACAAAAATTGTAGCATCAAGTAAAGTGGTGTAGAAGCAACATGTGGTATTGATTGTACCAGCTCATGAAAAAGAACTCTTATAGGAGGTAAAATTGATTCATTGTCTTCTTCTTCTATATGACCACAATGCCATCCGTTGTAGTCAACTGGGGTCTCTTCATTAAGGTCAATTGCTTCTTTTTCCTCAACTTCCTCTTAGTTGCAACTAAATATACAATTATATCATAATGTGAGTTGTACTAGTTACATAATTGAAACAAATGTAACATGATTGATATGTTGCATGTCACAAGGGTTAGTTAGCCTAAACTTGGGAAATTGTTTGCAAGGCTCATTAATAGGGCTGGGGACAATTTTTGAGTATCTAAATTAGTTGTCAAGGACAATGGAGAAAGTGATTCAATGATTTCATCATCATTTTCAACAGCTGCACCTTGAGATAATAGGCTAGATGCATGCATATACATCTATCTCTAGGAATCATGTGAGAAACATGTGATAGCATTGGAAGATGTCTCATTTGTGAGAAAATATTAGATATAGTGGAATTAGCTTGGATATTTTGTTTTCCCTCTAGTGTCCTCTCTCCTTCATGTATAGTATCAAAATCCAATTTTGAATCTTTGGATGTAATATCAGTAGGATATATGCATGTAGTAGCAAAGCTTGATTTAATGTCTTCTGGTTTAAGAGCCTTTGCCAAAGCTCTTGAAGACATCTCAGCAAGTATAGACTTCATTGTAGCTCCTTATACCCATTGTGGATGCTTCCCATCTTATTCATTTTCTCTACAGTCAGGTTTAGTTTGAGTAGGTAAAAAACTGCCACATCCAGTGGTTGAAGCTCATGGGAGCAATTAGAAGGAAAGGTAAGAATATCCAATCCGTTCTCTCTTCCAAATCTGATATCCTCATTAGTCACATGGCTTGCATGCCCTTCCCGTATTAACAAATGCTTGTTTCCTTAGACATTCCACTTGGGACATTGTTTTTGAAACGACTTAATCATTCTAGAAGATCTCAGAAGTCATGTGTCCATTTTCTTGAAATGTCATTGTTGCACCTGCTTTATAAATTCTAATGTAATAAATTTGTGGCCTAGTTTTTCTTTTGAAATTGTATAGGTTTGGAATTTAAAAACCAACCGCATTTACACATGTTGTAATGGACATTCACTCCCTATTGTCTGCATAGATAAACCTCACTGCCTTGCTTCCTTTTTTGGCAACAACCTTGACTATTGAATTCCCATCCCCTATACTCACTATTATGTCATCTGAATTCTATATGTGACTAGGGTGGTAGATTTGGGCATTGTAAACTTGCTATAGAAGGTTGTCAAAGTTTGATGTTTTTTTCTTGTAAATCCTAAAGTTCTTCTAACTTCCAACCCATTTGCACACCTTAAGCAAATTTATATGTGCTTTTGTTAGAAGAAAGCCTACCATTTATTACCAAGAACTCCTTCTATGAAGGGATGCTTTCTTGGTGAATTTTCCAAGATACTTTTGATAGTGAATTTTTGACATATTTAGAATAATAGACAAGGCTACTTGCTACATTGAAAAGCACCATTGGACAAGTGCTAATTCTTCTACTTCTGTTAGGTAGGTTTGCCATGGCCTATAATTTTAGAAATTGTTTTTCCTTTCTTCTAGTCTTAAATGCTTGAAGGTTGTATTCCACAATATTCTTTAGCTTGCCTTATTGACATCTTTTTAGTTGCAATTACTTCAAGTGCTAATTGCGTGTCACCTTTTGATCACTGAGCTTTCTTCTTATTTGTCTTCTTCTTGAGTATTGTAGGTTTAGGTCGTGGATTGCTTCCAAGTTGTTCTACTATATGACCAATTCTTGGTTGCTTTGCCACAAGTCCACTCTTTAGCCTCTTAGATACATTTACATTGGTATGTAAATTTTGTCATATTCTCTTAGCTGGAGGCTTCATCTAAGTTACAACACATGTAGCCATTTTAGTTTAAAAATTTGATGCATTAGAGTTTAGGGTTGTTTATTGAAGTTGAGTTGTAGAAATTTGAAAGTTATGACAACATGAAAGGAAGCTTGTTAAATGCCTTATTTATACACTAAGGATGCTGCTTTAAATCTTTGTGCTAATACTTTCACAACTCCATAGCATCACTCCCTTGAAGAGCGCCTGCGCCTCTGTCCGTAGTCTATATATTGAAAATAGATCTTGCACTCAAAGAATAGGGGTTTTATCAAACATTTCATCCATTTCATTATAGAATCATTCAGTTTTGTATTTGCTATACGAATTTAGGTTCCATCCAAAAAGATCATTGACTGCCACAAAAGTTCATCTATATACGTAAGAAATTCATCCAAATGCGTTCCCGTTAAAACGACGTTGTTTCCAAATTTTGAGTGACTTAAATTTATCAGTTGCTTCATTATATTGTTTTTCCACATTATTAATTGTACTCAAGATAGTCTGTTTACAGTTACTTACGAAATTGTTTAATGAAAGTAGATTATTTATCAAAGATTCTAACAAATTATAAACCTCTTTCCAAATCAAACATGAATTTCTTAATTCATTCGGCTTTCTCGCTTTGTGCGGTCCTTGTGCAGTCAGTGTCCAGTATTACGTAGTATGTACGGTGAATGGTAGACGTGCAACTTTTATAATTTTACAATTAAAAAAAATGAAACAAAAGACTTCATTAAACGTTCCGGTTTCCTTGTTGCACATTTTCTAAGGTAGAAGCATCAGTATCCGATCATTTCAGCAATTTTGGAGCAAATTGTATGCAATATAAGGTGGCGAAATTTTTTCCCATATTAGAAGATAGGAAATATAGGGATTGCAAATTTTTTAGAATCTTATTTCTAAAATTGAAATTACTGTGAATTTTGGGAGCCATTGTCTAGAGTCTTTCAATTCCGATCATAGCTAAACTCCTTTCTTACTCACTACTTCAGGGGCATGTGTCATGACCTTATTAGTCCCTACTTTGAAAAGGACAAAAAACACACTTTCCAAGCTTGAGTTCCAACCTTTGGTTGAAAATTGTGCACCCTACAGGTTGGATACTGGACGTGTTTGGATACTGGTGCATCTACTTTAGTGCCGCTAAGAGCATCTCTTGCACCCCTCCAAAGAACCCCTCCCCTCTAATTTTTGGATGATAAGCAATCAATTTTAGTGTATTTCACAGTATATTTTTAGTTTCCCCTTCAAATAAGGCCATATTTGAAGGAGTCACTAACCCCTCTATAAGCTATATACTCTCTTGGGATTAACAAGTCATCATAATAAATGATAGCTTACTTATTGCTTTTGCAAGTTCTATGACTTGTGATTGGTTGGAAGTATATTTTAGGGAGTTGCACTATTGGAGATACAAGTGGCCATTCATACCTTAAGTTTGTTTGTTTGTTTGTTTGTTTGTTTGTTGTTTTGTTTTGTTACATTGAGATCTCCTGGACCGTGCATCTCCCGGCCGCGTGCTTGATACCATCGAAAAGCTCTCGGCGAGGAGGGGTGTATGGGCTTCATTTTGTGGTGTTTGGAGCCACGGTGAGAAAGTTATTGAATTTCAAAGTATTTATGGATAAAAAAAAATTAGAAAATTACTTTTTATTTTGATTCTAGCCGTGTTCTTGGTACAGCTAGAAAGCTCCTGGTGAGGAGGGGTGGACGAGCTCTGTTTTGTGGCGTTTGGAATGACAATGTGAAAGTTGTTGAATTTCAAAGTTTTTATTATGAATTAGAAAATTCGGAAATCAATTTTACTATACTTTTGGCTGTGACAACAGCACAGGGCACACTAGTCCCCTCTACATTAGATGGATCTCAATTGAAGGAGCCTGGCTATTTGGAGGGCTATTTGGAGGGCTGCAGGAGATGCTCTAAGCATCTACAGGAACAGAGCCTCTCGTGGCATACGGTACTGTATGATGAAAACCTGAAGACCTCACAAGCAGTGACAACACCAGTGACGAACGGAGCACTTGTCTGTACTGTTTTTCATTCACCATCATCGTTGGAGGCGCAAATGTCCACTTCCCCTGGTTTAGCTTTGTCCTGTCCTGTCCTGTCACTACTATACAACACGTTGAATTCCTCGCTCAGTCGCTCAAGCTTAGAATCGAAAACTCGGCAGTCATCGCTTCAGAGTAATGCCTCCTCACGATCGGAGTCTAACGGGGGTGACTGCAGTGTTTCCTTGTTGGGTGCGAGCTCTGAGTGCACATTCCGCTGAGCAGTATCGAAGCCCAGAAGCTTATGGAGCTGATCGATCGTTAGCATGAGAGAAATCAATTCCCTGTTTTGTCGAGCATGTGCGCACGAGTCTGAATGCGAAGTGCACTTTCGGGAGCACCAGGGAAGCGGTCGAGTCGTGAATCAAATCCACTGAACGAGTTTTGAGGAAGCTTGAGCTAGAACTTGGCGATCGTATCTAAGTGAATTTTGACGAGTCGATTCGGGGCTACTGGAGGTGAAAGAGTAGAGTTCACACATAGACTGGATTGTAGTGTTGGGTTTCCTCCAAGATGCCGGATAATACTGACTTTCGGGTTCCCGACAAGAAGTTTGAGCGGAAATTTGGCAAGAAACCTTGTCCACCGTAAGCTCTCTTCTTCTCCGTCCAATTTCTCGACTGGTAACGATTTTATGATGCCTGTCTTTGCACGAAGAGATAGGGATTGAAGTTAGTTGGATGAGTTCTTCTCCAAAATTACTAAGCCAAGGGCATCGTTTCCTCGATTTGCGCGTCTATATTTCTGGAGATGTGACTGTTTTCTAGTGCTTGGCATGTCCGTTAATTTCTTTGCAAATGCAAACACAACGTTCTTAGAAGCTGCCTCAGCAACCTCAAACTGTTGATTAAAAAGAATCTGGATTCTTTGAGCTCAAAATTGTCCTTTAAATGCCATGTTTCAATCCTTTATAATTGTCTTGAGAGAGATCTCTACAAAGCTTGAAATCTTTTGTCAATCTTTTGCAATGGAGAAGGGACCACTCTAGAATGAAAGTAAATCCAGGACGGCAGCAGTAAGTGAGAAATTAGCGGCATAGCTAACTGACCTACTTTAGCAGCGTAAGCACTCAGTGACTACTTCCAGTTAGCTAAAGCCCCTATTTAGTTGGTGAGACTTGAGCTGTTTCCATTTGTGCGTGCTTTTTGCAGTGTGCATACGAAAGGTGGAATCATGTCTCCTTATAATTACAAATCGTTCGTTGTGAATATCCGCCCTACGACATGGCCGGAATCGATTTGGATTGGCCGGATTGACAATTACGTAGACGCTCAATTCATTGCTGACCTGGTGTATTACTACATCGGCCATCCGTGCGTCCACTATCAGAACGTCAACTTCAACTTCCCCCCTCTAGAGTGTAAAGGCACCTCGACACCGCTCACGAGTCGAGAGATGTGCTTTGAGTATGCGGTGTCCATAGCCAAGGGCCTTAAATCTCAGCGAAAGGAGTTCAAAGAGAGCGTGAAAAAGCTGGCGGTCGAAGAGGTCAAGCGTGTGGAAGTGCAGAGGGTATTGCAGCAGTTCCGAGATGAGAATGTCCTCGCTGTAACTGTAGGAAAACATGAGGAGGAGGATGTTCAATCGCACCAATCTAGGGAGGTAGATGGTCCGAAGCATCTGCCCTTGGTTCTAGCATCTCATGAAGGGGTAACTCGGAATGTGGATGGCTTGAATGAGTGTGTTCTTGGGCTTGATATGGGCGACACTGGATCGTCCATATCCAGTGCTTTAACCCCAGTCGAAGAATGCTCGTGGGTGGATGCTTATCTTGCTGGTATGAAAGACTATGACGGGAGCCCCAATCATGGTAAACAATCACGGCAAATACTGTTTGTGTGCGATTTATGACTGCTGCATGATTTTCAAGAATACATTTATATTTGTTGGACTTTCTTGCAAGCCTGCATACCATGTGCTGTGATGTGGAATGATCCTTTGTAGATAGAGTAGAAGCACTCTATTTTGATTCTTGTAGGCACGCTTCTGTATCTTCAAAAAGATCCTTTTGGTAATCACTAATTATTTTTCTCAACAGAAGTTATCTCATTCTTGTATGAGTAACAGTATTTTGCTTTGGTTCTTAAAGGCATGCTTCTGTAGCTTCGGAAAGCACCTCAGTCTGCTAGCACTTAGAAACTTGAAGCAGGGCCAGGTTGTATGTGTGATTTTCATGCGGATAATTGATACTCTGCGAGTGATATGTTTAGGTTGGAAATCGTATGCTCTCTATGAATTTTTTTTCAGCATGTTCTCTCCGAAATTATTATTTGATGCTTAGTAACAGTATAACAAATGACAATTGCAGATGCAGAAGAAGTTTGCAGCGCGACAGGAGTTCTAGAATCTAGAAGAGAACTCATGTGACTGTCATTTGGCGAATGAGAATTTTGCCGTGAACTTTCGCGCTGTGGAAGGTACGGCAGTTTATGAAACCGTTGAGAGATCATCCAATTTTCTCATAAGTGATCGTGAAGGTGAAAGTTTTGTGAGCGACTCCCATTCCCCGCACTTGTGCATGTCTGATGAATTCATCACGAGACACTTTCTATGTAGCGATGCAGCTTACTCATTATAATGGTTTAGATGCTTCTAGTCATCCCGAAGTTGTGCATACTTGGCCAAGGACAGATGGAAATGCCTACCTTTTTAGGTTCTAGTTGGTTGATAGACCTGAGATGGTTATCAAACATAACTCTCGCTTGTAGACTAAATTAGAACCGTAATATACTGGAGATCTATAGCTCCCTGAGAGAACGGGGAGCTTATAGATTATGACTTGGACCCTCTTCTCTTTCAACCTCAAGGTGTCATGTGACGATGACAGTGATAGGAGAGGTTTCTGAAATCGTTTTAAGTCGTGATGTGCAATAAATTTTCAACGCTCTTCATGATACTTCCCGAAAATGGTCTAAGGCATAATTTGGATGTATGTGTATCGCTGTATAATCTTTGTTTGCACGAAATGTTGTTGAACGTTGGCTTCATCGTACGCTCAAACAACACATGAGCCAATATGCAAATCCTCCAAACTCTAGGTGGATGTTTTCATTTCAGACTTGTCTTTAGTGATGTAGTGAGGGTTCAATTGATAAGCATTGTTTTATTCATGGCTCCATGTGGGGTTTAGACTTTGTAGAATGAGATGTTTCAATAACAAAGACTTTCCATGCCGAATTAGGATGTCCACTTTGCAGTTTTAGAGTTTGGTCGCTAAAGTGTTCATTGTTAAACTTGTTTCTCATCTTTTCCATTTAGGTGATGACACACACTGTATTGAATTGATTGTTGCTAGTGTCACCTTGTTCTCAAGCAAGCATTGGTTAATCCTCTAATTTTCTCGTTAACCACTGTGTAACATGATAAAATGATAATCACCACTTGGAGTCTCTAAATTCTCTAACTGTTAGATACTTGTGATTGGCTACACATGGATTCTCAGAAGACTTTACATTACATGCTACTGAGAAACCTTTGCGGTATAAGAGTTTGCCTTGTCTCATTGCCACTTGAATCGGAGCCTTCATCCCTTTGAATGCTGTCTAGATCGCATTGGCATGGAAAGAATCAGACATTTCAGATAACTTTTAAAATATGGAATTCTAGAGAGAGGTAGGACAGGGGTGGGAGTTTTGGAAGATGTACAAAAGAAAAGAAAAGTCTGTAAACTGTATGATAATTCTCAAGTTACTCCAGCCAAAAATCTGGACATTTTTGATTGCATAGAAGGATTTGGCATTACACTTTCTACAACCAAGCTCCTGATTTGAGTCCGTGCAAAGAGAAGTATTTCAAAATTTGGTGTTCAATTCTGTTTGCTAATTGCAGCTCCATCGCCGCGTTGCAAACAATTTGCTCTCTTAAAATTCCATGCCGAGCTCGCTAACACAGGATTACGGTTTCTGTAAATAGGAATCAAACACACTGAAGTGTCCCGTCCCGCTTGTTTACTGTCGAATCACTATCCAAATAGGGGGCAGCATCGGAAATGGTGTCACAGAATGAAATGGCAGAGCTCGACAGCTCCAATAAATGTGCACTTATTCAACAAAAAAGACTTAAGAATGGCGTGCCAAAATGAATATTCTGACCATATTTGAAGTATTCTAAATTCTAAATTCTTTTCAAAGATATACTACCTCTGTCCCACTAAAAAGCTCCTTATTTTATCTCATGTGTAGTATAAAACACTTGGTGCATCTCGCACTAATTGAATTAACTTATTTGATGAAAAATTTCTAAAACTTTGATTCTATCTTTCAATTTGTAAAAAGGATGACATCCATTAATTAGATTATGAATGTTTTCAAGAGCTTATTGTAACAGTTACAACTTACAGAATATGGATGAAGTACATCCAAATATGCTGAACAAGTCATTAGATGTTTTGAAGGCATATGGGAGGGCCGTTTCAGGTTGTTCTCCTTGCTCTGAACCAACACATTGCTTTAAAAATATTAAATAAAAATTGAAAGTTAAAAATTAAATAAAAATTAACTTAAAAATTAATTAAATAATATTTTTTGATGTGGCAATCTCCCAAACGCTTCAGATTGCTGATGTGGCAACGTTCCCATGTTCTCCATTGCCTAGGAACTTGCAACCTTATTTAGGTCTGAAATCTCATCTAATTATACCCTAATATACACTAGGGCCCTCTGTTCTATTTCAAAGCCCAAAATTTATAATAGTTATACTTATCAAATGATATATTTGTCACATGAGTAAGAGAAAAATGACAACTATAGACTTAATAACTTATGTAAGAGTATACATGATAATGCAAATAGGTATGTTTACTTCACTTCTATATAGACCCTTTCAACTATATGTATTTGGATATATGGATTGTCATAAGGAACACCTACCGGTCCTACCTAGCCATTGTGCTAAATAGGCTAAAATAAGAGGTACTTATAGCATTAAAAAAATAACTAGAATTTAAAAATTAGAATAATGGGTTATTGTAGTTCTCTATATGGGGCATGAAAAATGTTGTCTTCTTCTTTGATTTTCAATGAATTCTAAACTTATAATGTCAATATCTCTATAATGTTTGAATTAATATTTATTACCACCAAATAACAAAGACAACATATTTTAGCTAGCAATCTAGCATTCTTTATTGGCTAAGTTGGTTCACTTGCCGTTGCACTTGAATGAATGACTATTGAATCAATTAGATTTAAAGATTTGATAGCTTCATGGAAGTGCCTCACTAGGAAAAAAAAAAGAGGCCTCAAGAGGGCCATTTGACTCTAGAATCTAAACAAACAAGGCAAATAGAAGAAATATAAATATAATTTTTTTTTAATATTTTTTTAATATTTTTTAAAATTGCAATCTAACTTAGCAGATAGCACCTCAAGTGATGCAATAGATTGAAATTTTTAGTTTTAGTTTAATAAACAAAAACTAATATTATTTTTAAAATTTTTGTATTTGTACTACTAGGTAGAGTTAAATGGCCCTACTGAGGCTCCATTTTTTGCTAATGTATTTTAAGGCCTTACGAATACTTGTTGGTTTATTTGAATGGTATAAGTGTGGCATAACTTTCTTGAATGTGATTTGAAACTTGCAAGTATATCAAATATCACCTTGGCTAATGAAAAAGCTTAGATTTGGTCTTAGATTTGGTTTGCAAAAATTGAGGTGAAGCCTTTGAGAAATGATTTGAGGTTTGATTATAATTGTTTCCAAGAATATGAGGGTAATAAGAAAAAGGTCCGAGCTAGAAAATTCAATATAGGTAGAGACACCTAAGTGCAACATTTTTTTTCTTCAACACTTTTAAAATGGCCTTGAATGAACACTTTAATGATTAATTCTTGAAAACAACAATAAATTTTTAAAGGTAACCATTGAAAGTTGAGACATTTTGTTCTTCAAGGTAGGTGTCCTTTTAAAATGAATATAATGAGTTCTATGTTTTGAGTTTCAAAAATTTGTAAAAAAATAATAAAGCGTTGAAAAATTATGAAACCACATGGATTTCATCTCTAGTGAGTTTGCAAATACTCTCATCAATTTATTTGGTCATTTGACCTTTGAAATAGTAGGAATAAATGAAAGTGTTGCTTTTAGGTTATTTTATTTGACAAAAGTGCAATTGTCAATATGTCTCCTATAAAACAATCATGATATTGGCAACCTTATATTTATCTATATAAGGACATAAGATAGAAGGGCTAATGATAATTTTATGTGGTGAAGTTTTGACCAAAAGCCAAAATTTTAGAAATATTTTTTAAGAACTCAAGTATTTTGGTCAAAACTTCGTACTTTGTTGCTCAAGGTCTTAAACATCATCAAAATTGAATGAGTAGAATACAAATTTATAAATGAAAAAAAATCTCTCGAAATTGCTATTGAATGGATTTTGGTGTCATCACCTTAGAGAAATTTTTAAAATACATAGAAAGACCATTGAGAGGGAATTTATTCTACATTAGAGAAAAAGTTAGCCCTCCACAAGGCTGCTCCACGAACCCCTTTAGTACCCTGAAATTTAGTTTTAAGGGGCTGAAAAATCAATTTTTCCCCTCTTTCTCCGCAACTAAAACCGCTGTGACAATGGTGCAAGACCCCAGATTTTTGAATGAAAAATTACTATTATTATTATTATTATTATTATTATTATTATTATTATTATTAATTTATTTATTAATCTTAAAAAAATATTAAAAAAAAAAAAAATCAACAAAATCTAACTGTTCACCAAGGGCACTTTTCCAAGTTGACAGGCTATGCTTAAAATAGCATGGCATATCAATTTGGAACGGCCCTCCCAAGGGCTGATTTTTCTCTAATGATTCACCTAATTTGATTTCTTTGAAAGTGCACCTAAACTACTTTAATAACCCTCTATAGCAACCAATGTTTGACAAACTTTAGAAGATACAAAATTTGAAATTTTCTTATTAAAGCAAATATAAGACTTCATAAGCTTCATTTCATTATTTGAGCTCAATTTTTATTTAAAACACTTTTATAGCTAAAGTTCATTTCTAGATTAAGGAAGTAAAAGTGGCCAAACATACTACAATGCACTACAAATTAGTAATCTTTTGGTCTGGTTGAATTTGTAGAATATGCCAACAAAAAAAATGCCTTGTCGTTGTGAGAGGTTGTCACAGATTGTGAACTTCCCTTTCCATGGCAACAAGAAGTTCATGAAGTAAATTGCTCATTGCTACACACATATTTTTTTTTTTTTTGAACAAATGGGAGAATCCATTGCATTAAAAAAGAAACCGGGAACCAAGTACAAAGCAGCCAAGCCACACGGCTGGACAGTGAAGAGAAAACAAGCAAAGAAAAGAAACAAAGCAAGAAGCCAAAACAAACCTAAATGCAAGAGGCAGGGCAACAACTAAGCGAACAAACAAGACGGGGGACCGTCTCTGTTCCAAGTGTACCACCCCTCTTCATGAAAAGCTAAGATTGGATCGTGAAGCTAAGTTTTCTCAAACTCGGTCCAAATACTCCCCGTATTCTGTGGCCTCTGATGAGTTGCTCTGATTGCCTTAATCTGAGCTGCCCTACCTGAGTCAAGTAAAGCCATCCATAAGGCTTTGTGAGTGCGCTCACGGGTCCATTCTTTTTGTGTAAACACTCTACTGTTCCTAGAGATCCAAATGATCCAAAGTGAAGATCCCCTAAGTAAAGACCATAGGTTTTTAAACCGCAGGAACCGACGAGGAAGTGAATCACCAAAAATGCAATGCTTGTAGCTAAGTCTAGTGTGTAAGATAAACTTATACTAGTCACCACATAAGTGAATGAAGATAGACTGGGCATATTCCCATATCTCTTGGGCTCGCGGGCAGTAAAAAAACCTGTGGATGGGAGTCTCTGAGCTGTCAGATGTGCAGCAGTTACACCTAGTGTCGATGCCTAGATTGATCCGGGCCCTCCAAGAGTGAACAGCTACCGCATTATGCCACATGGACCACATGAAAGCTGCTTCTTTCTGGGCTCGTGTATTCTGCCAAAGATCTCTCCAGTCTGGCAGAAAACCTGGTGGAAGGTGGCCGGACCATTTTGATGGAATGGAGCATTTAAGCTGGGTTCGTTTGGTGAGTAATAGCCTCATTGCTATACACATTGAGCTGAGAGGCACTCCCAAAATCTATATAGTACCATTTCTTATGACTGTGGGGCACAATAGGCAACCGGTGTTTACTAATCCATCAATTCTCTCTTCAATGGTTCACAATTATAGCCCTATGCCAAATGAGCCACAAGAATCTAGCACCCTTTCTAATGCTCTGGATGACTTTTACTTGGTAGAATGTACCTATCTTTGGATGTTTTGTGGCTCAACTCCTAAGAAGTAGTCTCAATAGGTGCCTTCAGGCCTTTGCGCCAGCTTTAACTTTCCAATTCCATAATTTTTTTCCATAAAGATGTGGTGGGGCTTTGTTCCCTTTCACAACATCCCTCCTCGTTGTGCCCTCAAGCACATGCCTATATAAGAGATAAGAGGGCGTAGGCCTCTCTTATCTCTTATTGAGTTGGTCCATCAATCAATCTGTATCTTATCAACTTTCCCTACCATTTGGACTACTCCTAGCTAGCAATCTTGTACTTTGCCCTTTGCAATGAATTCTGTTTCATTTGTTTAAAAAAAAAAAATTTCAATAATGGAACATGCACATTCAAAATTTTTATAAACATTTGAATTTGATATGGATTTTTTCCACTTTTCCTTCGAATTTCACAACTATTTTAATTTTTTACAGAAAAATATGAAAATTTAATGACTTCTAAAAAAATGTGCTTTCATCTTAAAAAAAAAAGTTTACAAAGTTTCATTCATTTATGGTTGTAAAGCATAACGGCATAGGGCTTTGAATGGTTTTGAAGTTTAAATAAATGTATCATAGGCCCATCCTTTTGGCCTAAGTTGGGAATAACCCCTAAAAGACTAAGGCCCACTTTGTTAACTTTATAATTTGGAATTTTTTCATGAGACTATGAATTGGATGCTAATTATCCTAGGCTACATGTAAAGCATGGTTTGAAGTCATTCCAATAAATATTGCAAAAATTAGAAGGTTACTTTTTATTTTGATCTCAAAGTGGGTTGATTAAATCATAAAAACATATTCAAAAACAGGTTAATTGATTTTCTTGGGTTATGTAGATTGATACATACTCAAAACATTTGAACCCCTTCAATTCCAAATAATGAGGTGAAAGTTATGAGGAGTTTCATTTTGTAGGCAATGAAGGTGAAAATACATATAAAGTTGTCTTTTGAATTCAATTTAGAAAATTTACAAATAAACAAAAAGAAAGGATATGTAATGTTTACTAGAACATCCTCCCTATTGAAAATAATGATTCTCATGTTCTTGCAAAAATTAAAACATCATGAATCCACACAAGATAGCAAGGCTAAAATTCTAGGGATCGCCACCAAAAATCGTCCATTTCACGCCTTCCACGGGAGAAAAGTACCTTAGTAATAAAGAGTTTCCCGCATTTAGTGGGTTTTTTTTATCCTCCTATTAGTAGAAGGAAGGGTCAAATTGACCCCACGGTAGTGCATATCCTATAAAAGCTGTTATGATCATTAAAAGTAAAATGACAACTCCAAGACACCAAACTAATTCCCTAGGACTCGAATAGCTTCCAAAATATAGACCACAAAAAAAATGAAGGTAAACCACAATCAAAAACATACTTGCCCCATTAGTATGCATATAACGAAGCAACCAACCGCCTTTCACATCTCTCATGATGTGTTCTACGCTTAAAAAAGCTAAATCCACATGAGGTGTATAATGCATAGCTAAAAAAACGCCTGTAATTATCTGAATGAACAAGCAAAGACTAGCCAACAAAACGAAACTCCACCAATAACTTATATTGCTTGGGGTTGGATAATCTATTAACCCCTAAAGGACCGTTGTCCATTCGGGGGACAAATGTGTTTTTGGGCAGGTATCTACGGGCTCAAATTTTGTTGTGATTTTTTGAAACATTTTGAGAAGTTGAAGAATTGAGAGAGGTATGTGGCGGAAAAAAAATTTGAAATTGGACCTTTGAGCGAGAAGTTATGCCATTTCTTGGAATGCGTTGGGCAGAAGGGCAGCAAAAAGAATTTGCAAAATTTTGAATTTTTTTTTAAATATTTTTTTTCTCATAGATTATATTTTTGTCTATCTAGAAAGCTTTGATTTATTTCAATTGGATTTGTTATGAGGAAGTTATGGACATTCTTGCTTTTTGGGCAGTTCGAGCATCTTCTTGAAAAAAATAACTTGTAGGATTCATTTCGGAATGCAATTTTTGTAATTTTTCATTTCTTTTTTTATAATGGTTTTATTTACTTGCTAGAACAATCTCACCATTGGGATTAGTGCATTTTAATTCCATCTAAAATATATGAGTATTTTAGATTTTCCTTCTATCTCATACCTACTTCTACTTAATAATTTTTTAAAGAATGATAATTAAGTTTTTTTGAATTATTTTTTTTTTCCTAGATTCTCAATTCAATTCTCCACTACAAAGATTTAAAGCTCAAAATGCTGTAGTGCAAAAATTTTAAGTTAAAAATGTTTAAAGTCAAAAAATTTGGTCCCGCAATGTGTTGAAAAACTTGTAAATTTTGAAATTTTTTCCACACACTCTCGTAATAATTAGGTGTAAGATCCTAAGGTTAGATGTGAAAAAAAACAATTTTAATTTCTTTTTACTTTTTGCTACAGAAATGGCAATTTTGAGTGTTTTTTGGCAGGAAAAAGGCCTCGGTCCTTTAGGGGTTAAATGATTCTTAAATGTAAAAAATATAGGTTGTTTAAGAATTGATAGTTGTCTTGCCATATGAATGTTTTGTGCTTTCTTGTTTGCACAAAAACAAACTAAATGGCTGCCCCCTACTCGATCCATTTGACGTCCCACCATCCTTTCAGTTAATTTCATCCGAGAGCCGGTGCGGCCTCACGGGCTCTCTTGCCGTGGGCTGCACTTTGTTGGCTACACCAACAAAGGCTATGAGAGCTCAATAAAGTTAATGAATGACTTATTATGCCTACTTATCAAGGTTTATCCCATTTCGTTTACACGGAAGGAATGCTAAAAGCTTGCAAAACAATAAAAGCAAAAAAATTGTTTTTTTTGCTTTTATTGTTTTTTGGCTCGGAAATTGCCGGGTTACTCCCAACCTAAAGCGCCCTTCTTCCATACGTATAAAACTCCAATTGTCAAAATCAATAAAAATACTATCATAGACTAAGACAGCAAGGCTAAAATTCTAGGGATCGACACCAAAAAGGCGAAGGCTTTGCGCCCCCGGTGACTATTCATCAAAATTGTTATAGCCTGAATACTAATTTGTGCACAAACCCATGCAAACATGATTAAAAGTAGTAGATAGCCTGGTTCCTATAGGTTGTGGTCAACCAGAACTTATAATAGGAGACAAACAAACTGGAAAAACTGCTATTGCTGCTTTTCTCCCCCCAGTCAGAACCACACGTGCGAGTTTCTTTGCATGTGGCTTGTCCATGGCAAAAATTTTCAGCTTTTGCAACAAAAGATACAACTCACGTCTTAACCCCTAAAGGCCCAAGGCATTTTCTGGCTCCGAAGTCACTGAAAAACTGCCATTTTTGTTGCGGTCACTCAAGAAACCTTATTTTTTTTTAAATCTAACCATAGGATCTTGTACTTCACTTGCCTTAGATTATGTGGTAAAAATTTCATGCAGTTTGACCATACAGATTGGAAGATATTAGCACTTGAAGTTGGAAAAAGAAGTTTTCTTGAACTATGGCCTGCAATTTCTGATGACTTTGATGGCCATTTGTAGATTCTTTTTGCACTACACACCTTTGGTTTAAATTTTTTATGTTGAACATTTGAATTGAGAGTTGGGGAAAAAAAATTTAAATGGTCAAAACTTGATTTTCACATATAAAAAAATTGTTAAGTAGAGGTAGGTCCAAAATTGAATGAAACACTAAACTGTTAATAGCTCTTAGGTAGAATTAAAACACCATAATCCCAGCGGTGGGATTGTTCTTGCAAACAAATTTAACCTTTTCAAAAAAATGTGAAAAAAATTGAAAATTCCATCCAAAAATGAATTCTATGAGTTATTTTTTGAAAAAGATGCTAAATTGCCCAAAAAACAAGATTGTCTATACCTTTCTCATTCTGAGTCCAAATAGAATGAATAAAAGCTTCAAATATAGACAAAAATATGATTTTTGAGAATTTTTTTTTTTTAAAAGTACAATTTTTTATAGAGTTTTTTTCTGCCCAACGAGTTGCTTTTTTGACTTCAGGCGGCATAACTTTTGCTCTCAGGCACTGATTGAAAAAAAATTATATTTTTAGAAAGCTAATGTGATTTCCTATCTTCCAAAAAATTTCAAAAAATCATGCCAAATGTCCGAAATCCCAAGTGTCCCCCAAAGGGACTTTGGGCCTTTAGGGGTTAAAAAAGGAGCTCCATGAACTAAGTCATTCTTCCACCTTGCCACTTGAAGCCTTGTCTAGATTGATTTGGTTCTCTTCAAAATTTGACTTGGGATGAAGTCAACAGTGGTTGAATTTGATTTCATCCCAACGGACAAACTCTAACTACAATAGAACCTCTCTTACTACATACTCTCTTTGTGCATAATATGCAGTTTGAGAGTTAGTGGTGGGCCCAATTTAGTATTATTTTTTCTGGAAAGGATTGTAGTTAGAGGCCACATTAGCTAGGTGCCATTACTACACCTGTACAACTGCATAAAACCTCTCTCAGTGCATAGTCCCAACACTATGAACCAAGATAGGTTCTACTGTATTGGAACAAAGATAGACCCCACTCACTCACAGAGAAGGGCTAGAACATGCATTGCAGCATCAGGATTGGAAATGGCGGAGTTGCTCACAGTCACCTGCTGGCAATGGTCTGCTCTGGCGATGCTCCAATTTGGAACATGGAACAAGAAGATGTAAACGGCTCATTCCAGATGGAGCAACAAGCAACAGGTCTTAGAAGCACAGGCTAGACGGCGAATTTTATTAAAGTGGCGGCATTCTAGAACTTTGGCACTTTTGTAGTTCAGAACGATCGTTTTGAAATCTATACCCGTCCTAGATGGTTCAAAACAGCCGTTCGGATATCTATGCCTGTCCTAGATGGTCAAAATGGCAAGCAATCAAAATGGCACACAAAGTACCGCCATTTTAACGAACTTCCCCATCACGTAGCTAGTTATTGAAACTCCAGCCTGTGCGCGATTTGCATTCGTGCAAGGGGAAGCTATGGCACTCGGGAAGAATCTTGCTCCTGATCGAGTGGCAATGCAAGGCTTGAGTGAATCGCAACACCAATACTAATTTTCAATCTGAAATCATAAGTTCCTCAATGGAGGCCATTTCCGGATGACAGTCTCTCATTTTTTGGTATAACGCGTGGTTGCTTTATCACCCCGATGCCTATTTTCTTGACCTTGTTGGCAGTCAAATGGGGATTCTTCTCTCCGAACGCATTTTGAACGCATTTTGAACGCATTTTGAACGCATTTTGAACGCATTTTGAACCCTGTATGAATAAACTATAATTTTCCAAGGTGATAAGAATAGATATACTGTACCCATAGCAACTCTAGGCTCTGACGTATGGAGGGTGTACATTTTTGGCAAGATTACAGAATGGACCTGTTTAGCAAAAAGGTCTTGATTACGTGCAGTCACCTTAGAATTTGAATCCAAATTTGATCATCTAGAATGAATTTCCCCTCAGGATGTTCAGAAAAAACTTAATGTCCACATTATACCTTTAAAACAAATGTACACATTGCATCCTGCTTCAATCAACTTCCCCAGAAGATTCAACATCCAAACCTATGTAAAGGCTAATCTATGTGACAGAGCGTTTTGGAATGGACCACTAAAAAAGTGCCTAGTCCCAACAACCGATCACAACCTTCTCAGCACTAGAAAAGTTTTTGCAAGCAAGTATCTGCAAGCCTCTCGTCAAAGTTCTAAACTGGACAACTCAGCGTTTCCCCTTGTAAATGTCGGTGGATGCCGGTGAAGTGCTTCACCGGGATCTGTTGTAAGCGCTGTGCGTGCGTTCAGCCAAGGTCACAACCTAAATTTATCCCCGAACCTTCCTCAAACTAAATTAGTAATATGCTCCCTGAGTAGATAAAATGCTCCCTGATGTTGCTCAAGTTGGTTGAGCATGAGTAATTAAAATCAATAATATCTTAACCCTTCAACGTCACAGCCAGCCTCTCGGGCTGATTTTTCAGTGTATTTTTTCAGAGACTGTGACAATAAAGGGTTAATCTTCAACAGCACACGATTGAACTCACATGATCTCGGACTTGCCGTCATATTCTTCAAACTGTTGCCACGTTACTGGGTAATTCAAAACAGGTACGGAGTACAAGGTTGTGTACTGGTCAGTACAGTGGGGGTACAGTTCATTTACGAATTCTTGCATCCTGCTGAGACTAGGCCAACTTTGGGAGGCCCGTGTATGCTCAAAATTGAACGGAATTGGCCTGTGTTGGAATCACACTGAAGTTTACTTTATTGTCACTACAAACACATCTGTAATTGAAAATCAAACAAAGAGTTTGATGTTTTCTATACACTGAGTACTATCTAGTGTTGTGAAAATTACAACTTGTATTCAATGGTACATATAAGAAATGAACCTTCAAAATCACTTTAGAGATACTTGATCTCATACCACTTGAATTGCTTACAATATGATTTCTTGTTTGTTCTTCACCCCATTGCAAAAACTCTTTGACAATCTTCTATGAAATGGTACATAGTGTATGACAGACATCCAAAATGATTTTAGATTATTCATTTTTCACTTGTCATGACAATTCCAACGCACTTTGCAGTTTCAAAATTGGATCATTTTTGAGTATGCTAGAGCTTCGTGAAGTTGATGAACTTTTAGTGAAAACTGACTGAAAAATTCATAAATGAACTGTACCCCACTGTACAGCGTCCTCAAATCAGGAGACGGATTGTGGAATGTAGGACATAATGATAGTACAAGTGGCAAACTACTTCATACGGTATCCAAAATACTACAACTCTAGTGTTATTGGAATTCTAAAAGCCACGAGAATGTGTTCCCTATCTTAGAAGCTGATTTACACATCAGGGTCATCATCCGTAAGCCATTTCACATATCGTTGGAGCGAATACTCCACCCTGGCTTTCGCATCTTCCATCAGTTCTAAGTTCCAAAACGCTCCATACACACGCTCAAACGCCCACGGCTCCAGTCGTGCAGCGACGCGGTGGACGTGGCTGGCTGGCAAGGGAATGAAGTTGGGGTAGGAACGCATCACAGTTACAGTGGTGTGGTCCAACGTATTAACCTGCACAAACATTAAAGAACTCAAATGATGACTGCCGTAGCTTCAATGTAACCCTAAACCCTAACGTTGAAAGCTTTTTATTGCATCTCCATCGTCCCACTTCGTCCAAAGTAGAAAGGAACAAAAAGAAATTTGCTTTCAAATGGGTGCTCGGAAGACTGAGAGAATTTGGAGTAGAAGGGAACAAAAAGAACTTTGCTTTCAAATGGGTGCTTTCAAATGGGTGCTCGAAAGACTATGAGAGAATTTGGACCTTGACTAGCTTCCCACATCTGAATTGTGGTGTCAACTTGTAAAACATTCAAAAGTTCATAACCCGCTGTGTCATGTAGGAATAGGAAAAGGAGTATTTTTGAAACAAACAAGCGTACCTCTTAAACATAGTAATGACACTACTGAGAGGAACATGACAATGTTGGGAAAAGAGTAGTTAAGAGGAATCGTGCCACTTGTTCATGAAACAATGGGAACCATTTCAAGAATATTTCTCATCAACACACTCTTTGAGTGAGTACAATTAACAGCTCACTAGATGAGTCCAAATTGAAAGCTTACTGTTATAATGTCCCCTGTTAGCAAGGCCCCTTTGCCACCCACGGCATCCGCCCAATGGAGGATTTGGCCTCCTGCATAGTGGCCACCCAGGTGTATCAAAGTGGCCCCTTCCAGCACTCGGAGTGATTCACCAGACCATAACTTCACATTCTCGTGCTCCCACATCACCCACTTTCGGTCTCTGTACCAGAAATTTCCATGTTAACAAATGGGATCCCTAAGTTTAGTTACAAACAAACGAGAAAAAACAACCACAATACATTTCTATTCCTCCCTCAATATTCGCTTGCACTAGTTTGCATGTTAGGTTTTACTTTAGCATTTCTTCCTCAAAGACCCTGCAAATGGAAAACTCCAATGTGGCCTTCAAGGAGCTCGTCAATGACGCTCATAAATCATACGCCCTCGTAGGATTTTGGGTGAAAAGGCTGGAATGGCCGCTAATCCCTGGAAGCTATCTAATCAGCATTTACAGAAAAGGGTTCACTGTTAATTGATCTTATGGATCTTCAGTTTTACAAATACACAATAGTCCTCTCTACTCGAGAATGGAATTTACTACCTTCGATACTGGCAGGTCCTCTACTATACTCAGATTCTCCTTTGACTGTCACGCCGAGAATTCACAACCAATCAATGCCATGATGTGACACTGTTTTGTGAAATCAAGTGAGACCTCACAAAAGGGAAGAAGCAAGCACAACAGGAATAACAGATGCAAGAAGAACGCCACAACTCTCATGAAATTCAGGAATGAATGAGATTATTCCACTACTTACTTCTCATGAATATAAACAGGGACATTGCCAAAGGCGGAACTCCACTGCGCATTGTTGGCATAAAAATGCGGATGGGAAATAGCAATGGCCTTGAGTCCACCCAGTGCTTTCACAATGTCGATGGTCGCATCATCCAGGAGCGATACACAATCCCATAAGATGTTCCCATCTGAAACAAGCAGGGCAATGAGATCATTGTCAATGTCACTTCCACCTGCAATCGCCTCGCACCCAAAAATTGCCACCCAAAAATCTCAAACAATGGATAGATACTGAGGAGGAGGATCTACGCCACATAATCACGTGCTAATTTTAATTATCTATCAAAAAAATTCTGAACTTTTGTAACCTTTCGCTTTGGGTATCCAAATATTTTATTCTTTGGTGCCTAGGAAACCCTCTGCCATTTGCTAAAATATCAAAATCAGAATAACACACACTATGCTTCGCACCAAAAGTGATGATTCAGGAATTGGAACCCTCTTTCATTTATGCTGTTGGTAAAGGAAGGAGGGTTCCTAGCTTGCACTTGCAGGCAGTTGCACATCATCTCTTAGGCCAACTTTCGGACATCGTTGCCATAAAATTGTAAACCCTAGCCACGAAATGCAAATTAAGGTAGGGTCACCCGAAATCACAAAGACACCACCCTAGAATCTCAGATAATAGGCACACATTGATTAAGAGGAACTAAACGACCTCCACATCTGATCAAGCGAGAGTTTTTAAACCAAGACTTTGAACCTTCCTAACTTTTAAAAATAGCATCCAAATACCACATTCTATGGTGCGTTGGAATCCCCTTTCATTTACCAACAACAGCATATCAAAAATTTAACCAGTATAACTATACATAGCAGTAATTTTG
This sequence comes from Neckera pumila, assembly GCA_963969595.1. NCBI lineage: Eukaryota > Viridiplantae > Streptophyta > Bryopsida > Hypnales > Neckeraceae > Neckera > Neckera pumila. The sequence goes on along the minus strand of OZ018408.1, from coordinate 51,694,337 downwards.
AATTTCCTTACGCTCCAACCCTAAACCCTATGTATGCAAGATCCAGAGACGAAGGATTTACGTGCAGTCTGCACGAGGAAAGCGCGCTGTCCGATGCCGACTTTGGGCTCCGTGTTCAAAGCGTACAATCCAGGCTCAAGCTTGGTCCACTTGTTCATGTAAGTGCCATTTTTCAGCTGAGCGTGGCTCGTCCATTGCTGCCCGCCTCTAATACAAATTCAAACCACGGGAATGAACTTCAGCACGCAGCAGGAATGATCCATCTCTTACAACCCCAGGAATCACGTCAACAGTGGGAAGTTCAGAGAAGTTCAGAAACACGATTAACGTGCTTTCAGACTCATCTTCCTCTAACTACAGAACGCGGATTCAATGCCGAAAAGATGATTTTCCAAATCTGAAAATCGTCACCCACTGCCCACCAATTTCCAAGTTCGGAAGAGCAGTGGAAGAGTGCGTCAATAGGAAGGAAGAATCCATCTCTTACAACCCCAGGAATCATGTCAACAGTGGGTGTTTATTGAAGTTCAGAACTTCAATAAACGTGCTTTTCAGACTAATAATCTTCCTCTCAATACAAAAATGCGGCTTCAATGCCAAAGCATCTTTGATGCGTTTCCAAAGCTGAAAATCGTGACCCACTGGATGTCCATATCCAAACTAGGAAGAGCAGTGGAAAAGTGCGTCACATAGGAAGGAAACATCCATCTCTTACAAGCCCAGGAACCATGTCAATAGCGGATTTCAGAGAAATTCAGAAAACCAAATTAACTTGCATTCAGACCCCTCTTCCTCAAAATTCAGAAATGCGGTGGTGGTATCAATCCCCCAAGATGCATTTTCCAATCTTGCAAATCACGACTCTCTGGAACTGTTTTCCACTGCAAATTTTCCAAATTTGGAAGAGCAGTGGGCCGGGAGAGTGCGTCACATAAGCTGCTGCCGGCGATCCTCCCACGATGAGCTAGAAGCTCCCAGGATGGAACTGCTGCTAAGGGAAGACTAGCTTAACTCTGCAAGGGAAGACGGAAAGACTGGAGGATGGCTGTCAGCTTAACTTACTTGGGCACCGCTTGGCGTTCGTCGGAGCAGATGGGGCACAGCTGGGGCAAATTCTCGAGGGGCGAGAATTGCACGCCGCAGGCATTGCAAATGTGGGCTTGATCGGCTGCGTCCATGGCGATGGTGGTGACTCAGTGGACTCCTCTACTCCCCCAGCAAAGGCGCAGTTTGTGCTTCTTTAAGTAAGAGCGAGGCCGCCCAGGTGGAAGACGATGACGTGGCAGACAGGCAGGAAATTGGAACGGCAACTGCTCTTCCTATCTACCTACTCAAAAAGTAGGCCTCCAGGAGAAGTGTCGGCTTTTAAACACCTTCCAACCAAAAACCACAAGAAGAATTTTGTTGCCAATTGCAGGACACATCAGCGACTTTATTATCTTTGTATTTCCTTCTTGCCTCTCTAGTATGAAATTCCACTATCGTACTATAAGCGACCAATTACAATAAAGAGATGTTCTTGCCGCCCATCTTCCTACCACTCATGTGAAGCGGCCCTAAGATTATAACAACCTAAGGTAAAAATGTCTAAATCTGTTCAGTTAATCCCGAAGTGCTCCAAGGTCCAGTTTCTAAACAACTAATAGATTGAAATTCTTATTTCTTTCTCATTTTGCTAGGATGAAAGTCATCCTAATTTGTGGAGATAGCTTATCAAGTTGATGTCCTATCTAATGGTTGGATTTGGTGTTACTAGAGTACATATTTTTCTAAAATTACACTATGTGGAACTATGTCAAAATTGCATTTGACTCTAACTCAAAGCTGGATTTGCAAAAATGAGGTCATAGATTTTATAAATACAAAATATTATTGTATGAAGAGAACCTCATTTCAAATCCACTCCAATAAATTTTATTCAAAAAATGATAATATTTTGTTTGTAATCGGGTTTAGAAGGAATTTTGAAATTTCCCTTTCAAATTTAAAAAAAAAAGATATTAATGATATTGGTACATTGAGAAACCTAACCATATAGATGGATGTCACTTGGTTACAAAATTAAAACCTATAAGCTACTGCTTAAAATATGCTTCCCCTCGTTCCAAAATAATCTTCTCATTGGCCTTAATTTTTTGTCCCAAAATGATCTTCCTATTGCACTTTCTAACATCACAAATTGGTCAAATTTGGTTTTTCAATTGCTATTTGGGACCAACAAAACAACTCCAAGTAATAGTTTTCCCTCCGTCTATGCAATCATCAATCAAAAGACAAATGAAATGACGAAAGGAGTCAATCAACACTGTTCATTCTTATTTTTTGCATCTCTTTGTATATTGCTTAATTGAAGGAGATGAAGCTCTGGAAGATGGAACAAAGGGCTGCATTTGGTCTTGGGCTTATACTAAATATTTACAAAATTACAAACTCACAGTCAACAATTAATTGAATAGTAGTGTTCTTTAAAAATGTCCAAAAAATCATACTTTTCAATATTTTATAACTACACTTTGAGTTTTAAAAATGCTAAGAGTGCATCAAACACTTCTTATAGTGCAAAATTGGTTCTTAAAATGCTATTTTTAGCCTTAATCCAAAACATTTTGTTCAACAAAAAGATCATTTTGGGACGAAGGTATTACATCTTAAGGTCACAAGAACTAAAATTTGATTTTAAACTCATCTATAATTTGCACTTTGAAAATTCATTGCAAATTTTACATCAAGTAATAAAATAAACAACCTCAGAATTTTCTAAAAAAAATATATAAGCCATGAAAGACGCGACTATGTCAGAAAACAACTCTGAAATAAGAATCTAACTTGACTAATTTGTTTTTCTACCTTTGAAGAAATTTAGAAAATAGTTAGAAGATAGACGTTCAATTCCAACCCTTAGAATAATTTCAAGACATGAATCTGACTTCATAGGGTTAGAGATGATCTTTAGAGGTTTCCAAAACATCTCACACTTTTAAAACAAAGAAAAATTGAGAAGAAAAATAGACTAGGATGAAGTTTGATAGTTAAAAGAGCTAAGTTTGGATGAAAAGTGTCAAGAATCATCTGAATTAGGTCAAAATGTATCTTAGAATCTAAGTAGAAATCAAAAGCAAAAACCCTCAACAAGAAGTTAATTTGGGGGATATGGACATCATTCTCTGCCTTTTACTTTGGACTTGACATTTAAAGTCTTTTGACACTTGAGCAATAATATAATGGCAATTTTATTACAATCCTTTAGGTAATCAATGACTAGGAATGTAAATTCAATGTATAAGATTCATTTGGCTCCAATCCCCCCAAATCCAACTTTTCAGCAAAATGATTAGCCTTAGATGTTGTTTTCACTTTTATTAAAGTAGGTGCCATGTTAATTTTAAAATTTGGAAATCAACATTTGTTTTTCAATGGAATGTTTAGGATTGCCACCATGTTTATTGCCTAAGGTGTCAACTTAGCTACCTTAACCCCTAAAAGACCAAAGGACTATATTGCATTTTTTGGCAACATAGCGATTTTGGGCAGTTCACTCTAAATGGAGTTTTTATTTTTCTCTTTGAAAATTTCACACAACATTTTTTCAAGGAGTAGTTTAAGGCCCAACAATTTTCATAACTTTTGACTATAGGGTTAAAAATTTATTGCATGATATGTTTTCAATATTCAATGAGCAGCTTGGGTAGCCTACAAAACTTCTTTAAAAATCACTTTTTAAAATAATAAAAATTTGAAATTAGTTCTTTAGAATTATATATATATGCGGGAAGGTTTGAAACATTCCATTTCAATTTATGAGCCAAAAGTTATGAGGATTCTTAGTTTAGGGCAGTTTATAGGTAGTTATGAAATCTCTCAGGGAAGTCACTCCCGGTTTTGTAGAAAATTAGGTGAGATGAAAAGGAAGGTCAATTTTATTTTTTGGAGAGAAAATTTACACTTTTCTTTGATCTACCATAGCATTGTGAGAAAAAGGCCTGTGCACAAATATATATAAAATAGAGTATAGGATAATGTCTTCATTTTTTTCCTAGTAGAAAAAAAATATAGGATACAAAACTTAGGATTTCCTAAAACTCCGTAGTAGGCTCAGTTGGAATAGTAAAGGCTGGACTGGTTTGGTCACCAATCCTATACTATTCGGTATAATTTTGGACAGTGGAGGGATTCCCTTGCAGATTTTTGGCGGTTTTGGGTCCAGTGTGTGTTGGCACTACAACCAACGGCTTACAATTTTTTTAGGGTTAGGAATTAGGGTTTATACTAGTAGTTTGTAAATGGCTTCTTTAATGGATTACAAATTTTGTTACTTGCTTTGTTGTGGCTAATTCAATGCATTACAAGGCTTGATATTTATCCATCTTGTTTCACAATGGAAATGTAATGTTCTCATAATTGTGTACTTCTACAAAGAAAAAAAATAGGGTGCCAAAAAATAGTACCTCTAATCCATTTTAAAAAAAATAGGGTGCTGAAATACACCCCTCAGTAGCTTTTTTTCTACAAATAGGGAGGCAAAAAAAAAAGCAAGTAAATAAATATCCCCCCATAAATATTCCATTATTGCACATGGTTACAAAACATAAGAAGGAGTGACCTCCCCAAGTGAAATCTCTACTCTAAAATAAACTTTGAAGTCCTTTATTTAACTCAATTTTCAATATTTTTGGAAAAAAATTAAGCCATTAAGTGTATATTGTTTATTACAACATTACAACCATTGGGATTGGCATTTTTAAATTCCTTAGATAACTATGGTTAACAATTTAATATTTTGAATCATTCTCTACTTCTTTCTGCTTACTATTTTTTTTGTATATGTTTTACATTTCCAAAGGATCTGAAATTTTTCAAGCATGTAGTCAATTTGCCTTGAAGAATGAATTCAAAGAGTAACCAACATTTGGGACATTTTTTCTTACAAATGTGACCTTATAAAGTGCAGCTGCTTGGATTTTCACATGGACAAAAAATGGATTTTTGTTAGTTCAATATTATCTTGCAATCTACAAGGTGGAAATTTCAGAAATTTTTTCTGCAACATCTTGAACTAGTGAATATAAGAGCCTACATTTATATGTGTCCAAAAATGTTTTTTTTCTAAAATTTGGCACTTGTATAAGAAATGGCAATTTAAGAGCATTTTTGGTGAAAATATAGTCAAAAACCTCTAGGGGCTAATTAGGCAATAGACATGAATGTAAATTTGTAAGGAAAAAATGGTTTAGTAAAGATTTTGAATTTTGAGTTTCCTTTTTATTAACTAAAGCTAGAGTTGAGCATTTTGAGCTTAAAACATCAAATTATTTTTCCTAGACTACAATTGAAATATTTCCAGAAAGCAAGTACATTTTCTTACTTCTAAAAGAGTTTCAAAAAATTATAGTAGAATTTGACATTATAAGTACATTTGCTTACCTCCAAAAGAAGTTTCAAAAAATTATAATAGAATGTTACATTATAGAAACCTGTCCTAAAATTCTTAAAAATACACCTAAGGACTTTGATCCTTCAAGGTTCACAATTTCTTAGTTCAAAAAGAAGTTTCAAAAATTATAGTAGAATTTGACACTATAGAAACATTCTCTAAAATTCTTGAAAACCCTGCAATGGTTGTAAATATCCAAAATGGACTCTCCTTTTTTGATTTAATATATAATTATCGGTAGTTAATCTTTAATTCATTAAGGTATCTACATTCAAAAATTAAAAGCACTAGGATTCCTAGCTTGGTTTGAGATTCATGGGCGGCTCTGGAATTCATTCTTTCAATGGTTGTGGCATCATTCAAAAGGATATCATCAAAGCTCCAATCATGATAATTATGCAATAAATTCCATGCTAAGGCAAATTATATTATTTTTATGCCCAAAAATTATGCCCTCCCTTATGAAGACGGCATGATTCGTTTTGAGGAATACATGAATAATTGTTGGATTGTAAATAATGGGATCCATCCCACAATTACAACAATTTCATTTCTGAATCTTGACTAGCTTTTCTACTAGAAACATAGAGCATTCTTTTCTGAGAATTGTCCCATCCAAATGTTCAATGGATGCCTCTATAGTATCCGAGATAGTATCCAATGGACGATATATACATACATATATATACATTCATCACCCACATTAGCTGAATTTGACTTTCCAATAATTCTTAAAGGTCGATTGATGAAAAATTAATGACAAAGCAAATGCTTAACAACATATATATTATTGTATGAATATCATGTATTGATCATAACAATGCCAAGTTTTAGCTCTTCAACTTCTACATTCTCACTTCTTAATCCAAAACCAGTTGTAATTGAACTAAATAATATGAGCTAGCTAGTTACGATTACATTGATTCATGGAACGTAGGGCAATCACATGCTAAAGATGATTTATTTGATTTAGAGCTGGCTAGCTGCAAAATAAAAGGCAAAAACGCCTCCAAATTGACTAAACATTTTGACAAACTCTTGGCGACTTAATGAAAAAAAGATTGCACAGTCAACACTACTCACTGTAACTTATATCATCAGGGCCACTGCAGGATTGTTCGCATTCTTGTTGGCTTTTTGTTTCTTGTTCCTGGGCTTGTTGGTTCTTAGCCAATTGTCGATCTATAATTTCCATAGCTTGTAGGAGAAGAATGTCAATTCTGTGCCCCAAACCTTGTTGGCTAGAAATTTCCCGTTCCATGATTTGTTGACGGGCTATTTCCTCTAGCTGGGCTATTTGCTGTTGGTGAGCTGCTTGCTGTTGGCGGATCACTCTTGGTTGTTGATGCTCCACTTCCCCGATTTTTTGTTGGCATGCCTTGTCTAGTTTAAGGGCCTGTTGCATGGCCCCTACACAATCCACTTTAGGGATTCGATTCCACAACTTGTTAAACACTCCGAAGCTAGCGCAAATATTCGGGATGATATGTAAGTGGGCACAGAGCGTGATAGGAAAGATAAAGAATGGGTTGTCCACCATCGCCACGTTTTCAAAGATGGACGCATGGTAAACATCCCAAAAGACTTGTAGATGCACATAATCTGGGTTCTCCAACAACGTTGTCAATTGACACCACAAAACACTATGATGACGATGCATATGGAAGCTCCATGTGATCCGGGCATGCTCAGCGTAATCCTCTGGTTGCATCGTAATCCTTGCTAACTGGTCTTGGCAATCGTTTCGGAATTGGGTGAGATGCAGCATGAGCTCTTCCTCACCGGGGGCATGATTTCTGGCAGGGTCCGTGCCTGCCATGAATGAAGGCGGAAATGCACAAGTAGCCGAATGGAATGGAATTATATATGAACTTGACAATCGTACAAGTTAATTAACCAATTCCTGGTTGTACGTATGTCCAATAATCACTTCAAATCCAAACCTCTAGTTTGTGAATCTGTCCGCTGACTTGATTGGTTGCTTGATTGACTTATGTACATGAAATTGCCAAGTTGATGGATCTTTAACCCTATCACAAAAAACAGAATCAATTCTAAGAAAAAAGGATGGACAAATATCATAGATCCACTACTCTACGTGCTCACACTGGATTCCTATTGTCCAACTTGTTAATATAATTATGCTAATTACATTACTAACCACCAAATTTATACATATAAGCTAAATTCCAAAATATTGCATTCATGCAACATCAAGTAAAAGATTTCAATTTCTAACCTAAAACCAATCTTGAGACTTTGTTTGCGTGGAATTAAAAAAAACGATGTAATGAGAAAATTTATAATCAATGGCTACCTAGCAAAACAAGTATAAAGAAGTATATATATATTTTGGTCAAACAACTTGGTCTTTTACTTTATTGGTAGTTTGCCTATTTTTAAATTTAAAGTAGTACTAGTGTGACCCTGTGCCGTTGGCCCAATTTTCATCTACTCCTGGTTCCACTTCTGGTTCTACTTCCGATTCTACTCCCAGCTCTACTCCCGGTTCCACTCCCAATACCAAGAACGCCACCAAAATCAAAGTAAAAGTAATTTTCTAATTTTTTAATCAATAAATACTTTGAAATTCAATAACTTTTGCACCACCGCTCCAAACGCCACGAAACCAAGCCGGTGCACCCCTCCTCGGCGAGAGCTTTCCGACGGTACCAAACACGCGGCCGGGAGACGCACGGGCAGGAAGTTGTCCATGCTACAAACAAAACAAAACAAAACAAAATAAAACAAAACAAAACAAACAGCCTGATTTAAGGTATTGACTAGGAGTGGAATTAATAGGATACATAGTGCATAAAATAAAAATAGTGGTGAATTTACTTTAAGTATGTTACAATAAATTTAAATATACTAAAATAAATTTAAATTTGAACTTCTAATCAAAATAGTGTAATACTAGGAATTCATTTAATAATCTAACTAGTATTGGATTTACTTCAAATGTATTCAAAATACAATTAGTGGTGAATTACTTTAAATGACTTTTTTAAAATTATTTAAAAAAAAGAAAAGAAAAGAAAATCAAAATATACAAAGGTAAAAGTAGCAAATATTAATAAACTAAAATATTAGATAAGAGCATCAATTTTTGAATTCCGCTCGTGGATTGCAATTTTTGTATTATTTTCAATTTGTGAATATTGGGCGGTAATTCTCATCACGTACACGTTTTTCACCTTGCAAATTGGTACGACTTTTTAAAAATTGTTTTGTTACTAGATGCCCTGGACGTCTTCCATGTGTGTGTTTGGGAGTCATATTTCAGGCAAGAATTGAAGGGGTCGGTTTAGAAACAGGTCATAGTTACGTGTTGTTACCTAGTAGAATGGCTTGGTGAATGACTCCACTGGACTCCACAAAGGTGAAAAAGATACAATACAAAATTGGAAAATGGAGCATAGAAGGCTTTGCCAATTCTTCTTCCAAGCTTTTGACATTTCCCCAAACCTCTCGGAAGACTCCGTAACTCTTCTACTCAGCTTCTAGGATTCTATATTTTCACTAACTGATCAATCGATTTCTATTCAGCTTCTAGGATTCTATATTTTCACTAACTGATCAATCGATTTGGCCAGTTTCAAATCATGGAGCCTTGGTCCCTTGTCAGTAGCAAGTTTCCCTCCCTCGATAGAATGAACTCTCAAACACATTCGAGGAAAAAACGGTAGATTCTCTTGAGATTCAGTTGACAAAACCATACCAACAAAGGAGACTCAAAACCTTTCTTACAAACGAAGTTCCAATGCATTAAATTATTCCCAATTTTAAGGGTTGCACCATTCCCATGCATTCGTGCAATTGCCCTCCCAAGTCTTGAAAGGAGAACCACGTCGGCAAATGCGGTGTTTAATGATGACAGAATGATAATTCTACATTCCTGCATACTGTTCCAAGTGCAATTGGCATTCCGGCTGGCTACAGCAACTTGGACAATCGTCATGAAAGCGTAAGAGAAACATTACATGCGAATTACACTAAATCTATGGACAAGTCGGAGAAAAAATTAAGCAGGTACCTCATCTACATGGTGAAGGAGATGTTGGCTGCCATATTGGCAAGGCAATCAGAAGGAAGCATCAGGAAATGGTCCATGAACCAATCGTTGATGGGCGCAAGACGGGCAACTCCGACCAGCTTACAGTTTCCATCGGCATCAAGCCGGCTTCCAGTCCCTCCCCTGATGACACCTTGTGTGCTCTCTGTTGTCAACAACGTATCCACAATGAGTGGCGGTGGTCGATACAAAGGCCCAGCTGAGAAGTAGAACTTGGCCTTGAAGTTCATCTCCACCTGGTCAGCCATATCACGAATGTCAGCTTCAAACCCAAATCCACTTGATTAAGTACAAGATGACCAGACGAGAGGCCTGATCGAGGTGGCGCTTGTTAAACAAAACTCTCTCCTCCACACTCAATCAGGACAATCAGATCGTAGAGATCTATGGCTCTGTGAGAGTGCAAGGGAGGTGTGGGTTATATCAAAGGGTTTTGACAAAGGTATATGCACCCAGAATCGCCACCTGAAATGCACCAAAAGCATTCACTTCAAGTGGCGGTTTTCAGTGCACAAACCTTAAAGACCCTCCTCCGCAATTGAAAGCTTCACGAGAGGATTATGAGAAGGGACACCAAAAGAGTTCAAACAAGCACGGGTGCCCACTCAAGATGCATACGAGCTCCCACATGTACAGTAAGTGTCGAGTTCAGGAAACAGCACTGATTGAAGTGAGATGAGAATAAAGCAGATCATTGAGCACAAAAAAATCCAGTTCTTCATGCCAAATGAACAACAATCCATTGAACCAAACATCAGAAGCAACTCAGAATATAATATCTCTGATTGCCAAGTACAAAACACTAGACAGACTAACTACTATATATTTTGTGGAAGAAATAGACCATTCTTACTCAAGTCAAGCAATAGTAGCCAGATTAAGAGGCCCTCACCTTGCCAGTGTTGCGATCTACAATGCCTTCCAAGGACTCTGGCACGATTCGGATCCGAATGGGTGGAGGAAGTGGAATGCCCAAAAGTGTGGTGGTTTTGAAGCCAACATCTGGAATCTTCACCTCGGCAGCATCAAATTGCACATGCCAACAACCATCCTCCATCTGCTTGGCCTTGCCACTTCCACCACCTCCCTCTGCATTGTATACGAAATCCGGATATCGGGACACACCCAGTCCACAACCTCTGGTTGTACGCAACACCACGATACATTCCCTGCACACAACAATCTATCAGTCACAGATACAAGTATGCGAATCGAAGCCTCACGTCGAGAAATTCTGGTTCAGGAAGCAGAGGAGAGATCAAAACAGTATGATCCATGAAGTAAATTTAGAGATGAAGGATCAATACAAGTGTAGTCCAATTTCTGAGATTACATAACACCAGCAAGCGAATGAGCTACCTAATTATTACATCACCAGGAGTTCAGAAGAACTCCATGTTTGTAGACGATACTCAAACAGTTAGGGACCTGCACACTTGGTTGGCTTTCAATTAGCAAGTGGTGTAAGCATGACCTAGCCAAAACGTCTATGAATGGGTTGCGTCTGTCACATACACTGGTCTAAAACATCCCATTCTGAAATTGTATATGAAAATCATACAAAATGAAAAAAAATTAATCTCAGAAAAATTAGCTATAGCACCAATGGATTCCTCCACAGCTCTCCACATCTTCCAAAAACTCACACTGTCTCCCACATCTGTCAAATTGCTTCGAGTGACAGAATTCGTATCCACTACCATTGCAAGTTTCCAAGAAGAGGTTGAGAAACGGAACCAGTAGTAAGCTTACATGCCCTCTCTAATGGCGGGTGGGGGTGAAACGGTTGTCAAGGGAGACTCTCGCGGTAACACCGATGCTGTCCACTTCGTACTCCTTTTCACAAGCCGAGCGCTCTCTCCTTGTCGACAATTGGAACTTGAACCCTGCTCCCGTGCGAATGAGGCGAGTTTTGAGGTTTCGGACTCCCTGGAAACGACTGCTATCGGGGGAAGCTTCAGCAGTAATGCTCCAGTAGCCATGACACCTCAAGCAGCTCGTAATTCTTTCCCAGAATCAATAAAATCTCTTAATACATGAATCTCTTGTTCCAGCTACAAAAATTAGGAGCTTCTTACACAGTTCACCCACTCCCCGGAAGTCAATACAAAACTCTAACCGCTCGCAATGCTCTCCGAGGATGAGTAGAAACCCCTCAATAAATGAAAATCGTGTTCCAGCTATAAATATTAGGAGCTGCTTACACGATTCTACCCCCGGAAAACAGAAAAACAAATCCCCTGGAAGAAAAAACCTAAACTCACGCTCTAAACGCGAAACCACCCACCCGCCCACCCAAAAGAATCCTTCCGCTGATTCAACCTCAGCGCACGCAATAGAAGCAAGAAATGTCGACTTCAGCTACAGAAAGCGCCAAGCTCCGCTCCGACTCCAATTCCAAATGCAAATAGAGCAATTGCTCCACATGGATTCTCAGGAGCTGTTCAATTCATCAAATGCAAAGCAAAAATAAGGGCTCCTTTGAAACTCTGACAATGTTACAAGGGGAGCAATGTGCAGGGGTGGCGATGGAGTCGGCCAGCATACATCCACCAAAACCCTCGAGTGCGTGCGTTTCTGATGAAATTGGACCTCATGTTCGCCATGGAATTGGTGTCTTGCCTCTTTCGAGCTGCGAGGGCAGGCAATCCAGTTGAAGGAGGGTCCCCACCCGATGACTCCTGGCCACGGAGCAGCCACACTCCCGCGGCGCCATCGCCAGTCACGAGTCGATAACTAATCGCCCCGTTGCTTTTACCGAACTGAACTGAAGGTTTTGCAGAAAAAGAACTTACTCCGTATTACATTTCCGCGTAACCCTGAAATGCCGTTGCGGACACTACGTGTTCAATGGATGAATGACAAAAGAAACCATTATGATATGTATCAATGAAATAAGTGCATAAGTTCATCCTTCAAATTTTGGTGGGATGTGGAGGTCTTTGGTGGGATGTGGAGGCCTTACTCAATAGTTTGACCTTTAACCCTATAAGGACGGGCTGGTCTCCTCAGAAATCATCCTTTTCATGGTGTACATCATTTATTTTAAGAAACTCAAAGGTACCCATTCAAGGTCAAGCTACAATACAAGGCCTCTCATTTTTGCACAAAATTCTAAGGATGAACAATTGCACTTCTGTCTTACATGAAAGTATTCTTTGTCATCCATAGGACACTTAGTAACCGCAGCAACATTACAGGCTAAGGTTAACAAGTGCTCTTGAGTTTTTTTAAACAAATGATATATGTGGTATTGAAAGAGATGATTTTTACGGTGACTAATCTAACTATGATGTTCCAAGCTTAACCTTAAAAAGATGAGACCTATCACCAAGGTAGTTTGTCGAAAATGATTTGATTTTTTGACTAATAGGTGTAATCTCTACAGTAACCTTGAATGTCCTCCATCGCCATTTTGGGGCCTCTACAACATTTTAGAGTAAGATTAACCTCTAAAGGACCAAGGCCTTTTTTCTGCCAAAAAACTCTCAAAACTGCCATTTCTAGAACAAAGAGTAAAAAATTTTGAAAAATGTTTTTTTTGCACATCTAACCGTAGGATCTTATACCCAACTAGTATGAAAATGTGTGGAAAAAATTTCAGAATTTTTGACCGCACAGATTGCAAGATGTTTGCGTTTGAAGTGAAAAAAACAACTTTTTCAGCACATTGCAGAACTAGATTTTTTGAATTTGAACATTTTTAACTTAAATTCTTTGCACTACAAAGTTTTGAGCTTTGAATATTTCTAGTGGAGAATCGGGTTGAGAGTCTAGGGAAAAAAAAGAAATTCAAAAAAGCTTAATTTTCATTCTTAAAAAAATTGTTAACCCTTGAATGCCGACGAGGACGTTCTGCGTCCTTTGAATGACAAAGAATCTTTTCCTATAGGACAGAAGTGCAACTTTTCATCCTCGGTATTAGGAGTGGGAAGGAAAGATCTACAATAATTCTTTGACTTCCATCGAATATATATGGCTTTTTCAAAGTAGATGATGTCACATGGAATCACAATACATGATTTCCACGACTACCAGTCAATCCTTCAAGGGTTAAGTAGAAGTAGGTACAAGTTAGAAGGAAAATCTTAAATATTAATATCTTTTAGATTTAATTTGAATGCACTAATTCCAATGGTGAGATTGTTCTAGCACAAAAACTAAACCATGTGGAACTTTTTTATTTGAAAAATTGCAAAAATTGCATTCTAAAATGAATCCTACAAGTTATTTTTTTCAAGAAGATGCTCCAATTGCCCGAAAAACAAGATTGTCCATAACTTTCTCATAGGAAATCCAAATGAAATGAATCAAATATTTCCAAATAGACAAAAATATAATCTATAAGGAAAAAAAAAATTTTAAATTAAATTTTTTGCAAAATTTTTTTGTTGCCCGCTCTCCCCTGTTTTGAGCTTATTTGGGCATAACTTTTGTTCCTAGGCACCAATTGAAAAAAAATTAGATTCCCACAAAGCTTATCAATTTTTCTATCTCCAAAAAAAATTTCAGAAAATGATGACAAAATTTCAGCCCGTAGGTACATGCCCGAAACCCCACTTGTCCGTTGAACAAACACTTGGTCCTTTAGGGGTTAAATGAACACTTTTACATTGTTCCACCTTAACCAGTTTTCTTTTATTTTGACACACGTGAAACGTTAATTAATCCACTATTTTTATATAAATTAATATTCAACATATATAAACCTAGTACTTGATTTCTTCCTCTCTCTTTAATTTTTTGAATGACTATTGAAGAAACCCCATTGAACTAAATGTTTTAATTTTTGAACATTGTTTAACTCCATCCCATCAATTAGTTCTAGAAAGAAGCCAAATTGTTGTTTGAAGATTCAAACATAATACTTTGGATGATTCAAAAATTAGCAAGATAAAACATTTACTTATAAAATGATGTCCTTGGGTGCACCAAGCTACAATGTTAGAGCTTGTTGCTCTACATAAGCACTAGTATAGTTGACCAGGAAGTTGCAAGAGTCATTGATTGGCTTGGAAGTTGCAGTGTTGGGGACTTCTGCTTTGTAGGGGAGCATAAGAAATTCCAATGTTGATGAATAATGTTATGTTCACTATAAGAGAAAGGGGTGTCAGTTTAGGTTAGTTTTTAATATAGTCCTAGTCTAAGATTATAAGTAGTAATCTTTGAGGAGATTTTTATAAAAATTTGTTGGACTTCATGACAAGCTCGTTGGAATCACCGCTTAGCTCAAAAGTGAGCTTCCGGGAGTCAATGGATTCATTCACAATAAAAAGAATCCCAATACCTTCTTCAGTCATACGTTTGTGGTCGGCAGTGGTCATTTCCATAGGATTATTTCATGTACTGCTACATTGAGGGTGGTTCCCAAACTTCAATCCTTTCTGTCAACAATAGTTACAAATGTGCCATGCATTGGTTAATTGACTCTTCCCGGAAATTGAAAAACAAGTTGAAGCTCTCAATTTGATTAGAGTCTGCATTGACCTCATTCTAGCAGAAGAAGACTTGGAACGAGACCGGATCAAGCACCCTCGGATGAATAGTGTTAGTATTCGTAGGAAATCCATAGGAACTGCCATTGACATTGGAGACAACGTGGATTTCGAACCCAGTTACTGCAAGCAAACTTCAATTCACCGAACTTCCACTTACGAATCTAGTCTCTACTGCCAAGGTGACAACATCAAAGGAGCACTCCTTCGCAAATGGTGTTGGTATGAAGTTCTTTTTTTTTTGCTGGAGGAAGTGTTGCAATAGAATACAAGGGTAGAGGAAAAACTTCATGGAGAACTGAAGGTCTAGGCAGTGGGGGATCATGACTGGCCTTTTCGCTCATGGGATCAAGACGGAGTAGCAATTGTCAAAATATATTGTGGAGAATGTTGGAGTTTTATTACATGAAGCACCAAAAAGCACAACAAGAACACTGTCTCCACTTCAAAATCTATGTCAATCCGGCAGCACTCCTCCACGTCCCAGAACTAGAATGCACCAAAACTCTTGATAACAATCAAGTCTTCTAGCCATTTCCTTAATGTTGACATTGAAGTATCTTCTTTTGTGTCTATAGGACTCAGCAACTTTGGTAGATCCCCTTTTGCCTTGTGAAAATAGATCTTCACCCTTGTGGCAGTCAATATCTTAAACTCTGCAATGATTTTAGACATTGAAATAGGTTTCCAGAAATTAAAATCCAAATTTGTTGGATTCAGGTAGAAACCCAAAAAATGACTACAAAGCTTCAAGGTAGAGGTGAACCTCTTACAGAGATTCACGAGAGCAAGGACGACCTTAAGTTTTGGAACCAACACTACAGAATCCGCAAAGTGGAGGCAAGTTGAAATTCAAAAACGAGCAATATTCTCTTTTCTTCACAAGATCCAAAAACTGGATCTGCATTGTCAACCCTAGATCAAAAAAATTGAAAGCAAACATTGGATGCGGTATTGGTGTCGAATACTATCAAATTTCAAGATGTCACTATAAAAAACCCGTGTTTTTTTTGAAGTTGGAGAAAAAACATGCAATGTCCAAGGCCAAACATACTATGTCCACAGAGACATCAAGATGTAAAAAGAGGGATTGCGATTTTAGATAGATTTCCGAAGATGTTCCAAATGACTACGGCAAATTTAAATGAAAACAAGTTGGTGTTACCATCAACACATTGGGATGTTTTATGACATTTTTAAGGATTCATTGATGTCCGGTGAGCCATCCGCAAAAACATGGACTACCACATTAGCTTTGGAGGAAAAAATTTTCATGGAGGATAAGTCTGTGGAAATTATTTTTTTTCTTGGATGAAAGTCTAATCAAATTTAAAAGAAAGGGATCGGACAGCCAACAGGCAACTTTGGGGAAAAATAAGATGACATGGCATGCCACTTATAACTTAACTGAAGTGGCATAAAATTATGCTGATGTGGCATGCCATGTCAACATCGCGGGGCTTGCTCTTTGCATTTTCTACACTTATATTGGAGTTGTTAAAATAGACTTAGAGACGTCACTAGAAACATCTTGTAAAACGTTGAGAACTTTTCTTTAACGTTTCTGTAGACTTCTAGATGTTTTAAGAAACATAGTCACAGTCAGTATAACGTCTATGGTGACGTCATTAGAGCAGCCTTTGAGATATGCAAAAAACATCCTACTGGACATATGTGTGCTGCTCCACAAAATCTTGAATTCCAGCGTTTTCAATGTCCCATATAGTTTGTCTTCCCCCCTACCACTCCACTTGTATAAAGAGCTTGTCTTCTCTCCTCCATAAATTCATATCAAGTGGCTTTTGAAGCCATGTGATATAATTTCTAATTATAATGTATTTTGTACGGCATATTGTGCATGGTATACCATGTATGATGTATAATGTATGATATATTATGTATAATGTATAGTGATTTGTCTATGACATGTTATATTAGACATTACGACATACATGTGGATGTCATATCTCTTTAGTGACCGTGGTTGATTTGGGGGGCGGGCGCAATTTTCCAAGAAAATGAATTTTGTAGCCACTCTAAAGATGTAGTCTTAGATCAAACCGTACAAGGTGTTTCCATAAAGGAGATTCTTCAACCTAACAAAAAATCCAACTCATCCAACAGTACAAATTGCTATAAATAAGGTAGGAGGTCCATAAATTAACCTTTTAAGGGTTAAAGTTTAATTTTTTGAAGGTGAAACATCTTTACATATTTTTTTAGTAAATTTTCCTCAAAAGACAAGTAGAATAGGCATCTAACCCAAATTTTTTTATCTTTTTTCAAGCTTTGTGAAATTGGTTACAAATTTTTGAAGTTCATAAGAATTGGTCATCTGTGGTCATAAAAATAAATACCATTCTAAAATGTGCAAATTTGGTACATTGAAGAAAGTGAAATGTACCTCTAAATCATGTTTGCTTCTAGAGCCTTGTTGATGTTTGAGTTGCTTTCCTTAATTTTCAAAAATCAATGACTTGAATGACCCTTTAGAATTTGCGCTATATAAATACCCATGCATAAGTTTACTTTGGGCATTCATGAGATTACAAAGCAACACTTATGCCTTGTCAAGACATCAAGTTACAAAAAAATCTCACAAATTGGTTGATATTTTTTTGTATTTTTGTTGAACACTTCCCATTTGAAGGTCTAGGCCATTTGAATTTACAACCTCATAGCTAATTCATCAATGCTCCAATTCTCTTGATACTTGTTTTGTTTGAAGCGCATAAAGACATTCTAATTGCATTCCTCTTTGAGATTTTTGTGATCAAATGTATTTTGAACAATATTAGACTGAGAGTCCAAAAATCAACCAAAAAGTGGTCGATCGGTCACTAAAAGGATATAGGACATGTGAGATTGTCCATATTAACATCATATTGAATAGTGCATTCCATGACATGAACGTCTAACATGACATCATTTTGTTCTCCTAAATCATATTAAACATTTCCAGAGGTATTCATGATGAAAAATAGATGTCTACATTGATGTCACAAGAAATCTGGACGTCTAAGGTGATGTCTCAAAATACGTTTACAAAAACGTCTAGACGTTTGAGTTGATGTCTCAGAAAACATATAGATGTATAAATTGACGTCTTCAAAGATACTTAGCAATAAAAGTCATAGACAACAAAAAATTATGCTGACGTGGCATGCCACATCATCCTTGTTGGATGCCACGTCACTTTTCCCGTCATCACGTCACGTGCCACCTTAGATGCCACATCGTAGACAAAAATTGATGAAAAAAATTCCTATGTGGCTGCCCATGTCTGCATGGCGCTTAGATGGCAACCACTTGGCGGCCTTTTTGAGGACCTTGTTGACCCATATTTTTTTGGATGTCCGATCCCCAACACGTTGATGATCACGTGCAAAACTGATGTTTTGGGCATGTCTCAGGCTACGCAAAATTGTGGATGTCCACGTAGACATTTCAAGCCATCACACAAGACATCAACATGCAGAATCTAGGAACCAGGAAAAACACGAGTTTCTTATAGTGTGTTGAAGCCGATTGCCCTCATCATTCATCCAAGGATTTTTGATAGAAAAAAAATATTTTTCATCCAAAATTAGTAAAAGCAACTCTTAGTAGAGTCTGTAAATCAACCTTGGTCCCCCTTTTTTTCCAAGATATTTTACATGTATCATTTACATAAATCTTTCATATTATATCTCATGCTGTATCACTTATAATCATGTTTCCTAATTTTAAAGCAATATATATTACATATATATTAGTAGAGTTGGTTGTGCATAGTGGAATACTTTGATTGGAAGGCCTTGTGGGACTTAAACACCTTACAAATTCTAATATAAGAATCAATATACTGCATAACAATACATTAATCTTTTTTAATTTTCCATGCAATCCTAGCAATCTAGTTGTATAATTCTGACCGCGTGCTTATGCAAATCTAACTAAGATAGATTAGCCTATTACCACCTTAGATGAGCTATTGGAAAAGGTATTTGTCAACTCACATATTTTCTTAGAGATTGAAAAGTTTGAAAGAAGCCATTTGTAAATAGAATGAAGACATTCTGAAAAGAATTACTTTTTTGTGATTTTCCAAAGTTTGTTGCAACTAAATTGGTAAAGTATGGATAGCCCTATGCTAAACTACTCACTAACTAATCCCCGCAATGCATTGTCATGATGCTAAATAGTTGCTAGGATTGTAATACTAGGTGGAAGACTAACGCAAATAGGATTCAATAACTGTTGAAATGGAAGGATTGACTACATTGGATTGTTCTACCTTATCTATTTTTGCAATTCCATACATCAAAGTGCAATATGGAAGGATCCACTTGATAAAGTACATTATACAAGTACAAAGATGCACATTTCACTATGTTGAAATTGTTGTCTAATACATATCAATTTAGGTTTTACATCATGTATTTTTTTCTATTTTTTTCTATTTTATTTTATTTTATTTTGTAGTTGTTGTTGAAGAAAAAAAAACATTTTCTAGCATATTGTTTTCTTGGAACATTATTTATAGATAAATTGAAGTAGATTTCATTTATTTGTTTGAGCAATTTGTCAAAGTTTATTTGTACACATCATAAAAACATGTCACTCAATTTATTCTATAAAACATACAAATCAAGGTAGTCTAGAATCTAAGATTACCCTAACTCCCTACTTTCGCAATAGGAGGTTCAATAGATTTGTAATGAAGGCAAGTTGACGGATGAGAACCACTTCCATTCCTCATTTATTCATCCCGCAAGGTTGGATGAACCTTTCGTCGTCTTTCATTGATTAAACAGAGCTCTTTGCTGGGGAGGTCTGATTTTGCTGCAGCAGTTTCGAGGGTTTTAGGGTTTTTGGTGAAGCGGGTTTTGGAGCGGGTCGGTGGAGGTTTTCTCGGACTCACTCTAAGGTCTGGACATATTTGCAGCTTTCAGCTCTAACTCGGAGATTATTTGATTACGCACTTGTGATTCTATTTGGCAGCGTGAGGGTTAGGGTTCGGAGTCATGGACGAATTGACGGGAGCGATAAAATATACTCATTGTAGGTTTAGATTGCGTGACACTATCTTTACCTGCAATTTCGGTCCAGTGTTGTGTCTCCCCGTTGACGGTGGCCATGTGCTGTGAGGACTAATGTTGCTTACAGTACGTGGAATGGTCGTTCTAGTGTTGGCCAACGTTCTTACAGCACTTGAATACGCGCTCTCTCTGTGTCCAGACTTCGGGTTTTTGGGTCTGTGGTAATGGCGGGGACGGCAAAAGAAGAGAAGGGTGGCGAATTTGGAGGACCGGGAGGGATGCACATGCTCGATACTGCGACCTCCGACAGGTCTGTGTGGTTGCTCAAAGTGCCGCCACTTGTTGGGAATTCGTGGTTGAAGCAGCAGGATGGCGGACCTAGCCTTGCTAAGGTCACGATGTCTATGGATCCGTTGAATCCCAACCCCGCTGATAGCCTCGAGGTATGATAGCCATCACTTGGTTATGAGGAGGAAATTTTGGAATTCAGGGTTTGCTGACTGAGCATAACGATGTCTGAAGAGAGGCGGGTGTTTTGTCAACGGCAGCGGTCCTCGCCTCTGGAGTGCTTGTTTTCTTGTTCTATGGAATGGCTGTTAGATAGCCCTTAACCCCGAACGGACCAAGTTGCATTTTTCAGTGGGTCTTACGGGGACTTTCTTTTGTCCAATTAAATTTTTTTTTACTAACTCATGCAATGTTCTTCATTGATGTTGTTGCTATAGGATTTAGCCCCATTTGAATTATACTTTTCACAATATGATCAATCGAATTTGTCAGTTTCAAGCAATGAATCCTGAGCTCCTTAGGGGTTTATATAGGAACATCGTTCAATATGGTGTCTATCCTTCGTCTCGTTGTTACTAGAAGAAGTACTAGCAGTCCTGAGACTAGGTTTCTGGCTTGTATTTGCAGTTCACGTTGACATTGCCAGAGAAGGATCTAGTGGCTCCGCACAAGTCGTATACTTTGAACGTTACTAAAGACCTGGTTCCCATGCACATTTTCTCCGAGGCACCCCAAGGTATGAGCATAATTTTGCATCCAATCGGCTGTTTATTCCAATTCGGCGCTACAAAATACCTTGGCAGTTAAATTTGGAATGGACTAGGGTAGAATTTGTTTGAGAACCTCTAAAATCGGCCTTAGTTTACACGTTGGTCAATTTCACCGACAGTAACGTTTGGCACACCTCCAGTGTCATTAAGTTTTGGATCGGGTTGTGGGACTGGTTCATTGAAGTGGTCAAGGTTAAGTGGTTGATGCAGGCCTTTGGTGATCCACATTGGAATATGTCGCAGGAAAATTGAGAGTGGAAGGCAAGGTGGAGCATAAATTCGATATGAAGCCCACGAATATTGGGAACAATGACGAGTATCGTAAACTTTGCAGGGATCGGCTTAACAAGTCGATGGTCAAAACCAGGACCACACAGGTGTACCTGATGTGCTGTCTAACTGTAGTCATTTATTTGATTTGATTTAGATTTCTTTGCCAACATGTATTTTCAGTTTCAAGTTTTCAATGGCCCGAAGCCTCTTTCGTGAAAACAAAATTGCGTGAACATATTATCGTTGCAGATGTTCTGATTTGTATGGCATTACTTTTCTGGCCCTGCTCAGGTTCTATCAAATGATCGCGGTGGCTTTATGAGACCGCCTCCTGTCGATTGGCAAGGTTCAACGTTCACTGGAAAGGTATGCAATCCTTCAATGCTTTTGATGTCTGCTCTGTTATTGCAGAGCAGGTGGTCAGAAGTTATGTGTCATACCATGGGCAGTATTAAACAGTGGAGAAACATGGCAACATTGACTTGCAGTGCTGCTTCTGGAGCTGCTAACATCAGATACGGTCTGCCTCATGACCATGAGTTTCGATGATAAATGAGAATTTCAGATTAGCCAAGCATGGGAATTTGCTTGATTACAGATTCTTCTTTAGGTCACTAAGTCGTCATGGCGTTGGTTTTGTAGCCTAGCTTTTAGGTAGTCTGGTCGTTGTGCCCAGTACTTGAAACTCAAACTTGAAGACGATTATCCAGAGTAGCTTCAGGATATATTCGCCAAGTCCTGAGTTCAGACCTTTTGCTCACAGGACAACAAGAAGAGAGCGCCAATCAGTAACCCCGTAAAGACTGCCGAGGGAAAAAGAACTCGGAGGGACAGAGGAGAGTTGGAAGGAATCGTTTTCAATCTATTTGAACGGCGTCCTAATTGGGCCTTGAAGCAGCTAGTGGAAGACACAGACCAGCCTGTGGTAAGCTTTTTTTGATGAGCTGATGTTGCGATGGAAATAGTAGTGTGAGGTGACCGGTTGACAATTGTGTGCTTTGTTTCCATTTTATTTTTGGATTTCTTATAGTAGAATGCAGTCGTTTATGCTCAACTTGCAGCAGTAAGTTATATTTTGCGTGCTCGTTGGCGCATGGGAGATTGTTTTGTTGCTGAGGTTTATGGTTTCTTGGATTCTCTTCTTGGAATGGAAGGTATAGAGGAGACACAGATCAAGCAGGATATAATTTCTTTTATCTATCTACTGTGCACAGGCGTTTCTGAAGGAGGTGCTTAATGACCTGTGTATTTATAACAAGAGAGGTGCAAATCAAGGTACCTACGAGCTGAAACCAGAGTACAGGCGGAAGCCAAAAGAGGAGGATGTGAAAGCAGACACTTAACAGTATTAATGTCCGTTGGGTGCACATCGCCTTTGATTGTGCAGTTGTTATGCGTTGTAATTAGCTTGTTTCCAGGTTCTCTGTGTATTTAGCAAAAACGGACGCTTCTCAATGCCCCACAAATTTAGCACCATGTGGGTGACAAGAAGCCGTGTACATTTACGGAGTTTTCTGGAATGATGCATTGACGATGAAATTGATGTTCGCATCTCAACGGAGTTTGCTGACTTCATGAATTGGGGTTCACATACTTTAGTAGGTGTTGAATTTTTTTCACATGTAGAAGCATGATGGGTAAGGTTGTGGTCGGTTCTTGGCAGCACGTTGAGTTGCTCTAAAGTGCTCCATTGCGAGATTTTTTTCTAAAAGGAAAGCGGCGTGTGCTGAAATTGAATATTGTGGAAGTCGTAACGCAGACAAGTTGGTTTTGATGGTTCGGTACGTAACCACCATTCATGTTTCTATGCTACACTGGATAATCTCGTGTAGGAGACGGACTTAGATCGATCAAATGATGATCATGCTTAATTCCAAGCTGCTCAATGGCACAAATGAAATCTATATACATTCTAACAATGAATGGACGATCTCTAAGTAACTTGGCCACTCGATCAATGTATGCGGCAGTCCAAGCTCCTGCGCCACACAAACGTGCATGTGCAAGAATGATCATATTACACACTTTTACGGCTGCATTTGCCAGCCCGTTTGTCACCACCACGGGCGGACAGGCGGGGTAGTTTCCACATTCGTTTCCGGATTTCGTCAGGTGCAAACAACCTCGTGAAAGTTCCAGCGATCATTGCGAAGTACACGAAAATAGTCATGAGGACGCAGAGAATGAAGAAATGACAGGAAAGCCAAAACAGAGGCTGGTCCTTCATATCGTGGAATTCCAAGTAGTGCAGATGCCAAAAGATTCGTAGATGGGCGTACATCCACAGCAGCAGGTGCATGTCGTAAACGATCGTTGCATCTGAAAACAGTCGTAGTCGATGAGGCCCTCGTGAAACTGGCGGAGGAGCATGTCGTAAACGGCGAAATCATCGTGAACTTCGCTACGGCTGATGGAGCAAAGGGAGCAGCAGCAAATTCTGGTTCTTGATGCCACGATGAGACTCGATCACGGAGACAGCTTGTGCGAGGGCCGGCGGATTTAACAAGGTCCAGTAGAATTGAATTGAATGAACCTGGCTTGCTGGCGATCGACTGAGCTAAACCTGAAACCCTAAACCCTTGAAAAGCATGAACCTAACCCCTAAAAAGACAAAAAGAAAGACAAAAAGACAAAGACAAAAGACAAGGCATTTTCTGGATCTGAAGCCACTGAAAACTGCCATTTCTGCTGCGATTACTCAAGAAACCAATTTTTTTTTTCAAATTTTTTTTAGAATCTAACCGCAGGATCTTGTACTTCACTTGTTGTAGATCATGTGGTAATAATTTCATGAAGTTTGACCATACAGATTGAAAAATATTAGCATTTGAAGTTGGAAAAAGAAGTTTTTTTGAAGTGTGGCCTGCAATTTCAAATGACTTTGACGGACATTTGTAGATTTTTTTTGCACTACACACCATTAGGTTAATATTTTTTATGTTGAACATTTGAGTTGAGAGTCGAGGAAAAAAATTTCAGAATGTCAAAACTTGGTTTTCACATATAAATTTTTTTAAATAGAAGTAGGTTCAAAATTAAACAAAACACTAAATCGTTAATAGTTCTTAGGTGGGATTAAAACACCATAATCCCAATGGTGGGATTATTCTTGCAAATAAACTTAACCTTGTCAAAAAAGAAATTTGAAAAATTTGGAAATTGCACTCAAAAATAAATTCTATAAGTTGTTTTTTGAAGGAGATGCTTAGATTGTCCAAAAAACAAGATTGTCTATAACCTTTTTCATTTAGAGTCCAAATAGAATGAACCAAAGCTTCAAATGTAGATGAAAACATGATTTTTGAGAATAAAATTTTTAAGAAAAAAATTCAATTATTTCAACGTTTTTTTTTCTGCCCAGCAAGTCTCTTTTTTGACTTCAGGTGGCATAACTTTTGCTCCCGAGCACCGATTTAAGAAAAAATTATCTTTTTAGAAAGCGAATGTAATACTCTATCTTCCAAAAAAAGCTTCAAAAAATCAGATGAACATTTGAGGTCACACAAGCCTGTCCAAAATCTCAAGTGTTCTCTGAGGGGACTTTAAACCTTAGGGATTAAACCCTTAAAAAACCCAAAACTCCAAACCCAAGCTAGCCAGTTGATTATCACTCCATAGAATTCCCGGCCAAGCTAGCTCTTCCCAAAATTGGCTTGATCTCTTCGTCCACCAATGTCACAAGGCATACTAGTTCATACCTCAAATTAGACTGTTTGTTTGTTTGTTTGTTTGTTTTATTTATTACGGTGAGATCTTCCGGACCATTCACCCCCCAATTGCTTTCTTGTACCGTCGGAAAGCCTTCAATGAAAAGAGGTGCACAGACTTTGTTTCATGGTGTTGGAACCTATGATGTGAAAGTTATGGATTTTGAAGATTAGCTTTTTTATTATACAAATGAAAAAAGAAGAAGATTATTTTTCCTTTTATTTTGTTGTAGCAACGCACAAAGCACACTACACTAAAAACTATATTTAGTATTAGCAACACTATTTACGAACCATGACACTAAATATCATTAAGCCTACTAAAATAAATAACATTGAATGTAATTTCTAATACTAAATACACTCCATGGTAAATCTGAAATCCAAAAATGTTTACATTTAGTATTAGAACATATTAAAAAAATGAATATGCAAAGGAAAAGATTGAAGAGAAGGAAAATGATTGGGTGGGGTAGGCTGGTAATTACCCTAAATGCAATCCAACACTAAATATATTTTTTAGTGTAGTCCAATCATCCATCCATTACTTTAAGTTAGGCTATTTGTTTTGTTTATTTGTTATAGTGAGATCTTCCAGACCATGCATCCATGGTCACGTTCTTAATACTGTCAGAAAGCCTTTGGCAAGGAGGGGTGCAAGGATTTTGTTTCATTTGGACCTATAATTATTGAAAATCAAAGTTATTTTAGAGTTAAAAAATTAAAAAATTGCCTTTACTTTTATTTTGACTGTAGGAACGGCACAAAGTATACAAGTCTATAATCTGAAATTAGCTTAGATTTTTTTACTATATTTATGTACTATACTTTGTTACGTTGAGATTTAACAAACCATGAAGCATTCTTGGTATCGCTTGAAAATTCTTGGCGAGCAAGACTTTGTTTTGTTGCGTTTAAACCTTTGGTGTGAAAGTTATTGAATTTCTAATATTTATATGGATCAAAAAAGTTGAGTTAAATTATCTTTTGTTTTAGAAAAAATATAATTTTGCATTGCATATCCAAATGCTGCAAAATCGCAAGGCCTTTGCACTCCCTTATGTATAGAGCTTTCTATTTGCGTTAAGAATGCAACCTCTCCTACGGCAACAAAGCCCTTTATAATTCTTTGTGCTTAAAAAAATTAAAAAATTCTTGTGCTTTTATTTTGACTATGGCAATGGCACAAGGATACACCAGTCTTATATTTTAAATCTTGTACCTTAAATTAGGTAGTTTTGTTTTGTTTGATACGTTAAAATTTAAGAAACTATGGGGCGTTTGGCAAATTGTGCTATGTATTGAATAAGCTAATGTTACTTTTGTTACTCCATCTAGTGCAGCTATTCTAGGAACATGTTCATGTAGCTATGTTATTTAACAACATTACAGCTATGTGAATTTTGTTTTTACAAAGGAAATGGATTTTGCTGCTTTAATAGCAGCGTTAGGAAAGTGAAATACTACCAGGTACTTTTCAAATTTAAATGTTTTATTTTTTATTTATGTATATATAATTTTTGAACAAATAGAACAAACCAATGCATTAAAATAAACCATAATATAAAATAGCCAAGTCACAGAGGCTGGTCAATGACAAGATAAGTGCAAAGTGGAAAAGGAATACAATAAAGGCAAGCTAAGAGAATAAGTAAGAAGGGGGACCCCTTTTGTTCCAACAAATGCTAGTACCAATCTTGCTAGCCAAGATTGGATATTTAAGCCAAATACAATCAAATTTGGTCTAGATATTTGCCACATTGTGTAGATGTTGACAAGCCTTCAATTGGGCGGTTTTGAGCAAAAACCTTGCTATTCCGGGAGAAAAAATATTTTATAAATGTTTTATTTGAACATCATGTTTATGCAAAACTTTCAATGTAGTACTGATACTTGAATCAGTCAATACTTTTCAAATGTGGTGAAATTTTGTGAACATTTGACACTCGTATACGTCCATGTGTTTGTGACATTTCCCCTCAGGTAGGTCACTCTTTGTATGTTTGGGTACTCCACAGCGGCGAGGGGGTAATTTATAGGGGGCTATTTCCTTTTTGGAGTTGAATAAAAGGATCTCTGTAATTATATAATTGATCAAAATGACCTATTTTATGGCACTCTATAATTACTTATAGGGCTTTGAAGACCCTAATTTTTCTTAGGATATATTATTTATAAGGTGAAAAATAAACTCTTAAGGAAAGCGATGAGATCAAAAGCAATGACATCAAAAGGGAGAGCTCCAAACTCTAAGCCGTAAGCCAGTCATCCAACATCCATCCACGCCACCTCCTGGACTTTTCATCCGATATAGGCTGGTGCATTGTATACCCACCTGGTACTAAATATAGTATCCCTAACGACACTCCATAGGATATCTTTGTATATATCACCTCTATATTATTTAAAAAAAGAAGTAATTCCCCCTATTTGATGTGTGCCTATATTACTTATACTAGATTTACCTATTTGACTGTCCCCTTTATTATTTGTAATTTTATTATAATTTTTACTTCCAATGAATAAAACCCTCCCTATATTATGCCGCACGCCATTTGTAAAATGCGCTAAGTGATCTACCCGGGCATTTCACCCACTATAGTCATTCAAGTGCGAGATGATTGCTACAGTCTTTCTCATCCATCTATCTGCTTGCTATAGAGCTTTCCATCCATCAAGCGGGGGTTATGGACTTTTGAAAGTGATTGTGTCGGTAGAAAAAGAAGTGGGAGGTAGGAAGACCGGCAGGGAGGTACCTAGTAACGTGGGCTAGCAGGTGTCCTCAGCGGGTGTGAGCCTGGCACGACAGCTTCTCCAAGCAGGACCCGTTCCGTGTGCATCGTTTGTTGGGGCCAGGGTCGATCGAACCTCAACGAATAAAAATCGATCATGGGCTTACGACAATTCATCTTTGTGGCATGGGAGGCGCTCAGGGATAATTCATTGCTTCACGTCGGATTCAGGATTTCAGGCTCTGTCACATTTTACTTTTATTCCTCGTGAGTCGCGGCAATCCAGCTCTCGTACGCTACTTCAGGCCCTGCTGATAGAAATTGTTGTGTTCGATTGAGGTTGCTTCCGTCCTGGCTTTCAATTTCTTTCCCATGTGTCCGGTTTCTTCGAAACACATTTTGACCGCGGCGCTAGCGTGCATCTGTCATGGTCTGTGTCGACGTGCCACACATAGTCGTGCATATATACGTTGAACTCGGAGCGTCACAACTAAATTGACTACCGGTTCATTGAATTCTTTAGCGAAATTAGGCAAATTATAGCTACAGACCAAATTGTGAGGATGGATCCATTATCGACAGATTCCTAATTGCTGTTCCGAAGGTGCTGAGTATGCTCATTGTCGGCGATGATTGAGTTGAAGCAATGCAATAACGAGCCCGAGCCAGGGATGCTTACTTCAGTAATTCAGTTTTTTGTGAATCCGACATTACATTGGAAGTTAGTCCACATCGAGCATGACCTGTGATGTATTCTCAGACCATAACATACTGTGTTCATTAGGTGCGTAGGAGATCGATCTTGCAGGTTATATGTTGCACCTTTATCCACAGATGTGCAAGGAGCTTTTACTCGACTTCCGTAGAGTGAATGTTGTGAGGTATGACCCATTATTGAAATGAAACATGCACTGAGATAGGTAGCATAGAGTTACTGGAATGACTGTGCAATTGATCTCCATCGATCCGCCCTAGCATAGCTCCCACGCTTTCAATCAACAGAGATGTATCGAAGTCGTTAAAGCTGCTATTTCGTTTCAGGTCGTTTGACGCCATTCCCGATGCACGCAAACCCGTTACCTGTGCACATGACTCATACTCGTTTTTGAAGTTTGGTTTCCCCTGAATATCAATTCTTATCACGTCCATTTCTTGTCATCGCAAACTGACTTTCCAGATTCATTTGGTACTAGACGCTGAAAAGTTTTTTTATTTTATATTTTTATTAGGTACATATTGATTATTGAATGATTGAATTCATTTGGAAGCTGATACGCATCAATTGATTTTAATTGTTGGCAGTCTCTCAGGATCATCAGGTTCTAAATTCAATTCAACTGCGCGTTTTGATCAGCCATCATCATGGCCGACGACAACCCTGCCATCAATTCGGGCATCAGCCTTTTTCGGTCGCTCATTATCTACCGCAATCAATGTCAGGATCAATTAGCAAGATTTTTGATGCTACCTCCAGATTACGCTAGGTACACCCAGCTAACTGGTAATTATGTCAGCGATGTTCTACCTTATGCCGAGTTTCGCCGTCAAATGCTTGGTCTGCTGGGGCAGAATCCGAATTACACTCCTCTACGTGTATATTGGGTGGATTACGATCGATTTATCACTCAAGGCATATCAGTTTCAGACAGCCCTCTGTTCAATTTTCCTATCTTTCTAAACGACAAATTGGGTATTCCAATCCCCCCTGAAAACGCAGCACAGCTCCAAGATTTCCGGAGTGAGCTAGGCTATTACTACCCCGAACAGAGTCACATACTGGTCACCCAAGAGGTCCGCGACCTACTGCTTGCATGCCAAAAGGAATTGGACTGCCTAGAGGAATGGTCGAGGCAACAGGAACTAGCCAGGCAACAGCAAATAGCCGGGCAACAGGAAATGGTGCGGCAGCAGCAAATGGCCGGGCAACAGGAAATGGCTTGGAGGGAAGATCGAGTACATGGTCAGTATAGAGAAGAGCCTTTGGCCCGCTTTCGGGCAACAGAAGAAGAACGACGCGGAAAGCAACGAGAAGACCGCAAAAATAAAATAAGGCGTCAAGGAGAAAGAGAATAGGCCCCTCAAAGCTGTACTGATCATAGTACCACAGTGTACCGATAGTGTCAAGGACTGCGTAGTCAATGTTTGCAGCGTAGCTCTCAATTCTTCTCGAGTTTTGACTGCCACACGTACTGCATATCTCTCTCGATCAGGAAGTCGTCAGTAGTTCATCATTTAGTTTAAATGAATGTTGAATTTGTTTGGATTCGTTAGTGCTATTTGAGTATCTGTTTGGAATAAAGCAGATCATCATCAGAATGTATTTGATCGAACTAGGCTAGCTCCTTCGTACGTTGATCACCGTTGCAGCTCATATGAGCTCGGTTACAACTGGCTTTGGGTTTGAAAAGGAGTGACAATGTGGACGTCGAGGAGCTAGAACGTCAATATCATGAGATTTATACTATGCTGATTCTAGCACGGGCATCATTTTTTCATCAATCGACCTTTCGGAACAATTGGAAGGCTGAACTCCTGAATTTGAACGAGGAATACATATGATCTTGGTTGATCCAACTTAGGAATGATATTTGAAATATTGGGGTCAATCCAGTTTCTTGAAATTTGAAAGGGACTATTCCTGTTGAATCATCAATATTATTCTCTCATAGAAAGTAAATGTCGTGAGATGAGTTATTATCGTTTAAAAATTTCATTGAATTCGCATCTTGAAACGAACTTCAGAAAGTGAGTCTAAGTGAATGCCTAAGATTATTTTGTCTCGAGCTGGATCCGATGATGGAATTATTTGTCTACATTGGACCACATATATCATAGCACATGGTACGGAAGCTTCCGAGAAGTCTTGACAAAGATACATATATTCCTCAAAATCAAGCCGCAGATCAACTCAGACACAATCAATATCTGCCGTAAATATTGCTTACTCGGGTTGGGACTCCCGTGATCTATCAGTGAGAGATATGTTGAATGATTCTATGTATATGCGTTCATTCGTGTTCCATCGAATCCCATGCCTTCTCGATCGATCAACACTTATCACTTGGCACAAATATTTACTCAGGCGATAATTTAAACAGGGGCGAGGCAGACCCTTGCAAAGCTGCATTGGAGAGGGCGTCCACATGGCATACTTTCTAACTTTCTAAGGGGAAGGCCATATCTGTTAAGTCGACGGATCAGGTGCCGTTGAAAGGTTAATCGAGCAGGAGTATTGTGGTATCTGTAACAGTATAATTAATGAAGATATATTCGATCTCCATCCACGCTCTCACCCCAGTTGAATTGTTTCAGCAGATATTCGGAGTCGAGCTCTGCCAATGTTTCATACTCTCAGACTGACATCAATTCCAATGCTGCATGCCCCCCATTCGCAGGGTAGGTCCGCGGTTTAGACTCGACCCCTTCTTCAGTTCATCTTCGCAGCTAGAGATCGTACGTGGTGCAGCTTATAATTAGTGGCAAATTTTCAGAGTGTGTGAATTGCTTGCGATCATTTAGATCTATGTATGCAATTAATTGACGGCCACAGCCAGAATTGTGCCTCGATCTCCTGGATTGTATCTTAAAAACGATTCAATGGACACGGACAGGGAGTATCCGGTGGTTTCTTCAATTTTCAGACGAAGAATTAGTGCAGCCGGTTATGCGTTATGATATTGCATTCGTTTGGAAGTTAGTACAGCTTAATTTGTGTGGGAGATATCAATACACTTGTAAGACCGCAACTTAACCTAACCGGACCGGGTGCATTTGAACTGCAGAGTAAGTGCTCTTCGTTTATCCGTCACGTTATCCGCCAGTTTCTCGCGGCGGGAGTTGATAGCTTTGAAGTTAATTCTGCAAACTAAGCAAAGTATAACAATCCAGCGAACGAGCGGGACAGAGTCGCAAGGAGC
This sequence comes from Neckera pumila, assembly GCA_963969595.1. Taxonomy (NCBI): domain Eukaryota; kingdom Viridiplantae; phylum Streptophyta; class Bryopsida; order Hypnales; family Neckeraceae; genus Neckera; species Neckera pumila. The sequence continues at coordinate 51,662,628 of OZ018408.1, read as the reverse complement.
TTGGAATCAGATTCCGTGGAGTGACTACTTCACAGCAGGGAAATCAGATTCATTAGTCAGATTCCTCAGTCAGATTCCTAGCTTCGACTGAGAGCTTCGATTAGCGACCATGGCAGACAGGGACTTTTGAAGGAATCCGGGACTGAGTATCATCCATTACCTTCTTCAGTATCAGGACCAGATGGCGAGGTTCACGATGCGACCCATCGACTACGATGCTTATAGCACAATCTTGAACCCTTTCGACGTGCTGTATGACGAATCTCGTCGTCTAATGGGAGTGCAGCTGCAGGCTCCGTCTTACGAATACCTGCTCATCTTTTGGGACGTTTTCCTTCGCGGGATTATTGGAGAGGAACTCATGCATCGTGCTGGACAACACTCTGTTTCTCTATCCTGTCGCTCAATACTTCCTGTTGAAACAATTCCTTTACTTCGCAGATCTCACCGATCAACACTGGAATTGGGCTCGCATACGAGAACGCGAGCAGGCCTTCATATTGTCCTCCCTAAGCGCGACCATTTGACGGCGTCGGCTGCATCGTATGGCCGTCAAGGGCCATGCCAGGAATGCATACTCCGAGCCGAGCGAGAATTTTATTTGCTTCCTCAGTTTTTGCCAGGAATGTGCAGCGTGCTTCATGATGCGACCTACGGATTACCAACTGTCTGCCAGGTTCATTCGGCTTCTCAGTACTGGGCGCACATCCTAACGTTGATTTTATAGTTCTGATGAGTGCGATGCTGCAAAATCCAAATTGCAGCACTCTGTGCGTGTGGTGGGAAATTCACCTACGGAATGTCCTTGGAATTATGCGGATGGAGGAAAATCCCCTGCTCCTGTATCCTCTGTATCTTTGCGTGAAGTTTTTGGTTCATAGTTTCTACGCGAAGTTCGGAATGACTCTTTGGAGCTCTTATCTCAACAGTGTGCGGCGACAACGCGAATTTGGGTGATGATGTGTAGCAGGCCATTTGTATGGTGATAGAGCTCGATCAAGCAGGCAAGAGTTTGCCAATTCATTGTAGATGGGGAACCATTTGCTCCATTGAGCAGCGTGGAATAAAGCAGCCCTGGAACTAAAGATCATCAGTATTTGATCGATCTACTCTCTTTGAACCTGAATTGAACCATCATAGGTGCATGCAGTTCATATCATTGATCTCTTCTAGAACTGGTTAAATTGAATAGGGTTTTGCAAATGGAATGGACCTGCATATAAACGACATCTGAGGAGAACGATAGAGTGTCATTAATTGTTGAAAAAACAGAGGATACATTTACTGTTGAATGTTTGGACTGAGGATTTTCGGTGCTTTTTGTGTGCGTTGCTTTCGATCCAAGCGCTTGTTACTTGATCGATCGAGGCCTACTAGATCAATACATTGATCAACTAAACTTTGCGCGCAATCATGGAAAGGGACGTCGTTGATTCCTGAGTCTCGTTGTTCATATTTTTTAGCAAATTATTGTTGTGAGATTGTGGGTATGGCTGAAATGTTTCATTCACTTTGGGAGAAGAGTAAATCAATTACTGTTCACCTCATTTCGATATATCACCTGAAAGTGCTCGACAGATCTGCTGCGTACTAGGCAAGACAAGCATTAGAATGAAATTAAAGACTCGGCTTGTTCACGAAGTTAACGGAGCTGCTTACACGATTCAAACCCCAGAAAGCAGGAAAAATCCCCTGGAAGAAAAAACCTAAAACCACGCTCTAAACGCGAAACCACCCACCCACACAAAAAATGCTTCCGCGGATCCAACCTCAGTGCACGCAATAGAAGCAAGAAATGCCGACTTCAGCTACAGAAAGCGCCAAGCTCCTCTCCGACTCCAATTCCAAATGCAAATTGAGCAATTACTCCACACGGATTCACAGGAGCGGTTCAATCCATGCATGGAATGCAAAGCAAAAAATGTGGGCTCCTCTGAAACTCTGACATTATAATGTTACAAGGGGAGCAATGTGCAGGGTTGGGGATGGAGTCGGCCAGCATACATCCACCACCAACCTTTGAGTGCATTGGAAATTAATTTTTTTCCCATATCATTAAATTGGGGAATTTTGATTTTATATTTAGAATAAAAACTTCTCAATTAACAAAAAGATTTAAAAGAGTAGATGAAATTCCAGTTTTCGACGAAGATTTGCGGAATCCCCGACGACGACGAGCCATTGCCCGACGTAAACCTTAGGCAGGGAGGAAAGATTTCTTTACAGGGTGTCAAAATGAAGTCCCGCATGTCCGCCTCGTGCCCTCCTCAAATCATTCAAATCATTGCGCCCGCAGAGAGCCACTGACGAGCACCTCACGCAGGTGCTAAGCACAGATGATGGCTGCTCACGTAAGGGTACATTCATCCAGATATATGCATTGTACTATTGTAGTAACGGAAAGGGGTTGAGGAGAACGGATGCGAAATAAATTTTTGAACGGAAAAGAGGATCTGCAACGTAACGAATGAAAATTCCTTATTCCGAAATGTTACGCGAGATTTCCCGCAAAATGCTCAGACTACGCGACATAATCCACCCGCCTTTTGAACGAGCAACTTCCTGCCTATGGTTTACGAGCCTCTTGAGGTGTCATGGCTACGGGGGCATTACTGCTGAAGCTTCCCCCGATAACAGTTTCCAGGGAGTCCGAAACCTCAAAACTTGCTTCATTCGCACGGGAGCAGGGTTCAAGTTCCAATTGTCGACGAGGAGAGAGCGCTCGGCTGGTGAAAAGGAGTACGAAGTGGACAGCATCGGTGTTACCGCGAGAGTCTCCGTTGACAACCGTTTCACCCCCACCCCCCGCCATTAGAGAGGGCATGTAAGCTTACCGATTCCGTTTCTCAACCTCTTCTTGGAAACTTGCAATGGTAGTGGATACGAATTCCGTCACTCGAAGCAATTTGACAGATGTGGGAGACAGTGTGAGTTTTTGGAATATGTGGAGAGCTGTGGAGGAATCCATTGGTGCTATAGCTAATTTTTCTGAGATTAATTTTTTTTCATTGTGTATGATTTTCATATACAAATTTCAGAATGGGAGGTTCTAGACCAGTGTATGTGACAGACGCAACCCATTCGTAGACGTTTTGGCTAGGTCATGCTTACACCACTTGCTAATTGAAAGCCAACCAAGTGTGCAGGTCCCTAACTGTTTGAGTATCGTCTACAAACATGGAGTTCTTCTGAACTCCTGGTGATGTAATAATTAGGTAGCTCATTCGCTTGCTGGTGTTATGTAATCTCAGAAATTGGACTGCACTTGTATTGATCCTTCATCTCTAAAATTACTTCATGGATCTTACTGTTTTGATCTCTCCTCTGCTTCCTGAACCAGAATTTCTCGACGTGAGGCTTCAGTTCGCATACTTGTATCTGTGACTGATAGATTGTTGTGTGCAGGGAATGTATCGTTGTGATGCGTACAACCAGAGGGTGTGGCCTGGGTGTGTCCCGATATCCGGATTTTGTATACAATGCAGAGGGCGGTGGTGGAAGTGGCAAGGCCAAGCAGATGGAGGATGGTTGTTGGCATGTGCAATTTGATGCTGCCGAGGTGAAGATTCCAGACGTTGGCTTCAAAACCACCAAACTTTTGGGCATTCCACTTCCTCCACCCATTCGGATCCGAATCGTGCCAGAGTCCTTGGAAGGCATTGTAGATCGCAACACGGGCAAGGTGAGGGCCTCTTAATCTGGCTACTATTGCTTGACTTGAGTAAGAATGGTCTATTTCTTCCACAAAATATATAGTAGTTAGTCTGTCTAGTGTTTTGTGCTTGGCAATCAGATATATTATATCCTGAGTTGCTTCTGATGTTTTGTTCAATGGATTGTTGTTCATTTGGCATGAAGAACTGGATTTTTATTGGTGCTCAATGATCTGCTTTATTCTCATCTCACTTGAATCAGTGCTGTTTCCTGAACTCGACACTTACTGTACATGTGGGAGCTCGTATGCATCTTGAGTGGGCACCCGTGCTTGTTTGAACTCTTTTGGTGTCCCTTTTCATAACCCTCTCGTGTAGCTTTCAATTGCGGAGGAGGGTTTTAGGTTTGTGCACTCAAAACCGCCACTTGAAGTGAATGCTTTCGGTGCATTTCAGGTGGCGATTCTGGGTGCATATACCTTTGTCAAAACCCTTTGATATAACCCACACCTCCCTTGCACTCTCACAGAGCCATAGATCTCTACAATCTGATTGTCTTGATTGAGTGTGGAGGAGAGAGTTTTGTTTAACAAGCGCCACCTCGATCAGGCCTCTCGTCTGGTCATCTTGTACTTAATCAAGTGGATTTGGGTTTGAAGCTGACATGCGTGATATGGCTGACCAGGTGGAGATGAACTTCAAGGCCAAGTTCTACTTCTCAGCTGGGCCTTTGTATCGACCACCGCCACTCATTGTGGATACGTTGTTGACAACAGAGAGCACACAAGGTGTCATCAGGGGAGGGACTGGAAGCCGGCTTGATGCCGATGGAAACTGTAAGCTGGTCGGAGTTGCCCGTCTTGCGCCCATCAACGATTGGTTCATGGACCATTTCCTGATGCTTCCTTCTGATTGCCTTGCCAATATGGCAGCCAACATCTCCTTCACCATGTAGATGAGGTACCTGCTGAATTTTCTCCGACTTGCCCATAGATTTAGTGTAGTTCGCCTGTAAGGATTCTTTTACGCTTTCATGACGATTGTGCAAGTTGCTGTAGCCAGCCGGAATGCCAATTGCACTTGAAACAGTATGCAGGAAATCAATGTAGAATTAACATTCTGTCATCTTTTAACACTGCATTTGCCGACATGTTTCTCCTTTCAAGACTTGGGAGGGCAATTCACGAATGCATGGGAATGGTACAACCCTTAAAATTGGGAATAATTATGCACGGGAACTTCGTTTGTTCTTCTTTGTTGGTATGATTTTGTCAACTGAATCTTGAGAGAATCTACCGTTTGTCCCTTGAATGTATTTGAGAGTTCATTTTATCAAGGGAAGGAAACTTGCTACAGACAAGGAACCCAGGCTCCATGATTTGAAACTGGCCAAATCGATTGATCAGTTAGTGAAAATATAGAATCCTAGAAGCTGAATAGAAGAGTTACGGAGTCTTCCGAGAGGTTTGGGGACGTGTCAAAAGCTTGGAAGAAGAATTGGCAAAGCCTTCTATGCTCCATCTTCCAATTGTGTATTGTATTTTTTCACCAAGCCATTCTTCTAGGTAACAGCACGTAATTATGACCTGTTTCAAAATCGCCCCCTTCAATTCTTGCCTAAAATGTGACTCTCCCAAACACACACATGGAAGAGGTGTAGGGCATCCAATAACGAAACAATTTTTAAAAAGTCGTACCAATTTGCAAGTTGAACAACATGTAGGTGATGAGAATTAGCACCTAATATTCACAAATTGAAAATAGTAAAAATAATGTAATCCGCTAGCAGAGCTCAAAATTGATGCTCTTATCTATTTTAGTTTATTATAATATATGTTACTTTTACTTCTCTATATTTTTAATTTTCTTTTCTTTTCTTTTTGTACTTATTTTAAAAAAACTCATTTAAAGTGATTCACCAGTAGTTGTATTTTGAATATGTTTGAAGTAAATCCAATATTCGTTAAATTATTAAAATAATCAACTCCTAGTACTACAATGTTTTGATTAGAAGTTCAAATTTAAATTTAATTTAATCTATTTTATGTTTATTTTATTATATTAAAATTTACTATAACATATTTAAAGTAAATATACCACTAATTTTATTTTATGTACTATTTATCCTATTAATTCCACTCCTAGTACTACTTTAAGTTTAAAAATAGGCAAACTACCAATAAAGTAAAAGACCAACAAAGTGAGAGATGAAGGTTCTTTAGACCAAGCTATTTGACCAGAATATGTATATTCCTAGATAGCTGTTGATTATAAATTTTCTCATTACGTTTTGTTTTTTAATTCCACGCAAACCGAGTCTCAAGTTGGTTTCAGGTTGATAATTGAAATGTTTACTTGATGTTTACTTGATGTTTCATGAGTGCATCATTTTTGAAGCTTGTTTATATGCATAAATTTGGTGGTTAGTAATATAATTAGCATAATTACATTAACAGACTGGGCAAGTAGAAATCCAATGTGAGCATGTTAATTAACTTGTACAATTGTCAAGTTCGTATATAATTCCATTCGATTCGACTGACTTGTGCATTTCCACCTTCATTCATTGCAGGCATGGACCATGCTAGAAATCATGCCCCCAGTGAGGAAGAGCTCATGCTACATCTTATGGAACTTCGGAATTGGTGCCAAGACCAGCTAGCAAGGAATACAATGCAACCAGAGGATTATGCTGAGCATGCCCAGATCACACGGAACTTCCATATGTGTTACAGATCAGAAGCCAACAATCGGAAAACCTGTCGATGCCCTGTTCGAGAGGCTCAAACCGGTTGAGTTCCGGACCAAATGGAATCTGGAGAGAGATGGGTTCAGGGAATTGATCTCAATCCAGAGCTAATTTTAGAAGTAGCACAAGAACATATGGATACTCAACAAGATATGTAATCAGTCTATATTATCGTCGTTCATGGAATTTACAGAAGGTTTGTGTGAAGACTGAGCTTCCCTCAGTGCTATTTACATGCGTGCTCTGAGACCAAGGAGAACTGCTTAACTACCAAGCCGATATAACCACTGTAACTACCGTAGAGAAGTCCAGCTGTTACGATGTAATCGTAACATTACCCCCCTCTAGGTCTTGGTGCTTGTGGATGCAGTCGATGGAAGTTTGCCACATTTTTCAAATTTGAAGCGGGTTCCCAGGAATTCTCTTCCGGTCCGTACCCAGTCCAAAAAACCAGGTATTGCAGTTTTTTCCATCTGCCAACCAATCGAGAGTCAATGACGCTGTCGACCTCCCATTCAGTATGGCCTTCAGGAGTTATCACTGGAGGTGGGGTTTTTTTCCGGCGTCCTGTAATTGTGTCTTGATTATATTTTTCCAATGCCGAAATGTGGAAAACGTTATGAATTCTTAAAGTCTTCGGTAGCTGAAGTTGATATACGACGTCAGAATATTTAGCTGTAATCAAGTAAGGGCCGAGAAATTTGGGGCCCAATTTCCTTGACGGACATGTGGTTGCAATATTATCATGTCGCAGAAGAACTTGCTCTCCGACTTGAAAAACGTGGTGTATGTGGCCTGCTTGATTGTATCTGGCCTTTGCCTGATCTCCAGCGATCTTAATCATCGTTATAATTTCTTGATGAATTTTCTGTAACTCTTGAATCCGGGCTTCTGCAGCCAGAACTGTGGAGGTAGAAGGAGTCTTGAACGATATGGAAGGGTGATATCCGTAGGTTGCATAAAATGGGGTCAACCCTGTTGCTAAATGGATTGTGTTATTGTAGGAGAACTCGGCAATGGGTAATAAATCAGCCCAATCATCTTGTTGTCTTGTGGTGAATATCTACAGGAACTGTTCAAGAACTTGGTTAACGCGCTCAGTCTGACCATCAGATTGAGGATGAAACGCTGTGGTCGGAGAGGGACTAATTTGCAAGAGCTCCGACAATCTCTTCATAAATTTAGAGATAAAGATGGGTCCACGGTCTGAAATGACTTCTGTAGGAATGCCATGGTACTTCCAAACATGATTAAGGTACAAGGTTGCCAAACCATTGGAATCTAGTGCTTCAGTTGTTGGAATGAAGTGTGCAAGTTTGGTATTTTTATCAACGACTACTAATATAGCGTCATAGGGTCCACTTATCAGCAACTTGACTATAAAATTAGCTGATATACGCTTCTAGGGAGCCTTGGCAGCGGGAATGGACTGCAATAGTCCGTATGGAGCATGGCGAGAAGGTTTAGATCTCTGGCAGGTGTCACACCCGTCAATGTACCTATGCACATAACGTCGCAACGTATTCCAGTAGAAAGTCCTTGTGACCAGTTCAAATGTTTTCGCCCGCCCCTGGTGTCCCACTGACGGAGCGTCGTGCCTTGATCGGAGTATCTGCCGGCACAGTTCCTCATTGTCAGGGACCAAAATTTTGTCTTGAAACCATAAAAGGCCATCGGTGAAAGTGTATACTTGGAATCGACGGCGTACGTCGGAAGGGGCCTGGTCTGCTCCATTTTTGAAATATGCCAAGAGTGATTGTAACATCGGGTCGTGGATTGTCGATTTTTTAATGCAATTTATAATTTGTTGGTCCGTCCATACTGGTTCACAGGATTCAAGAGCTGCCAGCTTCAGCAGCGGTGGAAAATGTTGTCCTTCGCGATCAGTGACATCTGCCCTTCGGGATAACGCGTCAGCCTTGCCGTTCAGTACCCTTGGCCTATGTTTAATGACAAAGTGAAAAGCGGATAACATTTCAGACCATCTCGCTTGTCTCCTGTTGAGCTGTTTGGTAGATAAAAAATACTCCAAGTTTTTGTGGTCTGAAACTACTGTAACCTCATGTGGCGATCCTTCCAAGTAAACTCTCGAGTCTTGGAATGCAAGAACTATACTTAAAAGCTCCTTGTCGTAAATATCATAGTTTTGTTCAGTGGGTGACATTTTTGAGCTGCGGTATGTGCAGGGATGAAGATGCCCGTCGTCGCCATGCTGGGAGAGAATGCCACCGGTAGCCGTGTCAGAGGCATCAGTCTCAATGGTGAAAGGTCGTTGAAAATCAGGATGTAATAGTACTGGAGCCTGAGAAAATTGAAGTCGAAGTTGTTTAAGAGCTTTGTCCGCATCAGAATTCCATATGAACGGGTGATCTTTTCGGGTTAATGTAGTTAACGGGACGGCAACTTGTGAGTAGCCATGGATAAATCTTCTATAAAAATTCGCGAAGCCTAGAAATGCTTGGACTTCTTTCACGTTTTTTGGTACTGGCCAATCTTCAATCGTTTTAACTTTATCCTTGCACATCTCAAGACCTTGTGATGAAATTATCATACCTAAAAATTCTACCAAAGTGCAATGGAAATGGCACTTAGAGGCTTTAGCATAGAGGCCATATTTATGTAGCCTTTGAAGTACTTCTCGGACCACTTGCCAGTGCTCATCCAAATCTTTAGAGAATATCAAGATATCATCTAGGTATATCACCACCGAAATGTCCAAGAGATCGGAAAAAATGTACTGCATATGTGCTTGGAATTGCACGGGTGCATTCATGAGACCAAATGGCATCACTAAGCATTCAAATAAGCCATAACGGGTCTTGAAGGCTGTTTTAAATTCGTGGCCTGGTGCCATTTGAATACGATGGTAAGCCTGCCGCACATCTAATTTTGTAAATATGCGAGCCCCCACCAACCTATCCGTAAGCTCAGGAATGAATGGCAATGGATAGCAGTTTCTGACGATAATTTTGTTGAGATTTCTATAATCAATGCAAACTCGAATAGAGCCATCCTTTTTCCGAGCAAATACTATTGGCGCAGAGACCGGGGATTTGGATCAACGAATCCAACCCTTGCCTAAATTCTCTTGCAAATATGCCCGGAGTTCCTCCAATTCCACGGGTGACATAGGTCGCAACCCAGTGTTCTTTGGCTCTTGCCCTTCTTTAAATTCAATTTTCATATCTGAGATTCCGTGCTCCGGTAATTCATTTGAGGACTTTTCGCTGAAGGACCCATATAAGTCTTGATACTCATTTGGAACTTGGCCCAAGTCATTTTTTCCTTCTAACTCACTCATTTCTGATATCTCCAATGAATATACCTCCGCTTCTTTCATGGATAATCTAAAAGCAGCTGCAGACACTATGGCGGGCTTCGGCGCTTTCAACACTATTGGGGTTTGCCGTGGCTTTTTCGTTCCTCCTGTTCCTGAGCCCTGCAGGTTCGCTTCCCCCTTTGCCGGCCCCCAACATCCCATCATTTGATTCCGTTCCCGTTGCAAACAATTCTTTTGCTCGGGGAGGGCACTTGGTTCTACTACTACAAACCATGTGCGAACAAGTGGTTTCTAATAAACTATAATTTCAACCTAAAATTTTGAGCATTGTTTGGTAATGACTATAGGTTTCTATTGCCAAAATTTCCAACTCAAATGAAATATGGAATGATTTCTAGAAGAGGTTGAAAATGAACCTAAAATGGCATATTTTTCAACTCAAATATTTATAGAGAACACATTTAGATGACTATTGCATCAATATTCAACTCAAAATGAGCTTTCAATAGAGAATTATTTTTAGGATTTTTTTGTTCATTTTTTAGACAATTTTTGAGGATATAATATAGGGGTGTGAAAGTTATTTTTCAGTTCTGCAGTGTATCTATTTACTTCAAAAATTTGTAACTAATTATCATTAGCAAATAAAAATATCAATAATTCAAAACATAAACTTTCAAATTAGGAGAATATATTCATATTTTTTTTGTTTTCATTTACTTAAATTTTAGGATATAATATAGGGGGTACAAAGTTTTGTTCGCACGTTGTTTGGATTAGATACACTAAGTGCACCCCCCGAGTTCTTTTGACAATAAGTGGAATCAAAAATCACCTTCTTGTCTGCCCATCGAATCGTGGGATCATGTCGCACCAACCAAGGGGTTCCAAGTATGCAAAGATATCTTCCAATATTGGTAAGGTCCGCAACCAAAACCTCCTGATGTCCTGATATATTTAAGTTCACCGTGGCCTCATGAGTGATGAGACCCGAGCTAATCTCCCTCCCATCGATAACTCGCACCTCTCGGGGTATCTTTTTTGGTTCAATGAAGCATGACATTTTAGAGCAAAATCCGGGTGCATGAAGACACCTGTAGCTTCGGAGTCCACCAAGGGCTCTACGGTTACCGAATTAATGCGCCCCAGTACGATCAAATGAGCGTCCGGATCCAATGTTGCTCTCAAGTACAACGGAGTGGAAATCTCCGTTAATCTTTCCTGCAATGGAATACTTGGCGCTGTCCCAAGCTGCTCTTCTGATGACACCGCTAAAGGGCTGGTTGGCTCCTCTATGGTGCCCGGGTACTGAGAATCCATTCTCAGTCCTGGGCGGGGCCTTTTCCCGGCTCTCCCCTAGCTCCGTCAGAATTTTCAGATGCTGCCGAGATCAACGGTGTCGACGGGTTAGTTGGGCACTTGGATCGGATATGGCCCACCCGGCCGCATCCCCAACACTTTCCTTGATGTTGGAATTCCAGCCTTTCCGCCGCAGTCTTTGCTAAAGCCGTGGTAACCCGAGCTGCACCTAGCTCCATTGACACAGGGCCTGAGGTCTCTGCAACAGCTTGGTACCATCCATTCGACTCTCTCGCTGCAACAGTCGGTGCCTTCGGAATCGTATGAGGAACCTGCGGCCTTCGCAATTGACGCCTTGTCCACAGCCTCTTGTCAATCCTCGAAGCCATCGCCATCCAATCGGTAAGTCCTCGAGGTTGGGTCTCAACGATTGCCACAGAATCGAGAATTTCGTCCTTCAATCCTCCACGAAATCGTGCAACTAAACTCGATTCATTCCAGTCGACTTGCACGGCGTGCTCGTTAAAAGTTGATATGTAAGTTGCTACCAAACCAGTCTACCGGAGCATGGAAAGACGATCCTCCGCATTTCCCCTTCGATCAATGTCCCCATATACCGAAATAACGACTTCTCGAAATGCATTGTAATTCAACAATAGTTCATGTTTGCGTCCTTCATCCAACGCCTGTAATAGTGGCATCGCCCAATTTTGGGCAGCCCCACTTAGGTACGACAAGGCATATGCCACCTTGTCTTCATCTTGTCGATATGTGCACGGACTGGCTCTGAAAACCAAGCAAAGCTGAGCAAACCAGCGATATACCTCTCCACCCCTTTTCCCCGCAAATTTCTCTAGTTTAGCGACCCTCGAGTCCCTTTCTCCAGTTCCAAACTCTCCACCATTATCCGACCTCTGTTGATCCTGATCAGTCGATTGGTGGGTCGGAGACGGTGAAATCTGCGGAGGTGCCGTAATTGCTCTTTCCGAAATCTGCTGGACCATGTGTGGCAATGCAGCTTGAAACACAATTTGTATCTGTTGCTGAATAAATTCCGCCCAACCAGACCCGATTTCCTCTGGCAATTGGGGTTCTCTCCCGACCTCGGGTCTCTCTTGTTCCATGATAACTACTTAACTACTATCGAAACTTCTCAACTAAATCCGCTAACACTCAATTAATGTAATTAATTCAATATTACAATAGTAATTGCTTTCTGAAGTTCCCAGGACGTGGACAGATGGGGGACACAAACCTAATGTTACAGATCAAAAGCCAACAATCGAAAAACCTGTCGACGCCCTGTTCAAGAGGCTCAAACCGGTTGAGTTCCGGACCAAATGGAATCTGGAGAGAGATGGGTTCAGGGAATCGATCTCAATCCATAGCTAATTTTAGAAGTAGCACAAGAACATATGGATACTCAACAAGATATGTAATCAGTCTATATTATCGTCGTTCATGGAATTTACAGAAGGTTTGTGTGAAGACTGAGCTTCCCTCAGTGCTATTTACATGCGTGCTCTGAGACCAAGGAGAACTGCTTAACTACCAAGCCGATATAACCACTGTAACTACCGTAGAGAAGTCCAGCTGTTACGATGTAATCGTAACAATATGCATCGTCATTATAGCATTCTGTGGAGTCAACTAACAACGATGTTGGAGAATCCAGATTACGCGCATTTGCAAATCTTTTGGGACGTTCACCATGCGTCCATCTTTGAAAATGTGGAGATGGTGGACAACCCTCTCTTTATCTTTCCTGTTGCGCTATGTGCCCACTTACATCTCATTCCGAACATCTGCGCTAGCTTTGGAATATTTAACGAGTTGTGGAATCGGGTCCTTGAAGTGGATCGTGCGGAGGCCATACAACACATCCTCAAACTAGATGAGGCATGCCAACAGAAAATTGTGGAAGTGGTACGTCAACAACCAAGACTGATCCGCCATCAGCAAGTAGCCCAGCAAGAGGAAATAGCCCATCAACAACCAAGACTGATTTGCCAACAGCAAGTAGCCCAGCAAGAGGAAATAGCCCGTCAACAAATCAAGGAATGGGAAATTTCCAGCCAACAAGGTTTGGGACACAAAAGCAACTTTGTCCTCCCACTAATCCAGGTAGCTTTGGAACTACAATGGGCCACGAAGCAACGAGCCTGGGAACAAGAATCGGGAAGCCAATAAGAATGTGAATAGTCTTGCAGTGGCCCTAACAATATAAGTTACAGTGAGTAGTGCTAACTGTGCAATCCTTTTTTCATTAAGTCACCAAGAATTCGTCAATATAGTTTGGATGCCTTTTTGCCTTTTATTTTGCAGCTAGCCAGCTTGGAATCAAGCAAATCATCTTTAGCATGTGATTGCCCTATGCTCCATGAATCAAGGAAAATGTAATTGATATAGCAGATAGCTAGCTCATCTTATTTTGTTCAATTACAACTGGTTTTGGGTTGAAGGAGTAAAACTGTAGAAATTGAGGAGCTGGAATGTGGCATTGCTATGATCAATATATGATATTCATACAGTATTATATATGTTATTAAGCACTGGTTTTGTCATTATTTTTTCATCAATCGACCTTTAAGAACCATTAGAAGGTCAAATTCTTGATCTAACTAACATGGGTGATAAGTGTATGTATATATCTATATTTATTTATATTTATTTATTTATATATATATATATTGAATTGGAATCATTTCATTTGGCATTGATACTTGAAAGAGACAATTCTTGCGTCATCACTAGACAGTATTCTCTAACTAACATTAAATGTCGTTTGATGAGTACTATGGAGGCATCCATTGAACATTTGGATGGGACAATTCTCAAAAAAAGAATGCTTCATGTTTCCTGCAGAAAAACTAGTTAAGATTTGGAAATGAAATTGTTGTAGTTGTGGCATGGACCCCATTATTTACAATCCAACAATTATTTATGTATTCTTCAAAATCTAATCACTGTAATCATAACTGAGGTCATAATTCTTAGGCATACAAACAATATAATTTGCCTTTATTGCATAGTTATCATGACTGGGGCTCCTATGATACTCTTCTAAATGATACCACAGCCACGGAGAAGCATTAAGAAAAATTTCAACCCATTTCAGGGCCGTCGAAAGTTGACATGCCATGCTATTGTTTGCATGGCTTGTCAACATCGAAATTGCTCTTGGTGAGCAGTCAAAGTCTTGGACTGCTAGCCGGAGTAGTCAAGTCTCGCAGAATTTTTTTTATTTTTTTATTTTTTTAATAATTTTTTTTTAGAATTCTGGGTTCTTGCGCCACTGTTGCTATAGTTTCAACAAGGCAGAAATAGGGGAAAAACGATTTTTTGAGCAAAAAAAAAGCAAATTTTAGAGTACCTCGGAGGGCTGTGGAGCAACCCTTTGGAGGCCTGAAATTTCCTCTAATGGAGTATGTCCAAGAATAGTCATGCATTCTACAAATGATTTCCAGAGCTGCCCAAGGTCATAACTTGCATACAAATTATTAATTTGCCTGAGCATCAAATTTTTTTGCATAGTTATCATTAATGGGGCTTCCATGATATTCTTCCAAATGATGCTACAGCCACAGAGAAAGAATGCCCAAGAGTTCATGCACCCCACAATGAGAAAGAGTATGCCCAAGAGTTTATATACTCCACAAATGAGTTCCATTTTGAGTATTTACAACCATTGCAGTAACCTTTTCAACGTACCTTCCCAATATATCTTTATTGTTAACTCCAAAAGGTTCAAAGTCCTTAAGTGTTTTTTTAAGAATTTTAGGATAGGTTTCTATAATGTCAAATACTACTATAGTTTTTTGAAACTATTTTTAGAGGGAAGAAAATGTACTTGCTTTCTGGAAATATTTCAATTGTAGTTCAAGGAAGTATTTCAATTATAGCCTTGGAAAAATAATTTGATGTCCTACGCTCAAAATGCTCAACTCTAGGTCTCTAGCTTTGGGTAGTAAATAGAAAATTCAAAGTTCAAAATCTTTATTTTGCATTTTTTTCTTTACAATTTTACATTCATATCTATTGCCTAATTAAGGTGTCTAATGTCTTAAGCTCAAAATGCTCAACTCTAGCTTTAAGTAGTAAGAAAAAACCTCAAAATTCAAAATCTTTATTTTACAATTTTTTTCCTTACAATTTTACATTCAGGTCTATTGTCTAATTAAGGTAGCTAATGTCTTAAGCTCAAAGTGCTCAACTCTAGCTTTAAGTAGTAAGAAAAAAATTCAAAATTTAAAATCTCTATTTACTATTTTTTCCTTACAATTTTACATTCACGTCTATTGCCTAATTAAGGTGTCTAAGTTGACACCTTAGACAATAAATATGGTGGCAAACCAAAATATTCCATTCTAAAACATATATTGTTTTTAAAATTTTAAAATTAACACCATCTCTAATTTATAAGGTTCATAGATTCGTACAAATACAACAGTAAAGTTGTGAATTCATATTTACGTATCATAATTGTATATATTACGTGTATTTTTACGCACTAAATCAGTGCGTAAACAATGTCTATCAATAACATACAATTGTTGTATTGATATCAGTATAGTTTAGGTGCATTTTGGATACCACATTTGTATAATTAGTACATAAATTGTACACTTTTAATAAAGATTTTAACGACACTAATTCACTGCATAAAAATACACATATTATGTACAATTATGGTACGTAGGCATGAATTCACGAATTAAGTACAATATTTGTTGAAAAATTGTCCTCCGTCAAGTTTGAGATGATGGCACCTACTTTAATCGAAAGTGATGCCTAACAACATCCAAGGCTAATCATTTTTAAGAAAAGTTAAATTTTGGGGGACTAAAGCCAAATGGATCATATACACTGAATTCACAATGTTGTACATCTCGAACTTGAGGGAGGACAATTTTTCAACAGATATTGTACTAAATTCGTGAATTCATGCCTACGTACTATAATCATACATATACATATATTTTTACGCACTGAATTAGTGTTGTTAAAATCTTTATTAAAAATGTACAACTTATGTACTTAATTATACAAATGTGGTATCCAAAATGCACCTAAACTATACTAATATCAATATAACAATTGTACATTACTAATAGGCATTGTTTACGCATTGATTTAGTGCGTAAAAATACATGTAATATGTATGATTATGGTACGTAGGTATGAATTCACAACTTCAGTGTTGTATTTCTACAAACCTATGAACCTTATAAATTAGAGATGTAGTCATTGATTAAAGGATTGTAATAAAGTTGCCACTACATTATTGCGGCTAAGTGTCAGAAGACACTTTAAATGTCAAGTCCAAAGTAAGAGGTCATCAAAGAATGATGTCCATATCCTCCAAATTAAATTTTTGTTGAGGGGATTTGTTTCTAATTTCTCCTTAGACTCTAAGATATATTTTGACTTGATTCAAATGATTCTTGACCCTTTTTATCCAAACTTGTTGCTCTTCTAACTATCGAACTTCATCCTAGTTTATCTTTCTCAATTTTTCTTTGTTTTAAAAGTTAAGCCGCGAAGGCGGCTCAATGACAAGATAAGAGCAAAACAGAAAAGAAAAAGCAATGAAAGGCAAGCTAAGAGAAAGGCAAAAGGGGGGACCCCTCTTGTTCCAACATATGCTAGCTAGTACCATTCCTGCTAGCCAGGAATAGGGATTCAAGCCAAATACAATCAAATTTGGCCTAGACATTTGCCGCATTATGTGGGTGTTGATGAGCCCTAAGCTGAGCCTTAAGTTGCAGCTTGGTTTGAGTCAAGGAGAGCATTGTAGATTGCTGTATATTTCAAGTCCAACAACCATTGGTTCTGAGCAAAAACCTTACTATTTTGGGGAAATTTTTTTTTTCAAATGATTTATTTGAACATCATGTTTATTACAAAACTTTTTGTACAATACATACTTGAATCAATGAAAAACATTTTTCAAATGTGGTGAAATTTTGTGAACATTTGACACTTGTATACATCCATGTGTATGTGACATTTCATCCATCATGTTGGTCTATAATCTATACCAAACATTTCATCAATCATGCCCCCGTTATAATCATTCAAGAAACATCCACCAAGATGATTGCTACAGTCTTTTTCATCTATGAAGCTTCTATCTGCTTGCTACAACGCTTTCCATCCATCAAGCTGGAGCTATGGACTTTTGAAAGTGCTTGTAAGGTGGCCAAATCCATATTTGTCTGTTTAAGAGAGTAGGGTGCAATAAGGCCCTTAGAGAAGTGGAAGAATTGTTTGACAAAATTAGCCTTTTTGCCAGTAGTGCGTGGAAAGCAAAAATAAAAATAAAATATTATGGCAAAGTTTTTATTTACGTGCAATAGATTCCTACAATGAGCTGTAGACCTATGCAGTGGTCAAGCTTCTGGTCACCTGGCAAGACTGATCGCTATGAACAAAAAAGTTTTCAAAATTGGACCTAATTCCAAGCACCCATGTGTTGTTGCCAAACAAGGAGTATATTAGTGTGGCAAGCCTAATAATATAAGTCTCTGAAGACAAAGTTGCCCCTCGTCAACTTGGCTCTTGCTTGCACAATTGTGCATGTTGTCCACCAACGTGCCTTTCCCTGCCAGGTGCTCTTGTAGTTATGCACAAATGGAGGGTTTTTTTTATCAATCAAGTGCTCTATCTACTTTCTCACTACCTATTATTGCGTGTCCAAAAAGTGGTAGAAGTGGACACTGCAGAGATGGGAGGAGCTGTGGCAATTTTCATGGAGAGCTTGAATCATGGTCTTCTTCCGTAGATGCATTGAGCACCTATTGAGGATCGCCGCAATGAGACCAGAGGGAAGAGTGGTGCGGATTGTTGGATCAAAAGGACATCCTTGGCGCTTAGCACGTAGTCATGCCATTGCAATTTTTTATTCTTGCGGCAAATTGGAGCACAATAGGTAAGGAACTTTCTTGTGTATTGCCCAAGAAGAAGGGGTATCATAGCCTTGATTTGCTGATGGAGTTCATCTTTAGCTTTGGCAATCACTGTTGTAGACCAACGCTTGTTGAAGGCTTTTTTTTGTAGCAACCTCTTCCTGATGCTTCTTTTTTGCGGCTTCTTTGATTCTCTTCTCCTCCACACGCCTAAATTTTGGGAGTTTGGCCTCCTTGTTCATCTCCCGTGCTTGCTCCGCTTCCTCCTTTAAACGAGCTTTCTCCTCCATGGCCCTCAAATAATCTTTGCTTGTCATTATGATTGACTTGTTGTAGTTAATGATTGGATCTTGCCATCTCCATCATTGTGCAATACCAGGGACCTCCGAGAGCTGGAAGAAGTGCTATTATGGTAGCGCAATCAGACCCTGCACCTCCGTAACATTGTCCACATCTAGGTTGTCAGAGGCTGAGGAGCTGCCTTGATCTAGGGCCGTTGGATTATCTACAAAGAAGTGGCTAAAATGAACCTAAGAGTTATAATCTTGATTGCTAAGGAGCTCCTAAAGGACGGCATTGTCAGGTGGAATTCCTTCTTCTACAAGTTTGTTGTCTTTGTTGAGCCAGGGAAGCGCCTCTCCGTCTTCATCAATGTAAATTGCTGCTACCAAGTCCTCTTCTATAGCATTGTCTTCGACTCCAGTTGGTGACTCTCCATTCCCTTTGCCGTGGTCGTTTCGAAGAGTGCCATTTAGCCTAGCTGTCTGCAAGTCTTGCTCATTGCTTGCAACGTCATATGATGCACAAACTGCCTAATATGTTCCATCTTCTCATCTATTGCTTTTGGATTATGTGGCCAGATTGTGATATCTAAAAATCATTTCTAGGTGTTGTGATTTGTTTGAGCTCTTTTTAGTACCAAATCCACCCACTTTGGCAGATCCACCTTCTGTCCAGCTTGTCCTTTGATTTGCAATGTCCAGACATCTCTATGCTTCAAAAGGCACATTTGAACGGCTTGAAGATGCTCACATCAAGGGGTTGAAGTCTGTGACTGGTGTGAGAAGGCAATGTGAAGATATCTAAGCCAATGGATGATGCTTTGTGCACCACCACTAGTGTGCTATGTGACCCGTGACCATCAAGTACAAGTATGTGTATGTTGCTAGGTGAAGCCCCTCCAGAGCCTTGACAAAATGCAAGATCCAAGATGAGAACAAATGACCAGTCATCCAAGCTTTTGCTTGCAAGGCCATGATTGCATTCGCCTTGCATTTTTCAATGTAGCTTCTTCGCACCCGCTTCCCTCGGAAAATGTAGTTCTAAGTGGGGAATGTACTCACCTGCAGCATTGACGCAAGTAAGAATGTTGAGCCACTCCCGCTTGTTTGGAATGATGTTGTGCACTGCTACCATTGTTCCTCCCCACTTGTGCTCTGGTTGATCTTATTGGAGTTCTAAATGTGACTGCTAAACAACCATAACAATCATAAATTATGCTTAGATTATGGTAGAAAGAAGTGACATTTTCCACACATAATCCTTGTATACTATTTGTTTCCAGACCTTGAGTGGATTGCAGGACCAGATTTGGATGCCTTTGTTGCCACCAGTGCAACCAGCCTGCCTCAGGAATGCCATCCCAAAATGGACTAATGGAGTCACCCAATTTAGATAATCTCTGCAACTTTCAATCGCAGCTATATATTCAATGGGCAAGGGATAGCCAAGATCCTGCATTTGCAATAGTTACTATTCCAATTCTTCTTCTTCTTTGTTGGTGAAAATACCTTGGTGGCCTTCTTTTTTGCGTTCCATCCGTCCATAAAGGTGATCTTGTAGAAACGACACAACTCACACAAGGATATTGTAATGGCGAGCAACAATGCAAATGTGACCTCCACGCTCTACAACTTCAAACGCATATTGGAGCAACGCACTTGACCATGCTACCTTGGTCTTCAACTAGCTGCAAATTGTGGACACTGCGAAGACAAATCAGAAGAGTTCGATGTTATTCCAGTACCTCCTAAATTGTGAGATTGTTGTACTTGTAGGGGGGTGATTGCAAGAATGACCAGTACTATTTTGCGTCACACTTGATGTGATAAAGTTGTCATGTACTATAACTTTTGAAGCACAAATTCAATTAACTTGAAATTTTTATCGAGGATGGTTAATTTGATAGTAATTAGATCTCTTATTTTTCAAAAATACTCAAAAAACGTTTTATTTTTAAATTTCATTTTAGCTAATTTATCATACTTTGCGGTTTTGGATTTTTTAGTAAAGGATAATACCCAGAATTAATGATCTAGAGATGAAATTTTTGTAGTCTATTTCCATAGTAGGAAGTCATGTTTCTACCAAAGGGAATTTAAAAATATTTTATCTTATGTCTTCCACATGTGTGCTAACAAGGCTTCCTTGCACGCACAATTTTGAGCATTGAAGATAGTTTTAAGATCATTCTTTTGGTGAAATTTCTTTACCATAATGCTTGCCTAACTGACCAGTTTATTTATTTATTTAAATTAATTTTCCTATTTTTTACAAATTAAAATGTGAAAACACCTATCTTCATGAGATTTTGCACTTTTCTAGTTCTCCTATTTAGAAAATTTCTCTTTGGTTTTCCTTCTTAGTTTATCTTCTTCTTAAAGATGTATACACTAAACATACTTTTTTACATTTTTTTTAAATTATTTTTCTAATTATATAATACTTCCTGAAAAAATATGAGTATTGTAGAAAACGCTACAAAACGGTTGGTCATACTTCCAACCACCCAGAGAAGTGTGCGTGTTTGTAGTTTGGTTGTTAGAAGTGAAATCATACAGTTATGGTGATGGTGGTCTACAATTGCTTAAAGTTGGCACAAGCTGCTGGTCTACCTGCAAAGGTGCCGCTCTAAAATTATGGAAATGCACTTGCCAAACGGTTGCCTAGGTTGGCATTCTTGCTCTTCTTTGTACAAGCAAGGAGATTGTCATTCCACTTTGCAGGTTGATTTGGGGCGGACTGAAAGCAGATCTGGGATAAACAAGTACTGTTGTGTGAACACCGTTGTTGCCTAGTTGTTGTTTGTCACGTCTGCATGGCCTCTACGAGGCCTCGGTGTTGGTTTCCATGAATTTAATGATTCAGCCAGGGAGCTGCACATGCACCATGCACGTATACAAGAGATTAAAGTTGGCAATGATATATTACACCATTAAGTATAGGAAATCGTGTCTATAGCTGCAATCACTACAGAAAAATTATGGAAAAAAAGACTGCAAAAAACGAATGAAATGTAGTCATTGTAGGCACAATGATTGCAATATGACTGAGGGCCTTGGAGTCATTGTTGACAAGTTGTTTAGGACAACGACAGCGGTTCTATTATCACCATCTGTTTCTACCTTGGATGTAAAAATGGATGAAGTGATAAAGAAAGTTGGGCTTACGGAAATGTCTATAGAGCTGCCATGTGGAAAGTGGGACTCCTAAAACATCTGACATGGACATCCACGTGGCCAGTCATTTTTTAGTTGTTCTGTAGTTATGATTGACCCATGATGAATCTGACGTAGATGGCCACGTAGGAAGTCGTTTTTGTGAGTCATTGAAAAGTCATTTGCAATCATTTTGCAATCATTTTGCAGAAGTTGCCGTTGACGTCTGTAGTCGTTTTTGAGTCATTTTAACCCCTAAAGGACCGGACTGTGTTTTTTGGACTTATAACTTTTTTGGGCAGGTGCATGTGAGCAGAGATTTGCACATTTTGGGCTGAAATTTTAATAGAATGTGGGGACGAGGAATATCTTTCATATACTCAAATTTCATGACATTTGGAAATACGAGTAAAAAGTTATTGCACAATATGTTGTTTGTTTCTCAACTCGGGCAGTCCGGGCATATTTGGAAAAAACACTTAATTAAGAAATAAAAATTTGAAATTTTTTCATCAGATTTATATGTACTCAAAAAGCTTTGAATCATTGCATTTCAATAGTTGAGACAAAAGTTATGAGGCTTTTTAGTTTGCGGGCAGTTATGGAATTCCTACACCAAAAAAAACTTTGAAGTCCTTTATTTTCTGGAAATTTCAATATTTTTGAAAAAAAATAAAGCTATTGGATGTAGATTGTTTATAACAACAATTCCACCATTTGGATTGGAATTTTTTAATTTTGTAAATTATTTATTAACAGTTTAGTATTTTGAATCATTCTCTACTTCTTACTACTTACTATTTTTTTCCTATATGTTGCACAACTCCAAATGATCTGAAAATTCTCATGTATGTAGCCAACTTGCCCTGAAGAATGAATCCAAAGAAGCACAATTATTTTGGACATTTTTTCATAATGATTTGACCTTGTGAAGTGCAGCTGCTCGCTTTTTTGCAGTGGTCAAAAAAGGATTTTTGCTACTTCAAATGGTAATATCTTGCAATTTACATGGTGGAAATTTCTGAAATTTTTTCCACATATTCTCAAACTAGAGTACGACAAGATTCCACTGTTACATGTGTCAAAAAATGATATTTTTCAAAAATTTGGTACTTGGACTAGAAATGGCAGTTTTGGAGCATTTTTGGTGAGAACATAGTCAAGGAACTTTAGGGGTTAAAGTTAATATGATGTCTACAAAAAAGAATGTGGGGCCCATTATTTGGGGAGTAGTCATTATGCAATCGCATATCAATACATTCAAAATTTCACAACAATATATCATACACAGTTAATACACCATATGCAATACATCATATACTATGTACAATACACCATATATCGTATACCATACATTGTAGTTGGCATGTATCACATGGTTTTTAGGGCCACTTAGTGTGTAAGTATGATGAAATGAAATGACAAGCTTTTTATACAAGTGGGGTGGTATGAGACAAGACAAACCATGTGGGATATGTAAAATGCAGGAATTGTGTTACAAGTAATATTTCAAATCTCAATTAAACATGGTAGATTAATTTTTTTCAAAAACCTTTGAACTAAAAAAAGTTGGGAAATCAACCTCACTTTAAGTTACAAAAATCTATTTTATATTTTGAGCCTCAAATCAAAAGTTATGGACAAACTTGAGAAAGGGATTGGAAAGGATATTTTCTTTTAATGTTTTCTAACATCCTCTCTAGATTTTGTCTTGCCTTTTTGTATATGATCCTGAGTATAATCCATGATGAAAATGTGTTGTAAATGCAAAGGAAGTTTGATGAAAGGTACGCAGATGTTTGAAAATTGCACAATGCATTACAATACCCAAAGCACTGAAGCAATAGTTAAGTAGCTGCACAATAATCTGAGATGTTTCAATTCATTCTGCAGTCTCAAGAAGTCATTTTGAAGTCGCAAAAAATCACCTATAACGGCACCAGAGAAGCAGCGTTGTTGTTCATGTAAGAGGGGAGCAAGATTTAACGATTGCTTCTAGGACTATGAAAACACCTTCCAGCCTTTACATTGAGACTTCAAAAATGTCTATCTTGAATCATATGAAATGTCTAAAAATATTGCAAAGTTACCAACGCAAATGGACCAAAATCATAGCCGTTGTTCTAGTAAGAATTGAAATGAATCTTAAAGTGGACCCTGACAAGGAAAACAATAGACCTCAACAAAACAAAAACGCCATCGGGAATGCATAATTTATAAGAGAAGAAAAAGATAACTTTTTCTTTTTAAAGAAGGTTGAAGAAATAAACTTAAGAAGATAATAAAGAGTAGAGAAGAGAGAAATTCAAAAAATAGATTTAAAGAAATGAAGAGGAAAAGAGAAAAGGAAAAAATTGAATAACAAAAAATAAATTACAAGAATTACAAAATAGGAAAAAATCTGAAAGAATGAAAATTACCAGAAAGAAAAAAACAAGTTTGTTTGTTTTTAGAAAATTTTCTAGGAAATAACAGCAAATGAAATTGATAAAATAAAAAATAAAAATCAACAACACATAAAAAGTGAAAAGGTAGAAAAAGAGATGAAAAGATCAAATTAAATTTTAAAAAGAACAAAAAATAAAAAATAAAACCAAAAATGACGGAGAAGAAAGAAGCCTTTTTGTATGCATCATTTTCTAAAGCTTGGATGAATGACTTCAAATCATTCAATCCCTATGGAAAAAAAAATATAAACAAAGAGTGCATACTAAGAGTATTTAGGAACTAACACACTTTAATTGCCTAACATTTATTAATTTATTTGTAGACAATACATCATCTTGTTAAAGTTGCATCCTTTAAAAATGTAGCACATAGAAACATCCTAAAGAGTAGAACTCTTTTGTGCCAAAATACCTAATAAGGTGCAGTGATTAGTCAGTCATTTCATAGTTGCCTTATAGTAAAATCAAGGTTGCTCGAAACATCTTTTTCTACCAGATCTTCAGTAGTGGCTTCTTTCTTTTTCTTTTTCCATCAATAAGCCAAAACTTCTCGAAGTTGTTTGCCAGTTACACTACAATCATTTTTTAGTCTTGCTGTAGTGAAGGTAAGTTACAATATATAATAGCCGCCCCCTCATCTTTAAAGCCACATTGCCACACTGCCACATCAGACTGTTGACGACGTTGTCAACGGAATGTGGTGGATGAAACTCGCCTTTTGTTGCACTATAAGAACCCCACGTTTTAGATGATGCTAGCAAAATTTTAGGAGATGGCTTTTAGTGGACATCTAACAAAACAACTTGTGTTTTCATATCAATAATAATATTCAATGTTATATCCACATGTTACATTGAATGTTATTATTGGCATAAAAACACAAGTTGTTTTATTGGATGTCCACTGAAATCCGTTTCCTAAATTTATGCTTATGTTATCTAAAACGCAAGTATCTTATAGTGTTGACTCTTCATCTCGAAGTCACAGATGCAACTTTGTGGTGACTTGGGCACTATAGGGTTAGCAACATTGGTGCAATTAGGGAGCCCCAGTTGTTTTGAAGTCACATTTTCCATGAACTCGTTCTTTGCAGTTACATATTTGGCCATTTTCTTATACTGAATTTCTCTAATGAATTGTGTCGCAGCCTTCATATGGTCTCACCCAGGAGGCGTGCATTATTCTTGCCGTAGCTGCACATTTTGGAACCCAGTTGCCGTTTCCTCAGGAGCACCATTCCAGCCACCAAGTGATTTTATTACGTGCTACTTGAATCTTGCACTTGTCCAATGTAAACTGATTTTTGAATTTCTAGTGACTTACAATCAATTAGTGCAATACAAATATTCGATCATGCAAACAAATGTCCTCGTGAGTCGCGGCAATCCAGCTCTCGTACGCTACTTCAGACCCTCCTGATAGAAATTGATGTGTTCGATTGAGGTTGCTTCCGGCCTGGCTTTCAGTTTCTTTCCCATGTGTCCGGTTTCTTCGAAACACATTTCGACCGCGGCGCTAGCGTGCATCTGTCATGGTCTGTGACGTGCCACACATAGTCGCGTACGTTGAACTCGGAGCGTCACAACAAAATTGACGACCGGTTCATTGAATTCTTTAGCGAAATTAGGCAAATTATAGCTACAGACCAAATTGTGAGGATCCATTATCGACAGATTCCTAATTGCTGTTCCGAAGGTGCTGAGTATGCTCATTGTCGGCGATGATTGAGTTGAAGCAATACAATAACGAGCCCGAGCCAGGGATGCTTACTTCAGTAATTCAGTTTTTTGTGAATCCGACATTACATTGGAAGTTAGTCCACATCGAGCATGACCTGTGATGTATTCTCAGACCATAACATACTGTGTTCATTAGGTGCGTAGGAGATCGATCTTGCAGGTTATATGTTGCACCTTTATCCACAGATGTGCAAGGAGCTTTTACTCGACTTCCGTAGAGTGAATGTTGTGAGGTACGACCCATTATTGAAATGAAACATGCACTGAGATAGCTAGAGTGCACTGGCATAGAGTTACTGGAATGACTGCAATTAATTTCCGTCGATCCGCCCTAGCCTAGCTCCCACGCTTTCAGGTCGTTTGACGCCATTCCCGATGCACGCAAACCCGTTACCTGTGTGCCTCATACTTGTTTTTGAAGTCTGGTTTCCCCTGAATATCAATTCTTATCACGTCCATTTCTTGTCATCGCAAACTGACTTTCCAGATTCATTTGGTACTAGACGCTGAAAAGTTTATTTTATTTTATTTTTTTATCAGGTATATATTGAATGATTGGATTCATTTGGAAGCTGATACGCATCAATTGATTTTAATTGTTGGCAATCTCTCAGGATCATCAGGTTCTAAATTCAATTTAACTGCGCGTCTTGATCAGCCATCATCATGGCCGACGACAACCCTGCCATCAATTCGGGTATCAGCCCGCCAATATTGCCGTTCATGATCTTCCGCGATCAATGCCAGGACCGATTAGCAAGATTCACGATGCTACCTCCAGATTACGCTAGGTACACCCAGCTAACGGGTAATTATGTCAGCGGTGTTCTACCTTATGCCGAGTTTTACGGTCAAATGTTTGATCTGCTAGAGCAGAATCCGAACTACGTTCATGTACGTGTATATTGGGTGGATTACGATCGATTTATGACTCAAGGCATACCATTGATGGACAGCCCGCTGTTCACTCATCCTGTCATACGACACGCCAACATGGGTATTTCAATCCCCCCTGACAATGTGGCACAGTTCGTAGATCTCCTGAGTGCGAGCTGCACCGAACAGAGTAAAGTTCCGTTCGCCGAACACGTCCGCGACCGACAGCTTGCATTAGTTGCATACCAACAGGAAGTGGACCGCATAGAGGAATGGTCGAGGCGACAGGACCCTCTTGCCGGGACTCCAGACCCCGTCGTTACGGATGAGAATCTCCTTTTCGTTACGGGTGAGAATCTCCTTTTCGGCCTCAATTGCTGCCTGACAATCGTGGCGAGGTTCACGATGCGACCTGTGCATTACGAGGAGTACAACGAGATCGTGCGTAATTTCGACGCTCGAAACATACCCTATGAGGAATTTCGGTTTCAAATGGTAGCGCTTCTACAGCAGAACTCGAATTACGCCCACCTGGGAGTCTTCTGGGACGTTTTCGATCGTGTGATCATTGGGGAGGAGCAGATGCTGCAGGACAACCCTCTGTTTCTCTACCCTGTCGCTCTCTACGTCCTGTTGAATTTATTCCTTTACTCCGCACAGATCAGGGATCCACTCTGGAATGTGGAACCGGAACGCGTACTGGCCTCGCAACGAGAATTGAGCCGAATACGAAGCCGACGGTACCGTATGGCAGGGGGGGACGCCATCAGGGCTTTGGATCCACACATCAACCCGGAATGGAATCTCGTTTTCTTGCTCGACTGTTTCCAGGAATGGGAGGCGAAGATCGTAATGGGTAGTGAAGATTACGACTGTTACGCCAGGCTCACGTACAATCAATGTCATGGGCTCATGCCTCATGACAAGTTTATGGAGGAAATGGGAGCGCTGCTGCAGAGTCCGCATTACCAAATTCTGCGCTTGTGGTGGCACATTCACCGAATGGATGTTTGTGGAGTGAGACGGATGGTGGACAACCCTTTTCTTCGCTTTCCTCTCGCGTTCTGGGTCACGTTGCATATTGTCCTTTATTTCGCAATATGCGGAGATGGGCTCTGGAACCATTTTCTCAACACTGTCCGGCAACATCGCCGGTGATGATGTATAGGGAATACACAGTGCGATCGTCTGGAGATAGAGCTCGATTCGAACAAGCCAGAGTTTTTCAATTTGTTGTAAGCTTAGATCGATGTAGATTCATTTGCGTCATTGAACAGCTTGAAATAAAGAATGATCATTGGATAAGAATCGGTTTATCACTCAAGGCATACCCTCTGTTCATTCATCCTGTCATACGACACGGCAACATGGGTATTCCAATCCCTCCTGACAATATAGCACAGTTCTTAGATCTCCTGAGCACCGGTGCAGCTCATATGAGCTCGGTTACAACTGGCTTTGGGTTTGAGAAGGAGTGACAATGTGGACGTCGAGGAGCTAGAACGTCAATATCATGAGATTTATACAATGTTGTTAGGGAGAGAACTATTTTCTGATTCTAGCAAGGGCATCATTTTTTCATCAATCGTCCTTTTGGAACAAGTGGAAGGCTGAACTCCTGAATTTGAACGAGGAATACATATGATCTTGGTTGATCCAACTTAGGAATGATATTTGAAATGTTGGGGTCAATCCAGTTTCTTGAAATTTGAAAGGGACGATTCCTGTTGAATCATCGATATTAATCTCTGATAGAAGGTAAATATCGTGAGATGAGTTGTTATCGTTTAAAAATTTCATTGAATTCGCATCTTGAAACGAGCTTCAGAAAGTGAGTCAGTACAGACGACATTGATCTGAGGAGAACGATAGAGTGTGACCATTAATTGTTGACAAACAGAGGATACATGTACCGTTGAATGCTTGGACTGAGGATTTTCGGTGCTTTTTGTGTGCATTGCTTTCGATTCAAGCGCTTGTTACTTGATCGATCGAGGCCTAGTACCAGATCAATACATATGATCAACTAAACTTTGCGCGCATGGAAAGGGATGTCGTTGATTGCTGAGTCTCGTTGTTCATAATATTTAACAAATTATTGTTGTGAGATTGTGGGTATGGCTGAAATGTTTCATTCCATTTTGGAAAAGAGAATCTCAGGAGTAAGTCAATTACTGTTCACCTCATTTCGATATATCACCTGAAAGTGCTCGCAAGATCTGCTGCGTAGGCAAGAGAAGCATTAGAATGGAATTAAAGACTCGGGTTATTCACGAAGCTCGACTTGAATTGGTTCAAAACCCACCCCGAATTGAGGCACATAAGTTTATCGAGACTAGAATGAATCACAAAATTTTTGTGTTGATCGAACTCTGTTTCAATTTTGAACAAAAAATACTTTCAATTGAAAGGCCGTGTCAACCAATTTATCCTATTTTGTAGTGATGTAAAAAACTTGTTCTCATTTTCTAGGTGGTCGATTTTGTATTTCATCTACTCTTCCAAATCTTCTTGTTAATTGTGAATTTTTTATTTTGAATATTAATTCACAATTCACTAATTTGATGATATGGGAAATAAATGAATTTCCAACGTATTATCCTAAGGTGAAAAACCCACAAGACCAAGCAATGTGATTGAGCTCTGGTGTAAAAAATTTGTAGAATCTAATTTGGTCAGTTTTAGCTGTTTAAAAATGTGTACAAATTTGAAAGAGATTTAATTTCACAATTTAAAAAATAAAAGCACTACATTTCCCTTAGATTCCAATATAGTTTTTGTGGGGTTAAAAAATCATTATTTGTCTTCTTATAATTTTTCTTCCTCCAAAATTGCATTTTTGCACTATAAAGTTGATCATTCAAAATTGTTATAAAAATCTAACAGTCAATATTCTCCACAATTATAATTTAAATACATATTAGACAAAGTAGTCTTTACTTTAAAGGGTTAAAATTAAAAATTTCAAGCACATCTATGTGCAAAAAAATAAGAATTCATTGAAAACCTCCATTATCAAAAACTTCTTAGGCTTCAAGGGGGTGAGAAAAAAAATACACTTTAACTTTTTAATAAAGAATTCTCTTTAGTCTTTAAGGAATTGGTCCCAACTTGAGGCTTGGACCAAAAAGATGGACCTATGATCCACATTTATTCAAACTTCAAAACCATTCAATCCCTATGCTCCAATTTTACAACCATATATGAATGAAACCTTTTAAATGTGTTTTTTTAAGATGAAAGCATAAATTTCCTAGAAGTCATAAAATTTTTATATACTTTTGTAAAAAGCTAAAATGATTATAAATTATTGAAGGAAAAATGGAAAAAATCCATATCAAATTCAAAATGCTTGTAAAGCTACTGAATATGTATGTTATATTATTGAGTATATGGTGAATATGGAGTTACCATCTCATTCTAATATTAAAACTAAAAAATGGAGTCACAAGTCCAAAGTTGAAATTGCAAATAGATATTAAATATTATCAAATTTTCAAATTGGAGTAGAATTTGGATTTGGTAAGCTTAATTTGTTGTTTGAGTTTAAATGTTTTTTTAAATATCACTTTCACGTCTACAAAAATTTATTTCTAGACTAAGGAGTAGTAGAAGTAGACAAGTATACTAAATGGTGTGCTATAGATTAAGCATCTTCTGTTCTTAAGAAGTAAAAAATACATCAATGAGGGAATTTCCAACACCCTCCCAACAATTCCCATGCCAAAACAAATTTAGATAAAAAACAACATTTTTTGTCTTCTAAACGTTTTCGAATATTGTCAAATTCTTACCACATGTACTTGAAAAGTGATTGACTCCAAATGAGCGAACAGAATTGAACACCAAATTTAGAAATAATTCTCTTCGCATGGACTCAAATCAGGATCTTGGTTGTAGAAAGTGTAATGCCAAATCCTTCTATGCAATCGAGAATGTCCAAATTTTTTGCTGACGTAACTTGAGGATTATCATACAATTTACAAAATTTGCTTTCTTTTGTACATCTTCCAAAAATCCCATCCTTGCACTATCTTTCATTGTGTATTCATATTCAAAAAAGTCGTCAGAAAAGTCTTTTGATTCATTCCCATGCCAGTGCGATCTAGACAACATTCAAAGTGATGATGGCTCCGATTCAAGTGCCAATGAGACAGGGCAAATTCATGTACCGCAAAAATTTCTCAATAGCATGTAACGCAAAGTCTTCTGAGAATGAGGATGAATCCATGTATAGCCAATCACAAGTATCAAACAATTAGAGAAACTTTAGAGACCCCCAGTGGTCAAGTGGCAATTATCATGTTATACAATGGTTAACAAGAAAATTAGAGGCCTAACCAATGCTTGCTTGAGAGCAAGGTGACACTAGCAGCAATCAATTCAATACCTGGAGTGCTAGCCCTTAAATGGAAAAGATTGGAAGCAAATTCAACAATGAACAATTTTGTGACCAAACTCCATAACTGCAAAGTGGACATCCCAATTCAGCATTGAAAGTCTTTGTTACTGAAGCATCTCATTCCACTAAGTCAACGTTTATCAATTGAACCCTCACTACATCACTAAAGACAAGTTTGAAATGAAAACATCCACCTAGAGTTTGGAGGATTTCTGTATTGGCTCAATTTTGTCTGAGCAAATGATGAAGCCGAAATTCAACAACATTTCATTCAAACAAAGATTTTACAGTGATCCACGTACATCCAAATTATGCATTAGATAATTTCCGGGAAGTATCAGGAAGAGCGTCGAAAATTTATTGCACACTACAACTTAACATGATTTTCATTTCAAACCTCTCCTATCACTTTCATCGTCACATGACACCTTGCGGTTGAAAGAGAAGAGGGTCCAAGTCATAATCTAGAAGCTCCCAGTTCTCTCAGGGACGGTTCTAATTCAATTTACAAGCGAGAGTTATCCTCTGATAACCAACTCAAGCCTACCAACCGTCTAGAACATAAGCTTAGCCAATCATGCATGACTTCAGGATGAATAGAAGCATCTAAACCATTATAATGAGTAAGCTCCTTCGCTACATGGAAAATGCCTCGTGATGATTCATCAGACGTGCACATGTGCGTGAAATGGGAGTCACTCACAAAATTTCCACCTTCAAGATCAATGAGAAAATTGGATGAACTCTCACCGGTTTCATAAACTTTGAAAGTATCTTCCATAGCGAAAAAGTTCACCGCAAAATTCTCATATGCCAAATGACAGTCGCATGAGTTCTCTTCTAGAACCCCCGTCGCGCTGCAAAAGTCTTCTGCATCTGCAATTGTCATTTGTTATACCGTTACTAAACGTCAAATAGAGAACACGCTGAAAAAAATTTCATGGAGAGCATGCGATTTCCAACCTAAACGTACGTATCATTTGCAGAGTATCAATTATCCACATGAAAATCCTATATACAATCTGGCCCTGCTTCCAGAGTCTAAGTGCTAGCAGACTGAGGTGCTTTCCGAAGATGCAGAAACATGCCTTTAAGAACCAAAGCAAAATACTGTTATTCATTCAAGGATGAGATAACTTCTGTTGAGAAAAATAATTCGTGATTAGCAAAAGGATCTTTCTGAAGCTATAGAAGCGTGCCAACAAGAATCAAATAGAGTGCTTCTACTCTATCCACAAAGGATCATTCCAGACATTACAAGCAAGACACTAAGGGTGTGAGAGCTTGCCAGCAAGGAGAAACCAATTTCTGAATTACATTTCAAAACTCATCCAAGGGGCTAGTACTTTAAGGAAAACAGAATTGCAAAGTGTCCAATTTGACCACAAATCTGCAAATCGTGGAGAACTGATCGCAAGATCTGACCCCTAATTGGTAATAACCCTGAAAATCTCAGAGCAGCAATCTGACAACCCCTATTTGTCCACTAGCTTTTACAACACATATCACTCCAGAGTATATAGGAACATGGGGCCCTGTGATGAAATGGTTATTGTGAGGTGGACCACATCACAGCACATGGTATGCAAGCTTGCAAGAAAGTCCAACAAACATAAATATATTCTTGAAAATCATGTCGCAGTCATAGATCGTACACAAACAGTATTTGCCAGGAGTGCTTACCATGATTGGGGCTCCCGTCATAGTCTTTCATACCAGCAAGATAAGCCTTCGCCCACGAGCATTCTTCAACTGGGGTTAAAGCACTGGATATGGACGATCCAGTGTCGCCCATATCAAACCCAAGAACATGCGCATTCAAGCCGTCCACATTCCGAGTTACCCCTTCATGGGATGCTAGAACCACGGGCAGATGCTTCGGACCATCTACCTCCATAGACTGGTGCGATTGATCCTCCTCCTCCTCATGTTTCCCTACAATTACATCTCGGAATTGCTGTAAAACCCTCTGCACTTCCACACGCTTGACCTCTTCAACCGCCAGCTTTTTCACGCTCTTTATAAACTCCTTTCGCTGAGATTTGAGGTCCTTGTTAGCTATGGACACAGCATACTCAAAGCACATCTCTCGACTTGTGAGCGGTGTCGAGGTGTCTTTACAATCTAGCGGGGGTAAGTGGAAGCTGACGTTCTGCAAGTGGAAGCACGGCCGGCCGATGTAGTAATATACCAGGTCAGCGATGAATTGAGCATCTACGTAATTGTCAATCTGGCCAATCCAAATCGACTCCGGCCATTTCGTTGGGCGGATATTCACAACGAACGATTTGTAATTATCAGGAGATATGATTCCACCTTTCGTATGCACACTGCAAAACACAAGCACAAACGGAAACAGCTCAAGTCTCACCAAATAAATAGAGGCTTTAGCTAACTGGAATTAGTCAGTGAGTGCTTACACTGCCAAAGTAGGGATAGTTAGCTATGGCGCTAATTCTCACGTACTGCTGCCGTCCTGGATTTACATTCTAGAGTGGTCTTAGAATTGTAAACTTAAAGATTGACAAAAGATTTCAAGGCATTATAGAGAACTCTCTCATGGAGTCAGGAAATTCTAAAGGACTGAAACACGGCATTCAAGGACAATTTTGAGCTCAAAGAATCCAGATTCTTTTTTAACAACAGTTTGAGGTTGCTGAGGCAGCTTCAAAGAACGTGGTGTGCGCATTCGCAAAGTACCTGACGGATATGCCACACTAGAAAAGAGCCACATCTCCAGAAAGATAGACGCGTAAATCGAGGCCACGATGCCCTAGGCCTAAAAACTTTGGAGGAGAACTCATCCAACTAACTTCACACCCTATCTCTACGTGCAAAGACGGGCATCATAAAATCGTTACCAGACGAGAAGTTTGACGACGACGAAGAAAGCTTACCGTGGACGAGCCAACGCCGCTACATTCCGCTCAAATTCCTTGCCGGGATCCTGATCAGTACAATCCGGCATCTTGGAGGACCCAACAATACAATTCAGTCTACGAGTGAACTCTACTCTTCAAAAAGTTTGATACAACTCTTGTTGCTGCGATCTGTGAAACCCCGAATCAACTCCTCAAAATTCACTCAGATACTATCGCCATCGCCATCGCCAAGTTCGAGCTCAAGCTTCCCAAAACTCGTTCAGTGGATTTGATTCACGACTCGCTTCCCTGGTGATCTCCGAAAGTGCAATTTGTATTCAGACTCGTGCGCACATGCTCGACAAAACAGGGGATTGAAATCTCTCATGCTAACGATCAGCTCCATAGGCTTCTGCGCTTCGATACTGTGCAGCGGAATGTGCGCTCAGAGCTCGCACCCAACAAGGAAACACTGCAGTTGATCCCGATCGTACTGTAAAGCGATGACTGCAGAGCTTTCTAAAGCTCACAATAAATGCTTTGCCAAACGAGCAAGTAAACGTGTTGTAGTGACAGGATAGGACATAGATAAGGGGGGATGTGGACATTCGAGGACGGAGGCAGCCGCCGATGATGGTGAATGAAAAACA
The DNA here is from genome assembly GCA_963969595.1 of Neckera pumila. Taxonomy (NCBI): domain Eukaryota; kingdom Viridiplantae; phylum Streptophyta; class Bryopsida; order Hypnales; family Neckeraceae; genus Neckera; species Neckera pumila. The sequence goes on along the minus strand of OZ018408.1, from coordinate 51,628,327 downwards.
GTACAGACACTGGTCTCTGTGAGATTTTCACCATCCATCATCATTCACAGAAAACAAGACGAGAGGCTCTGTTCCTGTAGCACTAGAAATGTGGAACGACGCAACTGGAACCTTTATGAAGGAACAGTGCTTCTCTTTTCATTATTTTATTCTTTAAAGTGGCTTGGTTATCAAGGAAGGCAGCTACTCAAATTTCCTCACATCACTTTTAGGTATGTTTGCACTTGGTGTTAGGGGTGATGTTTACAACATGAATCCGGCCAAGAAGTAGGTCGAAATTCGTTCCTAAGACCCTCAGTAACAACACTCTTTTAACACCAAGTGCAAACATGCCTCTTCTATGGATGCAAAGCCTCCATCCCTTCGATTCAGAGCCAATAAATACTAGGTTAATACTGTCATGGGAACCAAATTTCCAAAACGTATTTTGGAATCACTTGGACAGAAGATGGCAGAGCCTTGTGACAATCGGGAGATGAGGCAAGCGCACAAACTGCCTATTATATTCCTCAGCCTTAGCCAGCTGAAGGACATGTGCGCGGCTTCATTAACCGGCGGAAGAGCGAACCAAAGGCACCTCGGACCCTACCTCCTACCAGCCAATTTTCTCCCATGCTTGCAGATCATGATTTGAAGTCTTGCAATTGCGGGCCACAAGTAGAAACGGTATTAGAGTTGGAGGTTTCCTCCAAAGTGGTTTGAATTGTCGCAACTGCGGGACACAAGTTGCTACGCGTTTAGGATTCGAAGATTGATTATTTTCCCACAATGTTTGCAGTCGATGATTTGAAGCCTTAAAATTGCGGGACACGAAGTAGCATTCGGTGAAGAGTTTGAAGCTTAATTTCCAAACGTGCAATTCATAGTCCCGCAATATGATTTCGAGTTGAAGGACTCTTCCAAAGAGTATTTCACCTTGTGCATGCTGGGTAGCCACACCGCCAACGATTACTTCTGCAAGGTGTGTGGGATCACTTCCTTCTATATTTCTCGCTCCAATTCCAATGAGGTTGCGGTTTCTGTGAATTGCGTGGATTCGGGGACTCTCTGTTACGTTGAAGGGAAGAATTACGATGGCCAGAATTGGGAGGCTAGCTTTGAGGACTATGGGATTGCTGCCGCCACAAAGCCAAGTGAAACAACGTCATGAAAGAGGCATGCTTAATCTCTCATTCCTTTAGTTGTATGATACCCATAGCAACCTTGAGGTCCCAATTTCAAGGTTCGATTCCCAAGGCAATGAGAGTTCCACTAGAACTGCTTTCCCTGTTTTCATGATTGCATTGCAAATGAACAAGTCATCAAACCATTCACTTCGATTACACGGTAGAAGACAGCATGGAATTCTCTGAGAGCGTGCCGCGAACAAATCTTCTTCCATTCCTTGCGGTGGCAAATTCAAAAGCCTCAATCTGCCGTGGAAAAAAAAATACAGTAGCTATGTGATCAAGGTCCTCGCTATCATATATACGATAATTAATACAGTTCACAGTGTCTATATTTCTTACATATTTGGAACTGTAAAGAAGTTAAGAGTGCTTGGTCAACAAATCAGCTAGGTCCAAACCTGCAGGCCTCTTAGTTCAATGAATGTTTTAACATTGAAAGACCGAGCACAGGCAAGCTCCTAGACATGACTTGCATTGCATTCTGTTGATTAAATCCACCTAATATGTAACCATTACTGCCTGGAGCTTTGTGTAAGCAGCAAATTAAAACTGCTCATGATGTCCATATAAAATTAGAACCCCGCTTTCAAACCAAATACTTGCCTGTCGGGGAAAACATTCTAGAATACTAGCTAGAACATGATACGATGATTCTACATGGACGTCACATTCTAACCCAGGAGATTGAATCCCACCCCTACTGGCTCATGTCTAAAGCCATGTCAAGTAATTATATAGAAATTAGTTAGTTACGTGCCTAATGTGTCAAGAACTAGGATCGTAAAACGTACATGATGTTTACGGAGGTTGAAAAATGTTCCAGAAATCTCCCACAGTTTGATAAGCAGACGGTTTCGAAGGAGGTAAAAAGGTCGCCTCAGCACCAGCTTCAGCAGTACGAAAATGAGGCCAATCAAAGTAGACTTGACGAGAATAGGGGAAGGGGTGATGAGGTAAGAGAGGATTGTAGGATTGGCTGGGATGGTAGTCGTAACCGGGGAAACGGGAGACCAGGAATTCGTATGGTGGATACTGCACGGCTTGCACTTCGGGAGGGGCTGGTGCTGGAGGGGGCTCTTCCTTGGGCTTCTCTTCTTCCTTCTTCGGTTCCTCTTTCTTGTCCTCTTCCTTCTTGGGCTCCTCTTTCTTTTCTTCCTCCTTCGGCTCCTCTTTCTTCTCTTCTTCTTTCTTCTCTTCTTCTTTCTTCTCTTCTTCTTTCTTCGGCTCCTCCTCCTTTTTCTCCTCTTCTTTCTTCGGCTCTTCCTTCTTGGGCTCCTCCGGCGGGGGTGGAGGCTTACAAACAACACATTGACAGGCAGTACAAGTCGGGGGGTCAGGCGCCGGCGGGGGAGGGGGAGGAGGAGGAGGTGGGGGTGGCGGAGGGGGAGGCCAGTAATCCGCTTTCTTGTCCACTCGCCTGGCCCTCCTCAACACATCCGGTCCATATGGTTTTCCAATCACAGTCACTTTCTTTATGACATAGTCGATCTGCACATCCATCACTCCTGCACAGACATTCAACACCCGTGCATTAATGCTGTTTAAAAAACCATTGCTTGCAAGTCCACATTAATTTCACAACACATATTCTTGGATCATCACGTGGATAAAATCAAATGGTAGGTAATCAATCATCAATGAATGAATTTGAAAACTTTGCAAGCTTACAATTGGAAGAACTTTCAGATCCATCATCATTTGTTAATCTTATGAAGAGTTTGAACAGTACTACTCACCAGGCACTTCTCTAATTTCTTCCGACACAATCTCCGCGCACTTCATACAGCACATTTCTACTTTCAACTCAATCTTCTTCAGTCCAACCATCTGCAGGCAATGACTCACGAACAAAGGGGCATATTGTCAAACTGAATCTTGCGTTAGGGTTTGAGTCGTGACTCTGCAACTGCTATATAAGAGAAGCAACTCACTTGGAAGCTCGCATGGTATCAACTAAGCGTAGCTACTATCCACCCGCCTCAATGGTGGATGTCGCATATCTTCGAGAAATAGAATTCTTATGACTCGCAAATCACTCAAGTAGGTTCTATTGGCCATACACTGATTTGGAATGTACATTCAAATATGATTTTACGAAAGGTAGACTTGCGCGGATGCAAAGAGACAGCAATCAGACAGCATAAACGAGGATCAGCGGATTGAGATTCACATATGATTACCGGCATTGTTTCGGCTGGGGCGACCTGAACTGGAGCAAACCATGAATGCTTTTCCAGCCAGTTGGGGGCAGGACCACCCGTGAATACAAATACCTATCACGCCATAAATTAATTAGTCCGTACAAATTTTTCAAGCAAGAAAATATGTCAAGAAATGGACGAATAACACTGGGCGAGTACAAACTAATCTCTCAACGTTTAAGATTGTACAACGTTTGGGAAATCGTTTCAATCTCCAAACATCAACTAAGAAATCCACTGCCACATACCTGCTTGAGCAAAGAAATTATTCTAGGCAACAACAAGAGAACATTCTGTAAAGAAGAATATTGGATTGAGTTCAACGAGAGAGAAGCAATGACTCCTTCAGTTGGACGATAATGTTGTAAATTGAATAATGAGGGAACAAATTGAGTTATACACAACCACTGGCTTGTTTTCATTTGACTCTTAGAAGAAGCATGAATTGAACTATGGGTCCGTCCGGATATGATATTAGCAACGCCAAATAATGTAGAGGACGTGAGATAGTGCAATTATACCTCTTGATTCCCCATCTTGACTTGTCAACAGATTTGCAATACAACTTCTGGATACGAAATTGAGTCTGGAGGACCACATCACAAACCAGGAAGACGTAATCGTCACACTCGCATGAGTTCTGTGGGAAGGAATCCAATAACACAAAACTGGAACAGTACAAATTGGACACAAGTGAGTAAGGAACAATGCTTGCTAGATTCATTTACCTCTTGGTTGATGAGAAAACACAACGAAGTTGACTTCAACTCTCGTAGGCACCAAGCTGCCGCTTTGCAATCATTGCCCCGCAAACAGCTCCAATTGATGCAGTAGGGTCAGCCAGGTAGGGAAATTTCAGGAGCGAACAACTACGATTGATGTTGGTGTTGCATAAGCCAAGAAGAAGGCTTTGGACCCACTACCTCTCCGTCGGGAGCTTGCGCAAGCCAACTCTTGAGCCCAAGTTCAAGTGCAAAACCTGCTGCGAAATAGCTCACGGTCCAAATTGTACGATACTAACTCAATGAAATTGGAATTCAAACGCTTCCCATCTAGTGCTAGAAGATCAAGCACACTGTGCTGACTCTCATTGAAAGTGTTCGATGGATATTTAAAACAATTGTACCAAAGAGCTATTTAAGCAGACCCAAAAATCGGTCTTCACATCCAACTTCTGATGCAGAGAATCAGTGCCCACTTCAAACTTCTTATAACTTCAGAAAAGCACGTAAAAGACTGCGGTCATCAGGTTGAAGTAATATGTGACGCCCTCCTTCAATTCATCCACTGCCAAGGCTAGCTTTGTAATACTAAGCCTGCGTTTCTTCCGAAGAATTGCTGAGAAAACTGCTACCCATATACAATAAAAACACGACCAACAACAATGCTCAAGTTAGGCAGCAAAACCTACATAAGTCGAAGCTCCACAATTGATTAATACACCTCTATGTATAAATTTTATTCTCCATTGCCGCACTAGATTTGCATTGCAAACAAATCGTTCGACCATTCAGTATAAATTCACAGCAACCATTTAAAAGACAAAGCACTCACTGAGAGGGTGCAGTGAACAAGTTTTCTTCCATTCCTGGAGAAGGCAACTCAAAAGCCAGACTGAATGATGCCATTGTAAAATTTCGTAGCTATGTAATAAGGCCATTGCAATTATATATTCGGTAATGATCAAGTCAGTTCACAATGTCACACAATTTTCAACATCTCCAGAATCTTCAGACTTATATGATCTGGAAGTGCCTGCTTTGCTCAAGCAATTGTTTAACCATTTGATTTTTCTCGCCGCTTAAGAAACTCAAATCGAAAAAGCTAAAAGTACTCATCACTTCCGATTCAACTTTATGGACCAATGGCATATTCGTTGGAATGGCATGTTTTAGAGCTCCAAAATTGTGGCATTCAAGTGCACAAAGCTATAGAAACTAGGACCCGTATAGACCTGGGGTTCTAGAGGGCATCTGAAAAAGTGCCGATTTCTAGAAATTGAACCAATTTAACGAAATCTGTTTAGCGATACAAGAAATCAGAGGCTTGTGAACTTATTCGAAGAGACTTGTAGGTCGGCGTCCGAAGTCAGAGAGTTAAATTCCTTATTACGCTGGAGCAACGTCGGTAGGTTTAAATATAAATTGAGCATAATTTAGTACTTATAAGCATGATCAGATTCTTCAATCTTCTTAACCGAGTTCCTGACATCCGACTGAACATACATGACTAAAAACGGTCAGTCAGATTGCAACTCACATCAGCCGGGCCTGCTGCCGGTGTTGCTGAAAGTGTGAAACGTGAGCTGCTTCTCAACCTTGGAACCTCCATGCTCGCCTTGGTCACGTAACCATCGGCCAAATTAGCGAGCTAAAGAATTAACACGCGTTCTTGTCAACTTCAAAGCTCAAGATATCCTCCATAGAAACCAGAAAATTACATCGCTAAAGCTATTAAAACCTCAAGCACAATTTCTGATCATGAGCAACAGCATCCATTTTTCGCTCATTCAACTGGATACAATAGTGACCCTAAACCTGCAGTCAAAATCTACTTAAAAATCAACAAATTAAAATCGAATCTTCAAGTAACCAAAATCACAAAACCGCAGAATGGGAAGCCCTAGCAGATCGACTCACAGCAGGTAATTGAGATCAATATGGCACCTGCAGGGCAGACGAGGACGAGCGTCATGTGAGAATGACAGAGCTTCCCCACAAAGTACCATCCCCTTGGCTTTGGCTGGCTTCTGTGGTTCCCCTGTTCGCCAGCCACTTCTTCAGATAGGAATGCCTGACTAAGTCCGCTGCCGGCCGGCCCATCTCTGACTTTGTCTACATGAACAGTTCCCTTAGACTTGTCTGAAATGAGAAGATCAATGCAGATGCACTTGCACATCTCTTAACGACCTTGGTACCACACATTGACAGGAAACAGTCATCGACGCCTGCATACACGCAATGCAGCGCAACGCAAAATGCACCGAAGGCTTTTAATCTTTAGGTCAAGCATGGGTTCCCACTAACAATTCCAGGCTGGAGTGGGCTCAACCTCGAATGGCACAAAAGGTCAGCTTTTAAATTGCGCAGGTCGAGGCAACAAATTCGTGTCATTAGAGTTATCCTTTGAGTCATAGTGTTTTCAACCCCATTTTTCAAAGGTAAGGCAAAACAACCCTCCAGAAAACTTGCCAGCAACCGCAAGTTCAATCAGGGCCACCAATTTGTTGGGCAATTCTAGATTGATCCTTACCTTTCTGCTCACAAGGTGAGGACCATTAATTGACATAAAGTTAAGGATAACTCTAATACACTGGCAGTACATCATTGAGCGTAATTCAAATTGCATTTGAAACTGCAGATCAGAACTTATACAATTCAAGCTTGATTGCCCATCAGTTAAATTTAGATAATCTGTGGTCTCTGATATCTAGAAAGTGATTAGCCTCTGTTGTCGAATTTGACTTAACTTCATATTAGAGCCGACATGTGAAGCAATTAACCAGGTTCTTCAATGTGCCACTAGGACAGAGAGGGGAAAGTTATTCAATTGAATAGATACAAATAACTCGTGTGATAACAGGGTAGTATATATAATTCCCTGGTTGTCTCACTTCTCTAGAAGATGTTGCAAATCCCCTGTGAGGTCCAGAGGGAAATGCTGATATTAGCACGAGGGGGATTTGACATAACCTCCATGATTACTGATGCCAAGATATATATGGCGTGCTGTCCCCCACTAACCTCAAGGAGAGAAGAATCAGAGTGAAAGATTAAGAAAATGGTCAGTGAAGGCTTTGAATCCGTTCACCGGTAGTTATTTTCGAGGAGAGATTTGTTTTGCCGTCTGGATTCCATACAGATGTGCACCGTTCCCATGAAAGGTTTGGGCATGAACGCTGCTCGGAACCCAGAACCCAGGCATCAGTGAATCAGATTTTAAACGTTCCTGGAAGAAAATCAGTAAGATGAGAGTAGCAAACTAGTCAGCGCTATTCGATATTTTGGGACCAGGAATTCGTCAACGTGTTGCTAACCATGCTTCACGGCAATCGATTTCGCCTTGACCTTGAAAAGCTTTCGATTGCTGACCAGCTGTTGCCAATAGTCCTTGCACTCCCATGCCAGCTCAGCTCCAATTGCCCATGCTTTCCATCCTGCTTGACATGTGGTTCTCACGAAAGCGTATTTTGCTAAGATTCTTTCAACGCTCATCAAAGTATTAACCAGGCAGCAAAACCTAGATGGACTGACCTCATGACATTCTTGAATGTTGATATATAGGGGGTCCCTTCCAATCCCAAGCATGTAGGCCCAGAATATCCTCCCGACTTATCTTTAAAAAAACTTTGCACTTGGGCCATTGGCTTCTGGGCATTCCTTTTGTCATTGAAACTTGAATCAGAGAAATCCCGAGAAAGCAGAAAGAATCCCCAAGAATACCATATAGAAAAGGGACCTTGCAACGCTGGTTCAGAATTTTTATGCTTAGGTCAAGACTCCTCCATCTAGTTCCGAATTTCTGAAGCATTGATCCATTCCAACCGAGTGTCTCCATGTGCTCAGGCAGCTCAGAAATCGCCTTGAAGTGCTTCATGAGAAACCATTCATTTGATGGAAACCATTGATAATTTCACAAGAATGTCAGACACCAAAGCCATCATGCACGCCCACCATATTCGCTAAAGTGCTGAGGATGAGCACATGTAAACCTGAAGAAAAAGAAGCAAAACCTAATCAACCACCGTGCATACTGGTACTACACCTAAAAACGTTGGACAGATAAGGTCGCAGAACCAATTCCAACAGTGTCCTAATTCAAACATCTGAGAACCTTGAAGAACAAGTACATATTGACTATGAGGATGCACGCTGTATAAACGTTTGAACTTGGGTTGGTTTCAAGCCGTGAACCAAGAAAAAACTTTCAACCCTCATAATTTTAACATATGGTATCCAAAACACGGCCCGGACTCGTACTACGGTAGATTTAATTTTGGAGATTGGCTTATATAGCGCAAGAATTTATATACACAAGATCATGAATATACACAAGATCCTCCATTGAAACTAAAATGAGTTACATCAGCCAGCAGGTTTCAGGGAAATGTGGGCGTGACTTACAAGGAAGAACTGAAGATCCCCATCTCAGAAGCAAATTTCGGATTCCAGCGTTGCTGACTGCGTTCAGTTCGCCATAGTTTTCAAGTTTCATCTTTAGGGTAACCCTGGAAAACTTGGAGGGAGTGAAAAGTTGGCTCGGAAAGGAATTGCCAAAGAGTATCAATACCTTAAATCAGGCTGTTTGTTTGTTTTGTTTTGTTTTGTTTGTAGCATGGACAACTTCCTGACCGTGCGTCGCCCGGCCGCGTGCTTGGTCCCGTCGGAAAGCTCTCGCTGAGGAGGGGTGCACCGGCTTGGTTTCGTGGCGTTTGGAGCGGTGGTGCAAAAGTTATTGAATTTCAAAGTATTTATTGATTAAAAAATTAGAAAATTACTTTTACTTTGATTTTGGTGGCATTCTTGGTATTGGGAGTGGAACCAGGAGTAGAATTGGGAGTAGAATCGGAAGTAGAACCAGGAGTGGAACCAGGAGTAGATGAAAATTGGGCCAACAGCATAGGGTCACACTAGTCCTACGTGAAGGTCAGATTCTGCAGAAATTAAGTCATTTTTTGTAAAAAAGTGCCATTGACATGTCATCTTGTGAATGGTGTGAGGTGGCATGACCCCCTAAGAATCTGATGTGGAAATTCAATTTTGGCACCTATGTGGCAAATCAAACTTTTATGTACCAATAAAGATAATAATATCACCTTCCAACCTTTTTTATGAGTGGTTGGCGTAAGTTAACCTTTTAGCACCCAAGTCTTTTTTTTGAATTTCTGCACATTTTGGATTATGTTGTCATACAAATTATACATTGTGTACTATTCTTGCATTTCATCCAATTGGTCATAATAGAACTGAGGTATCTATGTACCTTAAATGAAGTTGTTTGTTTTATTTGTTATAGTGATATTCCTGAAAATATACATCCTTTGGACTTGTTCTTGGCACCGTTGGAAAGCTCTCTTCAAAGAAGGGTGGCAAGGGCTTTGTTTACAACATTTTGACTCATGACAAAAAAGATATTGAGTTTTGAAGATTTTATGAATTTAAAAAATTTTAAAATTACTTCTATTTTTATTTTATTATATTGTAGCAATGGTTCAAGGCATAGTGCTAGGTATAAAGATATAATATCCTTTGGGATGAAATAAGAAGTTGCTTGGCCAAAACATTGAACGAAAACATTCCATTCTTCATCCAAAAGATGGACATTGGAATAATTAGGGATTAAGAGTACATAACATTCTAGTGGGCTTGAAACTTCTCTTCTATTGGATTAATCCTTCTACATCCATATCCTTTCCTAAAAATCAATGTTTTCATCTTTTGTCTTACAGCTTAGATTATGTGTTTCAATTTCAATCATCATATTGGTCATAAAAGAAGGTTGCTATCTGAAGAATCAAGCAATACTTTGGATGAATGATTGAAAAATTATTTAGACAAAACATCAACCAAAGCATTTTGTATAAACTATGACTACTTTGGGGCACTTAGTAATAAAAGCATTGGAGACAAAAAAAAATGACTAAAATAATTTGAAAACTACAATTCTCCTCTGCCTTGTCATGATGGATCTAACAAAAACGGTTGTTCCTTGCTTTACTATTTTTTTAACCCGGAGTTTATTCCAAGATTTGAAGATGGTTGTTGCTTTTTACACTTCGAAGATTCATAACTAATTCTATTCTGAAAAGATGACTCCAAAATTTAACATTTTTTGGTCACAAACTCTAGAGATGTAAAGAATTAAACGGGGTAAAATGTACTTTTATTTGAAGATTTCCAATCTCGGCTATTGTAAGCTTCATCCTCAATTGCTTCCTGATTCATGTACAGAGGGCTACCACAAAGATACGTGGTGGCAATTTTGGCCATTCAGTTTTCTTTGCATAATATAAAATATCTTTACCATTTTCTGGTTTGCACAATCAACATTGATATCTTATGCAATCTCCCTCAAGTATACCAAATTTCCAATTTCAAAAAACCAAAACTCCATTTTTGGTGAATTTGTTTAATTTTTTTTCACGGTTTTACATGAAAGTTCATAGAAAAATACTGGTGGTGATGAATTTTTTTAATTCATTTGCAGAGATATGTAGGAAACATCCTTGCGCACATCTTTCCTTCAACAAGCATCTCCAAAAAAGTTTCACAATTTCCTCCAAAGAGATTTTAGTGGGGGTATGTCCAATGCCCAAATTTTCGAAAATAGAGATCTCTTTAGTGAAATTAGTTTTTTGCATTTTTTCTTCACACTACTACTAATTTCGTACATTTGAGCATGATGGTACTATTCCTTTGCAAAAAACTAATTTCACTAAAGAGATCTCTATTTTCAAAAATTTGGGCATTGGACATACCCCCACTAAAATCTCTTTGGAGGAAATTGTGAAACTTTTTTGGAGATGCTTGTTGAAAGAAAGATGTGCCCAAGGATGTTTCCTACATATCTCCACAAACAAATTAAAAAATTCATCACCAATGTTTCTCTATAAATTTTCATGTAAAACCATGAAATTTTTTTTTAAATTCACAAAAAATGGAGTTTTGTTTTTTTGAAATTGGAAATTTGGTATACTTAAGGAGGATTGCGTAAGATATCAATGTTGATTGTGCCAAACAAAAAAAGGTAACTCTATTTTGTATTATGCAGTGAAAATTGAATGGCCAATATTGCCATCACGTATCTTTTGGGTAGCCCTCTGTACAACTTTGAAAGAGTTGTTGGAGAATGCAAGTGCACTGCATGGCCTTTATTTGTCCAATGATGGAAGTAGGCTAATTAGAGACCAACTACGGTGGCATTTGCAGTCTTGAACACTTTCACAGAAGCTTTGTACAGTTGCTGGAGTTGCTTGGAAGATACAAGAATAATTTCAGTACCCCTATTAGGGGTAGTCACAACAGGTTCAAAGCCGCAGTGAACAATGGAGATTGAATAGTGTAGAGCGTTTGGTGGAACCAATGAGAAGCCACGTTTTTTGAACATGCCGTGACCACCTCCTTTGTCGACTGGTGAGAACAATGAATAATGGATAATGGAGTCACTCACCAATTGGACGGAGGTAATTGGCGGAACTCCCAAAGCCAATAAAGAGGAAGCAAAGGAATATTCTTAGCATGCTATTGATTGTTCACCCTCAACCTTCACCTCCGGAGGTGGATGTTGAGGGTGAACAAACAATAGCATGCTAAGAATATTCCGGCCAAAGGAAGCCAACACTAACTGCCACGGCATGAATATTCATTGTTCACTGCGGCTCTGAACCTGCTGTGACTACCCCTAATAACAGATGTATGGGCACATAGCAAGACATATCTATCCATTCACTCCATTCGCCCTTGTAGATTTGTGCAACAAACTCAAATGTAAGATCATCACGTTACTGACCTCTTATCTATCATCCAATTTCAATGCAGATTTCACTAGGAAACATGGCAGGAGCGAGTTGAGGAGTTCCTTGCGGATGTTCAAAATTAAATCAATCATGCAGGATTAGAAAAACAATTCTAACCTAAACACAAAGTCAGGAGCATCGATTGCATGAAGGACCCGGCTGTGTCACTAGGCAAGAGAGGTATCAGGCATTCTACTACGTTCACTTGTCAAGAATTTCTCCCATCTCCTCACTTCTGCTTTCCTACATCACCTGAAGGTTACCGAAGGACTTGCAATGAGAAATCTGGACATTCTAATGTAACCAGGTTCTAAAACCTACTCACCATTCATGTTATGAGACAACACCCTGAACCCAGTTCACTAAAGATGAGCGTGTATTTGCATGTACTTCGTTCTTCCTCAGTGCAGATAATTCGCTATTTCATCACGCGTCTGGGCTTAAACAGCATCACTAACATCACTGAACATCTTGGAAATATGCTCATCGTCCTCGCTATGACAGACGCCTCTAGCGCTGCCACCACGACCAAAAGCACTCCCCACGAGCGCCACAAAGCAAGAAATCACTCACGCACTTCTTCAATCTACAAAAAGCAGCAGAAGATTTTACGGAACCGTAAGGACACATGCACACTCTCCACATGCACTCTCTTCGAGAGAGCGCCGCAATGTCTGCAATGCTTAGCGTAATTCTCCAGTCCTTGCGACAGCAGAAGAATTCCCGGCCACATACGGCCACATGCACTCTCTTCACGAGTGCTACAAAGTGAGCAATGTTCTCGCGCACTTCTCATCAAGCATGAATATTCCCAGTTCAATTCCGGTTTTCTCATCAATCATCAAATTCCTCAGTTCAATTCCAGTTCACAGCCAGTTCTTCCCTGCGACAATTCCACATCATCCCGCTCAATTTCCCCAACATGAGGCTCTATACTCCAAGAATTGATCGTGGCGTATGCATTTGAGTAGAGCTCATCCTTATTCTTTGCTTCCGCGAGAACAAGTGACCCAAAGAGCTCCCAACTAGGAGGAAGGGCATGCACCAACGTCAACACCAGCAGTCGCTCGTCCTGCACCACGTCCATGTCCTCAAGATGCACCAGCAGATCGTTCACCCGGCCGACGAAATCCACCACTCTCTCACTCTCCTTCATTCTCAGCTTAAAGAGACGACTCCGGAACTCGAATTCGCGGTCAGGTGAGTTGGGCGCGAATCTGCTCTGCAATTAGATCCAGCATTCGTGTAGGTCGGTGTGGAAATGGATGTGAAACGCCATGGCTGCGTGAACGATGAACCTGGCCTCCTTCTTCCTCTCTTGTCCATTTGCAGACGCTGTATTCACCTTCGTCTCTGGATCCATGACGTCCCACAACTCCGCAGACACAAGAATGTGCTTCACAGTGCGTTTCCAGTACACGAACTTGTTGCCTGACTGCTCAAGTTTTTTCTCACAGGAACGCCACAAACCATCGCCATTTTCCTAGTGCTTGACATCCTGCCCGTCTGCCCCTGACAAGCACGCAACACGTACACAAACGGTCTCCTGCTTCTACAGAAATCTGCTCAATGCGCACAAGAATTTCAGAAACACCACCTTCATGGGTACAGGCCACCTCCCAAGTCCGTCTCAAGACGCCTTCCGGCGGATGAACTCAAGTCCAACGACATCCAGACTTCATTGATGTTCATCCTTCGTAGATTTTGAGTTCTTGTCTTCGCAGGAGTTTCTTGCCCTTGCGCAGTGCCGTCGATGAACGATTGATCCACGGCAAGAGCCAGGAGTACCCAGCGAGTGGGAGAGCCAAAGGGTAATCAGAGTTTTTTTGGCCCTGTCTGAGCTTCTTCTTAGTTCCTTTGCGACAGGATTGAATTACTAAGCTTACTGCAGGACATGAAATGGGTTTTTCGGTTGCGAGCATTCACGCTTGTTGCGGGTTGAGAGCTCGCTCGTGGGGAACCCTCTCTTGTGTTGCGAGGTCCGAGTCGCCTAGAAACAAGGGCATCTGCTTGTGTGTGAATTCTCGCAGTGAGCATGGTGTTAGGGTTAGTGGTGGTAAGGTTGCCGTTATTGTAATTCGAAGCAGCCGGAGAGCTGCTAGGACGGTGAGGGTGAATGCGTCGGCGAAGGGGAGAGATGGCTGGTCGCCGATATCGCTCGACGATGTATGTCGCCGACTCCATTTGTGCTTCTTTGAGGTACAAGAGGAATTTGCAGGGGGGGTGCAAGAAAATGCTTACTCAGCAATTGAATGTGTTTCTTCACTCATTTCTTGCTTGACTGAATTCTGTCTCAAGTGGTATAGATTCGTGTGCGAAATAGTGTGCAAGAAATTGCTTACTCTCAGCAATCGAAATATTCTTTCGTGTTTCTTACTTGACTGAACCCTTTCTCAAGTGGTACAGATTTGAGTGCGCAATGGTATTGTAGAAAATGCTTACTCTTAGCAATCGATGTGTATCTTTATTCGTTTCTTGCTTGACATTGAATTTCTCTGAAATGGTACAGATTTGTGTGCAAAACATGGGACGGTCAGCAGGACAAGCATTGTATGAATTCGTCTGTGCTGCTGTTGATGCATTCATGGCTGGGTATACATTCGACAAGCTGAATCTGCAGATGTTGGTCAGTACTTCGGACCCTGTGTTTGAATTGTAGATCTGACTAGTATTTGCAGTAGTTTGAAGTCTTTGAAGTGAGCGAGTCTGAATGCACTGTGCTGTACTATCTCAAGCATGTGTCTACCCTAGGATGGTATTGTGAAGGCAGGGCCAACGCAAGGCTGGAAAACAGACTGGCAGAGGACTAGGTAGATATTAAAAGTCTAGTTCTGATCTGTTTGCACTGGAAATAGGTTGAATTCTGAAATCTCTTCAAAGGGGAAGTCGTGTGTCATATGTTCCGTTTCTCGGTAAGAATGTAGAAATTGGGACCTTCCTTGCAGCATGCATGGCACCCCATGGAGGATGTCTCTAACTGGGACATTCCCGAGCCGAGGTCCCGGTTGCTGCTTGTGTCCCTAAATCCTGCATAACAGTGTTTTTTCTCTCCAGTTACCGAAATTCTCCTGAGCATGTGGGACTTAGGCATGAGGGGGTTTCATAAAATATTTCCTGTGGCAGCATGGTGCAGGTGGTATTGAAGAGTTTAAGATGGAAAATGCGGGCTATCGATTGACTGCTTCTGAGGAATATTATCGAGTACAGTGGTTGAGTACGGTACGCACTAGACTGCAGAAAAGTAATCAGTTGGATCGAGCTTTGACATTGTGCAGAGAGCAATCCCTGTTTGTCAGATGATGTGATGTACGCTGAAATTTCGAGGATCATGTTAAATGCCGGGTCACGTCTAGTGTAAGGTCGTTGAATCTAAATCCGACACGTTCTGTACTGAGCATAGTTCTTACTATTTTCAATTCATTCTTAGTAGGGATTGACAGGCGAATCCAACGCAATGAAGTATTTATTGTTTGGACACCGCATGCAGTAGTTATGAGGGTTCAAAATTAAATTGGTAGGTGACTTTAACTGACAGAAATGTCTAATATCCAGGTGCTGTAAATTCTCATAATCAATATGTACCTGTAGTCCATGTTTTTTCGCTGTCGGAAATTGGATCCTGACTTAATCGGATTCTTGGCTTTCTTCTTAGTGATAACGCAACAATAGTAATGAAATTAAACAATTGTTTGCATCATCTTTTTGACATCTTGGACATGGGGCATTCTTTTTATGTCAGCTGTCCATGTCATGGGCTGCAGATCTATGTGACATTGCAGATGATGAAGTTCGCTGACAATGAAGCATCGAGATCCTTTGTCACGGAGAACCTACAGCTTGTACAGATTATTCACGTAAGTTCTTCGTGTGAACCTCCCGTACTCCTCGTAACTCTAGTTTCAATGTTTTGGGGTCGCATGGAAGGTCTAGTTTCAGTGGGTGTAATGTACGTAGCGTACTCTTTGGCAACCTGCAATGGTAGAAATGATTCTAACGAGCGGCTTTCCTAGCTTGGAGAAATGACAGCGAACTCTGGAAGGACAACGGCATGGTGAAGAGCAGGTGAGCGACTTCGCCCTGTCTAGCAATTTATTTAGGTGTATGCCCATAGTATGCGAGTCATACGCCTAGTGACGCTGTCAGACACTGTGAGTGATTGTGAACAGACAAGACTTCCTGAGCTTTTGAGTTTTCAAGTTGGGTAATTTAGGATCCCTAACCGTTTCCGTATCCTCTACCTCAGCTGATCTCTGATTCACAGTGTTCAATGTAACTTGTGTAGAGCCTTGTGAAGTTTGATAGAGGCCTGGCTACCAAAGGAGCATCTGGGGGCGCTGTGTCCGAGAGAGTTGTGATTTCACCCCAATGGGTGCCGGTCACCCAGATTGTACTCTTGACCATGAAGGTGAGTTATAAGAAGCTGAGCTAGACGGTGCATTAGGTGTCTTGTAATAGTGGTAAACTGCAGCTTGGTAGAGGCTTCTGTATTTCATTTCAAGTGGCTTTGTATTGGCTTGTACCCAAAATTGTACTGGCTTGCACCAAAATTGTAATTACTGCGGGCACTACTAGTTATGAAGAAAATGCTTGCCTTTGTAATTTGAAGATTTTGCAATACTCATATAATTTGTAGCGCAGTAACTACAAGTTTTTAGTATCATGGTCATGGATTCCTTTTCTTACCAGAAAATTATGTGTGTCGCATGCAGGTTGTAAATGAAAATCGATAGTTCCAGGACTCACTAGAAGAGGGGTGCTTATTAGAGCAAAACTTTCGAGATAATTTCTTTTGTAGTAAGAAGATACAATGCACTCCAGATAGACGACTTAAATAGACCAAGAAATTGCAAAGTACTGGTAGTGTCAGTTGGCATCTGAGAAGTATTGGAGACTCCCCGTAAATTTTTATGTTCCCATTTTAGAGTTCTACATTTTAAAGTTCTGAGGTTTCAGGGAAGGCCCTCAAAACTGGAGTGGTTTGAGACTCTCATTTGAAATCTGCAGTCTGAAATTATACTAATCCTAGATTTTAGGGCTATAAGGTTCCGTGGGAACCCATCAGAGCACTTGTAATTCCAAATCTTCAGCACTTGATTGGGTGGCACAATGGAATGCGCCAAAAGAATGAATATGACGAATATGAAGTTTCAAAACTGTATGTCTCGCAGAGTGGTTCTGTCTGAAAACCGAATATACAAAAATGTTTCAATCTGAGGCTAGCCCTGTTGAGAGAGAGAAAGTGGGCAGGCCTACTATAAAACATTCACTTGGGAGTTGGGGTCAACATGTTCACCGTCCTCAAAGCTACTCATCCACATCTCTCCAACAAATTTAAGAATATACAAAAACTAACCTAACCGAGGCTTCGAAAAATCTGTACATCCCTCTGAGCTTTCATTTCAGTTCAAAAAAATATTTTTTAGCGACATTGATTTTGCGTATCATTCTCAACAATAGGATAAATCCGTATGGTAGGAGAAAGAAATGAGATTCTCCATCTTCTTGCAATGTGAACAGGGGTCTTTGTAGGAAGGGACACTCACAAAATTGAAGTCTCTGCCCCTATAGAACAAAGTCAATAAAATCCTTGGCCGAGCTGCAGAAGGGAGAGTTCAGACTCCAGAGAGTAATGCACAAGAATGATCGTCACCATTTTGCATTGAAAAGGGTACCACCCATATAGACAAAGAATGTCACGTGAGCCACTTGGAGCTCACCGTGAACTGAGGATCAATTTCTTTACAAAAGGCCTTTCCTCAGAAGAAATCGACTCCAAAATCGACCTCCAGAGACTCCATGTCAGTGAGCGAGTTTAGGGTTTCCAAACTTCTTTGAGGTCACATAAATCGCGCTGTGCCCAATTCGGTAGCAATTTGCCGACCTCATTGCCATACTCTAATCGAATTAAATGCAAAATCTGCCATCAAGACTAAAAATGCGAGTGTTACAAGAATTTGCTCAGCCAGGTCTTCCAGCTGCTCATCGCATTGACCAGCTTCGGATAGGCACCCGTGCGGTCCTCCTCCTCGAGAATGGAACTGCAAGGCGCACTGCGGAACTGTTCGCGCAGGAACGTCTGCACTTCCAGCTTGCCGTCGGATTTTTCCTTGATGGTGATGCGCTCGTAGTCGCAGCAGACGTCCGAGTTCAGAAACAGCTGGTTGGCGTCGTCGCTCTTGTCCTGCACCAGAAACTCCTGGTACGTCCAGTTCACGTCGATTTGCATCCGGTACTCGCCGCCCACTTTCACACTGGTCAGTCGGGCGTAGCAGTGGCGATTGCCCACTTTCATGGTGAGCCCTTGCTTTGTGTTGTTCACGATCACCGTCGTCACCTTGGTGTCCATCATGCGAGACATCAAATCACTCACTACCCTTCAATTCGGAGCTAGAACGAACTATAGCAGCGACAACGTGAAATTCGCACTGGAGCTGTGGTCAACTAGAGGCACTGAAGCGCAAATTGATAACAGCAAGCGGAGCCGTGTCTAGCTGTGAAAATGAAATTATAAAAGCCGAATTGGAAGTGAATCGCTTCACAGCTGAGGTATAGATAGCTTCTCCGAGAAGTTGGTTCCTTGCGGAAGTTGATTGATGTCCATGTGATCAATATCGCTTGGCTGTGAAGGCGTTATAGTGTTGAAATGCCGGCAGGAAGCGCGCAAACGACACCAGAATCAGGGGAATCAGACGCGGGGTCGGCGAGATATGCACGTTCTTCGGTTCTTCCTGTCTGCACGGTACAATCGTTTAACCCTAGCGGAGAGGAAGGAGCCTTCCTGGAAGGGGCCTTCCTTCGTGCAATGTCAGCATGACCTCCGGTAACGGAAACTTACCACAATTCACCGAATTTCTTTTGTTCAGCTGACCTACTGTAGGAGACAAACCATCCATACTACTGCCTAAAATAGTAAACTTTATCCACTTATTGACAAATCTCATGTTTTGTAAAGATATTTATGACAATTCATCCTCTTTCTTTTTCTTGTCTAGTGTAAAGGTAATAAGCTCAAGAATCAAGTAAAATTTTTGAGATTCTTTGCCAAGAAAATTTTCAATGTAACAAATAGCCAAGCAACCTAACTCCAATTGAATGATCTAAAGTAGAAAGATCCAGAATTGATCATTTAACCCCTAAAGGACCAAACACCATTTTTTGGCAACATAGCAATTTTGGGCAGCTCACTACGAATGGAAATTTTATTTTTTTTCTTTGAAATTTTCACAAAAGATGTGCCCGAGGAGTAGCTTCAAGGCCCAACAATTTTCATAACTTTTGACTACATGGGTAAAAAGTTATCGCATGATATGTAATTTTTTTGCGTTCGGCGGGCAGCCTGGGCAGCTCAAAAAAATTCTTTAAAAAATATTTTTTTGAAAATTTGAAATTTGAAATTGGTTTTATAGGGTTATATATACTTGGGAAGCTTTGAATCATTCCATTTGGATTAACAAGTCAAAAGTTATAAGGAGTTTTAGTTTGAGGGTAGTTATGGAATCTCTACTCTAAAATAAACTTTGAAGTCCTTTATCTAACTCAATTTCCAATATTTTTGAAAAAAAAAAAAGAAATGTTGGGTGTAAATTGTTTCTTACATTACAACCGTTGGGATTGGCATTTTTCAATTCCATAATTAAATTCTTGACAATTTCGTTTTTTGAGTCATTCTCTACTTCTTCCTACTTACTATTTTTTGGTATATGTTGAACAATTCCAAATGATCTAAAAATTTTCAACCATGTAGCCAACTTGCCTTGAAGAACAAATTTAAAGAGTAACCACCATTTTGGACATCTTTTCATACAGATGTGACCTTGTGAAGGGTAGCTGCCTGGATTTTTGCAGTGACAAAAAAAGGATTTTTGTCAATATAAACACTATTATCTTGCAATCTACATGGTGGAAAATTCTGAAATTTTTTCCACATCTTCTTAACCCCTAAAGTCCCAAGGCCATTTTTCTGTCAAAAATCACTCAAAACTGCTACTTTTGTTGCGTTCATCTAAAAGATGAGAAAAATTATTTTTTTTTAGAAAATAACCGTAGGATCTTATACTACACTTTTTACAGATCATGTAGTAAAAATTTTGTGATGTTTGACCGTACGGATTGAAAGATATCAGCATTCAAAGTGAAAGAAAAAGTTTTTTTCAAGAAGATGCTCTCATTGCCCGAAAAACAAGATTGTCCATAACTTTCTCATAAAAAGTCCAAATGAAATGAATCAAAGCTTCCCAAATAGGCAAAAATATAATCTATAAGGAAAAAAATTTAAAAAAATTAAATTAAATTTTTTGCAAAATTTTTTTGCTGCCCCTTCTCCCCTGTTTTGAGCTTATTTGGGCATAACTTTTGCTCCCGGGCACCGATTGAAATAAAAATTACATTCCCCAAAAGCTAATAAGTTTTTCTATCTTATGGGAAAGTTTCAGAAAGTTTCATTAAAAATTGAGCTCATAGGAACCTGCCCAAAATCCATTTTGTCCCCCGTAGGGACAATGGGACTTTAGGGGTTAAACCAGTGTACTACAAGATCCTACGGTTATATGTGTTCAAAAATGTTTTTTTTCTAAAATTTGGTACTTGTATTAGAAATGGCAGTTTTGGAAATTTTGGTGATAACATAGTCTCTGACCTTTAAGGGTTAAGTCCTAAAGGACCTACTTCATTGGCGTAGAATCAATTTTTGTTGGAGGGTCTCAATGTAGCCCTTTAACCCCTAAAAGCCCAAACACGATTTTTACAACATAGCGAGTTTGGGCAGCTCACTATAAATGGAGTTTTTATTTATTTTCTTTGAAATTTTCACACAACATTTTCCAAGGAGTAGCTTTGTGGCCCAACAATTTTCATAACTTTGGACTACATGGTTAAAAAGTTATTGTATGATATATGATTTTCAATGCTCGGCGGGCAGCTCAAAAAATTCTTAAAAAAACACTTTTTAAAAAAATAAAAATTTGAAATTTGTTCTTTAGATTTATATGTATATGAAAAGCTTTGAATCATTCCATTTTGATTTATGAGATGAAAATTATGAAGTGTTCTAGTTTGCGGGCAGTTATGGATTCCTTATTCTAAAATAAACTTTAAAATCATTTATTTAGCTCATTGACAATTTTCAATATTTTTGAAAAAAAAAAAAATATTGGTTGTGGATTGTTTATTTTAACATTATAACCATTGGGATTGGCATTTTTCAATTCCATAATTAAGTTATTAACAATTTAGTGTTTTGAATCATTCTCTACTTCTTTCTATTTACTATTTCTTTCCTATATGTTGTAACATTTCAAATGATTTGAAAATTTTCAAGAATATAGCCAAATTCATTTAAAAAATGAATCCAAAGAGTAAACACCATTTTGGACATTTTTTCATTAAAATGTGACCTTGTGAAGTGCAGCTGCCCAGATTTTTGTAGGGACAAAAAAAGGATTTTTCTCAATTCAAACACTAATATTTTGCAATCTGCTCGGTGGAAAATTTTGAAATTTTTTCTACATCTTTTCAAACCAGTGCACTACAAGATCTTATGATTATATATGTCCAAAAATGTTTCTTTTCTAAAATTTGACACTTATATTAGAAATGGCAATTTTAGAGCGTTTTTGGTGAAAACATAGTCAAATACACTTAGGGGTTAAATCATATTCAAACTTCAATGTAATTGTTGTTACATGAGAACATGTATTATCTATCAATGTTGAAAATCTCTATTAGTTTTCTAATAAATTATAAATTTTATAAATTTTAAACTATTCAAAAAATATTCAAAAAATATAACAAAAATAATTTGATTAATTTCAAAAAAAATCGAGACATATATGTATTCAAATAATATGAAAGCTTTAACAAAATAAAATAAAAATAAAAAAACTCCTTCCAAAACACCCATAGCAATGACTTTCAAATCAAATTGCTATCATTAAGTAAAATTTAGCCTTTATGTAATTGATTGTTATTAATTTACATTTAAAGAAAAAAATCACGAAAATTTGGCAATGTCCGTCATTTCTTTCTTTCTATAGGGAAAATTCAATTAATGTGATTTTTAAAATTATATATATAGAGAGAGAGAGAGAATTTATTAAAATTATAAAGAATTAGGGCCAAAATTGAAAAACAATATTATGTAATTTAAACTTGAATTTCAATTTTACAGGAAACATGAAAGACATGCAACATTGTGCATTGGAATCTAATCAGCATAGAGCTTCCAATTGCAATAATTCATTGACTTTTTCACTTTTTCAAATTTCTAAAGTGGAGTCAAATTTAACTTAATAGGTTGTATTTTCTAACTTTAAATCAAAACAAAAAAATAAATACTTAGAACTAACAATAAAGTGTGATTAAGGTGCATCGTTTTGGAGGATGCTAAAACCTTAAGAATATTAAATTTCTAAAATAAACTAAAATATACAAAGTTGGCAATTCAAAACCTTGAAAAAGGAGGGACACACCTTACAAGCTAAAATTTGTCAACATGCAATTTTTTTCCCAAATAGAATCATTGGTTTGATTGTTGTTCAACAAAAAGACTCCGCATCACAATCCACTTCCAAAAATACTCCAATAAAGTTGAGGCACCTATTTTTGTCAATTAACGATTTTACATACTTTGAGGCGGAATCCATACATGAAAATATTTTTAAAACGTTTGCAATTGAAAATCATGAATCTATATTTAGAAAATTATCAATTATTTTGGAATATATAAGAAATTCACATATATTGTAGATTCTAAATTATTATTTGCATTGATATATGCAAGTTGTACATTTTAAACTTCCTATATCTATATATTTTCAACATTGGTAGAAAATAAAACAACAAGAATAGGTGCATCCACCCTAGCACATACACGAATCTACAGGCTCAAAATTCTTTTTGGGAAGGGAGAAATTGGCATTTAATCAAGAGGTGACCAATTTTAAACCTAACTTACAAGTAGAACATGAATAGCTTAATCCCTTGAGGACCAAATGTGCACAAATAGAAAATTGTGAAGATGTCTTATAAATGAAAAAAAAAGAATAACCAATGATGACTCTCAAATAATAATTCTAAAATTTAATTCATATAGTCAACTCAACTAGCACAAACCAATACTTTTCAATATGTTGCATTTGCTTAAAATGTAGGCTCATAGTATTTGCTTAAAGCGTCTCTCATCACTCAACAAACACAATTAGTATAAACAAGTCCCTCTATTTTGATATTGTCTATAGCATTTCTATACTAAAATTGCTTTAAGCCATTTTATCTAAACAGTTCAACTGTAAACCTCTTTCCAATTCAGTGTCAAGCTACCCAATTGCTTCAAGCATTTCAACACAAAGCTAATAATTACTCAGACTTCTTTTACACTCCTCAATTTAGATTCCATCACATAAATAGTAACACGGCTAAAAGCTATAAATTAAAACTCAGTCATCCAATCACTAGAATTTCCATACAACCAATGCACACACACAATCTAAGCATTCACTCAATATACATTCAATAACCAACTTCAAGCCATAAATCTATTCCGATACAAAAGGCTTAAAGCCCATTCACGAGACTCAATATACTTTGCTTAAAGGCTTAAGCACATTCATAAGCATATACGTTTTAAGCGCCAACAAATTGGTTCCAACGTTCAATCAATTATCACAAATAACAGCTTAATGCCACAATCCTTTTCACTCAAACAATCGCTCTCACCCCGCTCCAAGCGTAAACAACCAACCAGTATGATTCAATCAAAATCAGCAAATGCTCAAAAATATCGTGCTCACATGTGAAGAGTTGCATTCCCAATCCGTAGACTTGAAAAACAAGTTGGATTACATAAAAATCTAACAAATACAAACAAAGGTGCTATCTAGTCAATTGGGTCCTACATGCAATGTTTCTGGCTCACTCCCAAAGGGAATGAGAGTTGTCGTTTTGAATTCATTGCTGAAGACAACATGGCAAATAGAAAGGTCGGACTTGACGGCCTAGACCAGGGGCTTCATGCAGAAGTCCAGGATTACGTACTCCTCAACCACTTTATCATGAATAAGCTTGACATATGCCCCACCTGGCTTGAATCTCTCTGCGTGCTCTTCCAAGTTGGACCCATCCCTCAACAATTCAAAACCCCAGCCAAATGGAGATAGCAAGAAGTCCAAGAAGCCTCTAGCTCCATACAAGGGTCCAACATCTGGTGATAAAACTACATCCTTGCAAGTGATCGTGCACGTTGCCCTGTAAAACTTGTTTTGATATTGGCGCTCATAAACTAAGTTACTTTTAACGCTCCGAGACTCAGAGTGTTGCAGCCGATTGGGTTCCAACCTTTCAATCACTCGCCATACAAACGACAACAAGCCCTCCTTCCTAATGCTCGCAACAGATCCATCAGAGCTGCAATACAACTTCCAACACAAAAACAACATGTGGAGCTGCGACGGGATACTCAAGATGTTGTGCTCCTTGATAACTTGGCCCCACCTCACTACTTTATCAGCAGCATCTTTAGCAAGCCCACGAAGCGAGGAGCGACGCAAAGGCTCCTCTCTCAATAACAATCTCACTACTCCTCTCACAGCCTCTCCATTTGGACCCCCATCCTCCAAAGCTTTGTTCAAGCTCATCAAATTGCGCAATGAAGGGAGTGAGTCATAAAACCAGGATGATAGTAACAAACTCTGCACTTTTTGCTTCTGACTGTCAGCTGGTAGGTTAGTAAGGCCTTGATTACGCAACCAATCCAAGACATGCACCAATAAACCTGGCTGTCTCTCAGTGAGGGTGAAGATGTAGTCTCTCAAGTCATTAAAAGATATAAGGCTATCGCCAACCCCAAGCACCATTTGGCACCACCCATTCCAAAGCTCCTTGGCTTCAATCGGTGTGAACTGTAAAGACACTCTGTCCACTTGTCCTTGCATCAGCCAAAGATCCACAGTTGCAGACTCGGGAACTGGATAGGTGCGGACACTGTCCTCACACCATCAGACACAATCGTGCTCCCCCACGCAGACCACGGTTGTCATATCGGATAGAATTTTGCTGTTCACGCACGAATCGGACAAATCTGGGTTGACTGGCTGCCAACTTTGGAGGCCAATAACTTTTGGAAAAATTGTCCAAATTGTCCAAATTGGGCATGTGATATGCTTTTTGGCATCTACAGAAACTTTCAATGCTGAAAAACATATCACATGCCCAATTTCGACAATTTTTCCAAAAGTTATTGGCCTCCAAAGTTGGCAGCTAGTCAACGCAGATTCGTCCGATTCGTCCGTGAACAGTAAAATTCTGTTCGATATGACAACCATGACGCAGACACCACAATCATGCGTACTTGCTTCTTAAGACCACCCACTAGAGATTTCAACATGCCCCATAGGGTCAGATTCATGTTAAATGCTGCCTGCCCATCATCAACTAGGATGAGGGTAGGCCTTCCTTTCGTTGGTCTCCTTAACCTTGGGCAATAGGATTCCGTCTAGATCAACTCCTGGGTGCCACTGTGCACATAAACTCTCAAATGTCTCCTCAGTCCCAGAAAGAGCTGCCAGGCTGATATACTAGACATTTTCAAACATATTAGGGGTATTGACCCGCGCTATCAGCTACAACAAGGATGTTTTGCCACTACTTGGAGGCGCTTGGATAAGCACAACGCCCTTTTCGTGCACAATCTCACAGAGCTGCATTGCCGTTTTCTCCCGCATGCTGCAGTATGAATCCTTCCGCGCATTCATGCCCTCCTCAGGAAGCCCAACCAGCTTCTTGCCCTGAAATTCTGCACACAAACCAGTTTCAGTTAATTCCAAAAATGTGGTCATCCAAAATCCAGCAAATGCCTGGGGCAAGGTCATGACAAATAAAGTTATCTGCTTTACTCAGATAGTCCCTCAACTACAAGTAGCGTCGGTGAGTAACTGGAAATGCCTTGCGTGGCGGTTGCAGCAAGTAACCTTTCAGCTCAAAGACCTCCAAAATCTTTTCCTCTATCATTTGTGAGTGGAATGAAGCATCCAATAAGCCATCGCACGAAATCCTAATTGTTCGACTGAGATAAACATAAGGCAAATGCCCCAATTCCAACGATCACCCACCCATAACTACAGCTATGAACATAAGCGTCAACACTAAAGAAAGTCTACAGGGAGGAGTCCAAAAATCCAAAACCCTCCACGAGGACAAGAACAAGGCCCGCTACTCTATCAGTCGTGCATGGAATGAAGCATCAAACAAGCAGTTGAGCGCATGCTTAAAGGCTGCAACAATTAGAGAGTCTGAAAAATGTGGGGAGAAGCAGCTCTCCTAAAGTGCAAAACTTAAGAAACTGATCCAGTTACACTATAATATCCCCAGAAACAAAATCACACGGACAAATTACAGATGAAACTACACTCAAACTCGTTGACATCTCAACAAAACATTGTCACCTGACAGTAGCCAAACATGTCAAGACATACCAATTCATATTGAAGTCATATTGAATTCATATTGAAGTCTAATTCCAACATCAAAAATTCAATTTCATAATGAGTGTTTGTAATATTTCAATTCAAGATTTTGTGCAAGGGTGTCCATTGGAAATCTTAATTTTCTAGGTGTTGATGGGACCTAAAATGAGCCTTAAATATATTAGAATTGGAGAAAAAATCACATCTAGAAACTCATTTAAAAAAGTTGTAGAGTAGATGCTGAAAAGCCATGAATTGATTGTAATTATGCATGCTATTTCTTTTGACCTCATTTTTTATGGTGATCTTTGGTTTAGATTTAACCCCTAAAGTCCCATTGTCCCTACGGGGGACAAAATGGATTTTGGGCAGGTTCCTATGAGCTCAATTTTTAATGAAACTTTCTGAAACTTTTCCATAAGATAGAAAAACGTATTAGCTTTTGGGGAATGTAATTTTTATTTCAATCGGTGCCCGGGAGCAAAAGTTATGCCCAAATAAGCTCAAAACAAGGGAGAAGGGGCAGCAAAAAAATTTTGCAAAAAATTTAATTTAATTTTTTAAATTTTTTTTCCTTATAGATTATATTTTTGCCTATTTGGGAAGCTTTGATTCATTTCATTTGGATTTTTTATGAGAAAGTTATGGACAATCTTGTTTTTTGGGCAATTAGAGCATCTTCTTGAAAAAAACTTTTTCTTTCACTTTGAATGCTGATATCTTTCAATCCGTACGGTCAAACATCACGAAATTTTTACTATATGATCTGTAAAAAGTGTAGTACAAGATCCTACGGTTAGTTTCTAAAAAAAGATATTTTTTCTGGTCTTTTAGATGAACGCAACAAAGTAGCAGTTTTGAGTGATTTTTGACAAAAAAATGGCCTTGGGACTTTAGGGGTTAACATGTATAAAAAGGATTCAAAGACTTCATATTACTTTCATTTTTTTAACACCCTCATAATCAAACATTATAATCTTTCAATCAATAAGTGATACTGTTGCGTTTTCTTTTTCCATGTAATCTCCAATCTGTCTAGTTTGAGCTTGTATGCTAAGAAACTTATCAAAATGTTGACTCTTCATTCAATTTAGAACAAAATCTAAAAAGGCCATGGACATGTAGAAGCAAAGGTGGATAAGTTGTAAACATCCAAAAACGTCAAAGTGAAATTAGTAGTTAATATAGTCAGAGGCACCATTTGCAATTTAAAAAGTTAGTATTAGAAATTTAGAATAGTAAATTTTATTTTACACCAAATATAGGATAAAGGAAAACATTCCAAAGTTGTAGCCATCAAAATGCACTTCACTGAACTAAAATTGAATCCTATGTACTAAATGATTCTTAAAAATTCAATATATATTGGATTGATCTAAAACTTTTACCACACAAACTAGACAAGTACAGGCATTTTTTCCAACAACTTTTATTCAATTTAGGCACTACATGCAAAAGTTACACCTTTTCATATTTTGCTATTGCTTCAAAATGTACAATATATGCCCATGGGAACCATTAGGGGTTATGGTTCTAATTGGTTGGCAAAAACTCTTTTGGTGGTGAAGTTTACCAATGGACTTCAATTTGTGAAGTTGGCTAGAAGACTCTCCGGTTGGTATTTACACTACAACTAGTCAAGAATTCTTGAAGCATTATTTATTGTCTTTCCATCTTGTCCAAATATCCCACCGGTTGCCTCAAATAACCATGTCTTGGCCAAGACTTCTTAATCAACCGGTGCACTTCTCCAATGTAATCTAAGTGGCCCTAAAATGATAGGTTTATAGGTTGAAATGTTGCACATTATGCAAAACATGATTCAATGTTGTACATTAAGTTCTTTTGGCCAATCATTCCAACATTCATGAGATAATGAGAATTTTTTATTTTTCATATGACTAAAACAATAATATTGTATATTTTACTTTATGTATAAATAAAAGTTGGACATTCCCAATTTTAAATTCAATCCATATGGTATCCATGATTGCAATCACTTGGGATTTGTATGAAGTTGAATCTTAAATTTTTTAATCATAACTAGATGAATGATTGCAAATCACCAATATTTTGTATAAAAAACAATCTATAAAGATGGGCTTGCATTAGGACAATAGTATTATAAGTGCATGTTAATTAATTTTAAATGGGTCTAAACTTTCATTGTTACAATGTTGTATTCAGGTAGATGGTTGTTTAGACATTAAGCTTAAATTTAAATGTCAAGATTGATTAATGTCACTGACTACTTAAATAGAAGTCACTCCTATTAGTCATAAAAGAAATGAAGGAAAAAATTGCATTAACCCCTAAATTTTTGAACTCCACTCCATTATGACTTTTACATGATAATGAGTACTATATTGACAATCTATGTATAAAATTTATTATAATGGGTTGAAATGTAACAGTCTAAAAGTAATACATTTAGGCACACTTTTTTTCATTAATTGAATGGCCTAATTGAATCGTGAATTGAATAGCACTATTCAGAGATCTAAGTGCGGGTGTAAATAGAGATCCTAATAGAGATACAAACGAGGAACTTTCCCTAATTTCTAATGATGATAGCGAGTTTATGAAAGAGATGTTTCTAAATATCTCAAGCATGACGGCATCCCATAATATTCCAAGAGAAAGATATGCAAGTTTGGCAACAAAGAAACGTAATGCCTTGAAGAGGGTTGGAGGATTGTTTATGGCAGTTTTTCAAGAATCTATGGGGTTGGAATTGAGACCAAGTCAAATACCCATGCCAAGGGAAGGTGGAAGTATCACCCCACTGCAAGAAAGTATTACAAATACAAAGCTTGGACAAGGAAGTCAAAGGAAAAAACAAAGATTACATTACAAAAATTCAAGTGGTACAGAAGCAAGTGGGATACAATCTCCAAGACCTAATGATGGAATCAAGTTAGAACATTGAAGACAACTTGTGCAAAAGAAGCGCACAAGGGTGAAATTGCCAAAGCTTTGTAGAGTTCAATTGTGAGGGGTTGAATATATATTTCAATGGAGTTAGTGTCATTGAATGCCACAATTACCAATATACAATAGTAAAAGGGGGTCATAGTATTATAGCAAACACTTAGGAATGTGAGATTGAACAAGACGTGGAATCGTTTGTTAAAGATTTGGATATATACTAGAAGGGTGAATGCAAGATTTGTTTAATTCAAACTAGTTGTTTGGTGTTATTTATTTAATGAAAGTTCAAATTATAGCAATTTTAACTGCTAGTTTATTATGGCACCAAATTATGCCAAGTATAGAGTCTTTATACTGAAGATATTGTTCACAATTCATATTGTGGCTGCACTGTAGGCTAGATATAAACCGCCTATGTTACAGTCAATATTATTTGCTAAACTACTTGTATTATATTCTATACACAATTTGTAATTAAAAAAAGTAAGGAATTCTAATACATGAATAAAGTCTTCATCTATAGAGTAAAGCTTGAAGGTTTCTGTACATTTCATATGGTCATTAGGAGAAAAGGGAACCTAAAAATTTGAATCCACGGTTATAGGTGTAGCGGTTATAGGTCCATAAATTTACTATAAATAGTAAGTTTAAAAAAAATACAAATTTTCTTTTTCTGGAAATAAATGTTGGAAAAAAATTCTACAAGCTCACCGCTCACAAGATCCATGCTCACAACTTACAAGATCCATGCTTAGAGCTCACAAGATCCATGCTCACAGCTCACAAGGTCACCGCTCTAAGCTCGCATGCTAGTGTTGTTGCATCACAAATTCCACTTTGTCATGTAAAGAGTTTTTGTATTGTTAGGTACGGCCGTATAGAACTCTTTGAACTAGTATTTAGATTCGGTGTAAGTACGAGGTGAAAGTGAGTGAAAATCTTTTCACATTTTTTATTCTAGTGCAGAGTAGGATCATTTGGTTAGTTTTGTGAATTAAATAAATTATGAAAAAGATCAACAAACTTCATTTGAAGGATGAATTTAATGTATGTACTATTGAGTGTGCACATCTATAATTCCTTTTAACTACACTTATATTAAATTGTCAATAAAAATAAAATATTAGCAATAATATTTGCTTATTTTAAAAAAAATTAGTAATCATTGCAAAATTGGATTTACAAAGGAAAAAATCTCATATAATGAAAGAAAATGTCATCAATCTTGCACTTTAATTTCTAATTGTAATTTGTAAATTGTAATAGCACTACCACACTTGCCATTTGTAATTACATCTTTTTTGTTAGTTTAAAAAAAAAGAGTTCCGTTGTTTGAAGATTAGACTGGTGACTTGAGATAAGTACTTAATTTATAAGCAAACATGAGTTCAAAATAATATTTTTTGCAATATTATAATTTCTTCATGTGTTCATGTAATTTTATAGACCTACAATGACATTATGAAGGTGAAGAAGTCAAATAAAATGATAATCAAGGGATTAAATTTTAAATCCTCTTGTTGACTTGATACTTTGTTTTACTTTCATGACTTTGATCCATCAGTCCGAAATTAATAAATACAATCAAATTATACATCTTGTCCTCTTCCTATTTTATTTGTTTATTTCTACATTGGTATGAATACATTTTTTTTAATATACTCATCATGTCTTCAACTTCAATCATCATGAATGCATAGTAAACCAAGTGAGAATTGCAAATTAAACTTAAAGTTACCACGAAAAAAAGTCAAAATCCCATTTCAAAACATGTAAATGGCACTTTATATGGCGGAAGAAATTTTTTTTTGCCTATCTCTAGCTATCTGATGTAAAGGGCGTGATCTTGTTGTCCAATGAGACGCACGACTTTCAACCCGCCAAATTGCAACCGTCCGATCTAGTGGACGCCACATTGTCCGCTTGAAGA
The DNA here is from genome assembly GCA_963969595.1 of Neckera pumila. Classification (NCBI taxonomy): domain Eukaryota; kingdom Viridiplantae; phylum Streptophyta; class Bryopsida; order Hypnales; family Neckeraceae; genus Neckera; species Neckera pumila. The sequence continues at coordinate 51,597,125 of OZ018408.1, read as the reverse complement.
AATAGTATTAGATGTCAATAGTGTATCCTTTATGTCTTATTCATTTTTGGATTTGCAAAATTTTATTCAAACATTAAAAGTACTTAAGCACTTTGAGTATGTGGAAATATGTTGAGTGTGAAATGTGAAATATTAACTTTTAAATTATATGAAAAAAAAATGTATATTGAGTTTTAAAAAACAGATTTGAGAATGTCTATATTGTTTTGGAGGTCACTATTGAAGTTGAAATTGGTTTAGGACATAATCCATATTTATTTCACTAAAAGTGCAACCTCAATAAAGAATTGTAGTTGAAATACTATTCTCTATTGAGGTTTTGTCTACCTTGCAAACACCTAGGACTATAGTATAGGGATTTAGATTTAGGGAATGATCAAATAGTTGAATGCGTTGTGACTAAAGTCACATTAAAAATAGATAATAATTCACAATTTCAATTCTAAATGGAAAACAAAGTTAAAACAACCCATTTGGTTCCAAGTAAAAGTATTTTTTACTTGTCCAATAATTAGTTTCCATCCGACACAAATGTATGCGACAATACAATAATGTAGCTTCTGTCTTATTCTAATGTGGGTCTCAAACAAAAAGCATGCTTAAGCAAGGTAAAACACAACATAAAACTTAAAGCATACAAGTCTTCATTTCATAGAATTTGAAGTGAAAATTTAAAAACTCCTTCTAAAATTGATTATAGATCAAATACATGTGATTTCCAAAAGAATTTTTTCCTTGAAGTTCAAAATGTTAAGTTCTACATTCTAGAGTTCTAGGGAAGGCCCTCATAACTGGAAACGTTTGAGGGCCTCATCTGAAATCTGCAGTCTGCAATCTATACTAATCTTAGGTTTTAGGGCAATAAGGTTCCATTGGGGAACCCATCAGAGCACTTGTAATTCCAAATCTTCAGCACTTGATTGCGTGGTGCAATGGATGTTGCCAAAAAAATGAATAAGACGAATATGTATTAGATAACCAACGAGCCGCGGTAGCGGCGAGTAGATTATCGGACATAACTGGTTGTTCACTTTTCAATCACAACCTTTGATCTCCGTGATCCAAGGGTGGAGGAAGCAAGTTGAGAGGAGAGAAGGTTATGAGTTGCAACTTGTAATGGCAATGGTGATGGGTTGCCAATGGGACGGTGCCACGTGAGTGTTGAAAACTCAACAACCGGTTATGAAGTTTCAAAACTGTACAGTACGTCTCCCAGAATATCCATAAATGTTTTAAAGCTACTCGTCTACCTCCCACCAATAAATTTGAGAATATGATTTTGTAGAAGAACTAACCGAGGCTTCAAAAAATCTTTACATCCCTCTGAGCTCTAAATTCAGTTCAAATTTTTTTTTGCATATGATTCTCACTAATAGGATAAACCCGTATTGTAGGAGAAAGCAATGAGATCCTCCATCTTCTTGCGATGTGAACCCCCTTCTTGCGATGTCTTTGTTGGAAGTGGACACTCCCAAATACAAGTCTCTATCCATGTGGCAAAAAAATCCTTGGCCGAGCTGCAGAAGGGTGAGAGTTCAGACTTCAGAGAATTTTGCACAAGAATGATCGTCACCATTTTGCATTAAAAAGGGTACCACCCATATGGACAAAGAATGTCACATGAGCCACTTGGAGCTCACCGTGAACTGAGGATCAATTTCTTTACAAAAGGGCTATCTCTCCGAAGAATCGACTCCAAAATCGACTTCCAAAGACTCCATGTCAGAGGCCGAATGAATCGCGCTGTGCCCAGTTCGGTAGCAAATTGCCCACCTGATTGCGGAGGTTTGCCATCCTCTAATCGAATTAAACGCAAAATCTGCCATCAAGACTAAAAATGCGAGTGCTACAAGAATTTGCTCAGCCAGGCCTTCCAGCTGCTCATAACATTGACCAGCTTCGGATAGGCACCCGTGCGGTCCTCCTCCTCGAGAATGGAACTGCAAGGCGCACTGCGGAACTGTTCGCGCAGGAACGTCTGCACTTCCAGCTTGCCGTCGGATTTTTCCTTGATGGTGATGCGCTCGTAGTCGCAGCAGTCGTCCGAGTTCAGAAACAGCTGGTTGGCGTCGTCGCTCTTGTCCTGCACCAGAAACTCCTGGTACGTCCAGTTCACGTCGATTTGCATCCGGTACTCGCCGCCCACTTTCACACTGGTCAGTCGGGCGTAACAGTGGCGATTGCCCACTTTCATGGTGAGCCCTTGCTTTGTGTTGTTCACGATCACCGTCGTCACCTTGGTGTCCATCATGCGAGACATCAAATCACTCACTACTCTTCAATTCGGAGCTAAAACGTACTCTAGTAGCGACAAACGTCGAAATTCGCACTGGAGCTGTGGTCAACTAGAGGCACTGAAGCGCAAATTGATAACAGCAAGCGGAGCCGTGTCTAGCTGTGGAAATGAAACTATAAAAGCCGAATTGGAAGTGAATCGCTTCACAGCTGAGGTATAGATAGCTTCTCCGAGAAGTTGGTTCCTTGCGGAAGTTGATTGATGTCCATGTGATCAATATCACTTGGCTGTGAAGGCGTTATAGTGTTGAAATGCCGGCAGGAAGCGCGCAAGCGACACCAGAATCAGGGGAATCAGACGCGGGGTCGGCGAGATGTGCACGTTCTTCCTGTCTGCTCGGGGTGCAGAACTGCAGATTGCCAGATTCCTTGCAATCCGCCCGTGTAACCCTAGGGCAGAGGAAGGGGCCTTCCTGGTTGCTTCGTCCAAAGTCGGCAGGACCTCCGGTAACGGAAACTGGCCTCAATTCACCGAATTTCTTTTGTTCAGCTCAACTGAACTAAGTTAATTTCTTGGCAAACAAATCATCCAATTTTGATCGTCCACAGTGTTGCGTTAAAGTTTTAAACTCCATCCATGCATTTGCAAAATCTCATACTCCGTATTTTGTACAGATGCTTTTGACTCCTCTTTGTTCTTCTTTTCTAGTATAACTAATATACAGGGAGTGAGCTCAAGTCAAATTGCTATCATCAAGCTAAATTTAGCCTTCGAATAGTTGGTTGATAATATTTTGATTATTTTTATGTTTGAATAAATGTTTATTTTTTTTGGTTTTTTTATTGAATTTTTTTATAATAAGTAGATTATTTATTAAAATAAATAGAAATTAGGGCCAAAATTAAAAAACAATATTATAGAATTGAAAATAGAAAATCAATTTTGAAGGAAATTTGTAATTGTATTAGTTGGAATTTAATACATGGAGCTTCGCAAGAACTTGTTGAATTTTTGAATTTTTTCAGATTTTCAAGTATTTGAGTTTTTTCAAATATTTGAAATGGAGTAAATATACAACTTATTAGGCTTCATTTTTTTAACTTTAAATCAAAACAAAAGATGAATATTTTGAAATTGACAATCAAAATAGTTTGACAAATGTGCACCCTTTGAAGGATGCTAAAACCTTAAGACTATTAAGTTTTCTAGAATAACTACAAAATATAAGGTCTGCAATTCTGAATGTTGAAATAGGAAGGATGCAAGTCAATAGGCTAAAATCTATAATAGTATGTCAATCTACTTCCAAATTTTGCCTAAAAATTTTCATTAGTTTAAATCTTGCACAATAGAGAGATTCAACTTCATAACTCATTTCTAACACTCCAATAAGGTGGAGGCACCTACTCCCATCAATATAAGCAGGTTTACATACTTTGAGGATGAGTCAACACAAAAAAAAAAAAATTAACTTGTTCGCAATTGAAAATCATGAATACATGTTTAACCCCCAAAGGTCAGAGACTATGTTTTCACCAAAAAGATTCCAAAACTGTCATTTCTAGTACAAGTACCAAATTTTAGAAAAAAAAACATTTTTGGACACATATAACCGTAGGATCTTGTATTAAACTTGTTTGAGAGCATGTAGAAAAATTTTCAGAATTTTCCACTTTGTAGATTGCAAGATATTAGCATTTGAATTGACCAAAAAAATTTTAGGCCTTGCAAAAAACCGGGCAGCTGCACTTCACAAGGTCACATTTAAATGAAAAAATGTCCAAAATGGTGGTTACCCTTTGGATTCATTCTTCTAGGCAAGTTGGCTACATGCTTGAAAATTTTCAGATCATTTGGAATTGTACAACATATAAGAGAAAAATAGGTTGTAGAAAGAAGTAGAGAATGATTGAAAACACGAAATTGTTAAGAATTTAATTATGGAATTGAAAAATGTCAATCCCAACTGTTGTAGTGTTGCAATAAACAATATACATTCTGTGCTTTTATTTTTTTCACAAAGTATTAAAAATTGAGTTAAATAAAGGACTTCAAAGTTTATTTTAGAGTAGAGAACCTATAACTACCCGCAAACTAGAACACCTCATAATTTTCATCTCACAAATCAAAATGGAATAACTCAAAGCTTTACATGTATATATAAATCTAAAGAACCAATTTCAAATTTTTCTTTCTTTTAAAAGTGATTTTTTAGAAATATTTTGAGTTGCCCGCTGACCATCAAAAATGACATATCATCCAATAACATTTTAACTATGTAATCAAAAGTTTTGAAAATTGTTGGGCCTTAAAGCTACTCTGTCCTTGGACACACCATGTGTGAAATTTTCAAAGATAAATATTAAAATTTCCGTCCGTAGTGAGCTGCCCAAAATCGCTACGTTGGCAAAAATACGCTGTTTGGTCCTTTAGGGGTTAAAAGATTATCAATTGTTTTTTAATATATAAGAATTTCAAATACACTGTATACACTATTATTTGCATTCATGTATGCAAGTTGTTTATTTTTGACTTCCTTTACAAATATTTTAAATATTTATAGAAGGTAAAATAATAAGAATAGGTACCTCCATCTTAGCTTGTACACCAATCTCTGAGCCAAAAATTCTTATAAGAGTGTTGGAAGTAAGTTGGAAATTGGTACTTAACCCTAATGGCACAAGGCCTTTTTTCTACCAAAAAACACCCAAAATTGCCATCTTTATAGCCAAAAGTAAAGAAAATTGAGAAATGTTTCTCTTGTACATCTAACCATAATATCTTACACCTAACTAGTATGAGAATGTGTGGAAAAAATTTCAGAATTTTTGACCACATAGATTGCAAGATATCTGCGTTTAAAGTGAAAAAAACAAGTTTTTCAGTACATTGTGGGACTAGATTTTATGACTTTGAACATTTTCAACTTAAATGTTTTGCACTACAGAGTTTTGAGCTTTTAATCTTTATAGTGGAGAAATGAGTTGAGACTCTAGAAGAAGAAAAAAATCCAAGAGAACTTTATTTTCATTATTAAAAAAATTGTTAAGCAGAAGTAGATACAAGATAGAAGGAAAATCTAAAATATTAATATCCTATATATGGAATTAAAAATCACTAATTCCCATACTAAGATTGTTCTAGCAAAAAAACTAAACCTTGTGGAACTTTTTTTTTTTAAATTGTAAAAATTGCATTCAGAAATGAATCTTACAAGTTATTTTTTTCAAGAAGATGCTCTAAGTGCCCAAAAAACAAGATTGTCCATCACTTTCTCACAAAAGATCCAAATGAAATGAATCAAAACTTTCCAAATAGACAAAAATATAATATATAAGAAAAAAAAAATTAAAAATTAAAAAAAAAAATTAAAATTTTTTGTTGCTACCCCTCGAAGGCTATTTTGAGCTTATTTGGATACAACTTTTTTTCCCGGGCATTGATTGAAAAAAAAATTATATTCCCATGAAGACTGACACTTGTCCCTCCAAGGGACAATGGGCTCTTAGAGGTTAATCAGAGGCTACCAATTTTAAAATCTAACTTGCAAATAAAGAAAAGATAGCTTAACTCCTAAGAGCTCAAGCGACCATTTTATGGTCACTGCTCAACTTCAGGCAAAATTTTCGGACAAAAAAAAAAGAGTTTTTTTTTTTTTTTTTTTTGCAAAAGATTAGGTTGTCTATCAATGATTATACTCAAAACTCAGATCGCTATGGTCAAACAAAAACTATAACAGAAATAGCACAAAATGTCTAGATTTGCTTAGTGCTGAAAAACTTACTATATGAGGAAAGTATTGGTGTTCTCATTACTAAATCTCATGCATTTTTTCACAAATCAATAGAAAACACAATTTTGACCAATCAAAAAAAAATTCAAACGCTAAAAATAGAAATTGTATTTTTGGTGAATTTTTGAATTTATATCTTCAAAATTCATTTTAAAAGTTCTAAAAATAACTTTATAATTTTGACCGTACGGATGCTTTCAACTTTTTGTGCTTCACATTATCTTCTTTGATGCAAACCTAAAAAAAATTTAGAACTTATATTTTATAGTACATTTGTATTTTGTCCAAATCCCTTGGGCTTCTAGGGATTAACCCCTAAATGACAAATGGCGTTCTTTTGCAACAAAGCACTTTTTGGTAGCTCACTACAAACGGAAAATTTACTTTATTTTTTTTTTAAATTTCACACAATATGTACCGGAGGAGTAGCTTTAAGGCCCAACAATTTTCAGAACTTTTAATTACATGGTTAAAAAACCATTGCATGGTATGCATTTTCAACGGTCAGTGGGCAACTCAAAAAAATTCTTGAAAATCATTTTTTTTTTTTTTAATTTGAAATTGGTTTCTTAGATTTATATATACGTAGAAAGCATTGAATCATTCCATTTGATTGTTGAGGTTAAAATTATGAAGTGCTCTAGTTTGAGGGCAGTTATAGATTCCCTACTCTAAAGTAAACTTTGGAGTCCTTTATTTAACTCAATTTTTAATATTTTTTGAAAAAAATAAAAGTATATGATGTAGACTATTTATTAAAACATTACAACCATTGGGATTGGCATTTTTCAATTCTGTAATTAAATTCTTAACAATTTATTGTTTTGAATTATTCTCTAATTCTTTCTACTTACTATTTTCAAAGAGTAACCACAATTGTGGACATATTTTCATACAAATGCAACCTTGTGAAGTGCTGCTCAGATTTTTGCAGGGCCAAAAATAGGGGTTTTGTCAATTCAGACGATACTATCTTCTAATCTACATGGTGGAAAATTCTAAAATTTTTTCTACATCTTCTTAAAATAAGCTTACTACATGATCCTACGGTTGCATGAGTCCAAAAATGTTTTTTTTCTAAAATTTGGGACCTATATTAGAAATGGCATTTTCGGAGCACTTTTGGTGAAAACATAGTATTTGACCTTTAGAAGTTAACACCTTCAGGACAGGAGGGTAGTCAAAATTTCCAAAATTGTACTACATAATAGTATATTATAGAATTCAACTTTAAAACATATATTAATGATAACTCTCAATCAATAGTTGTAAAATGTGATTCACAAGATCATATCTATATAGTATCAGCTTGCACACAAACCAATATTTTTCAATAAAATTTGAAGTCAAATATAGAAAATTCCTTCTAAAATTGATTGAAGGTTGAATATTTGTAGTTTCTATAAGAACTTTTTTCTTTGAAATTCAAAATGTTAAATTCCAAACATAGTGATTTTTGAAGATTTTCGATTTATTTTTTGATTCAATTCATTCCTGAAGGGTCATTTTTTGAACTAAAAAGGTTACTTTTCAAGTCAAACCTTTTGATAACTATTGAATAATAGAATATTTACATAGCAAAGTCTTCAAAATCTGTACCATAGAATGTTCAAGAAATAACACAAGAATCTTAAGAAATGGATGAAAAACTATATTTTTGTGTATTTGGGGATGTATTTGCATTCATCCATTGTTCAAAATAAATTGGGCTCAAAGGATTTTTTGAGTGAAATTTCACTAAAATATGGTGAATTTTTTTTTGTAAAGTATATTTAGCGAGATATTCTTCCTTGGATGAAACTGCAAAACCTTGGGACTGTATCACTCTACATTGGATGAATGTACATTCTGTTGGATGAGTAAATAAACTTTCATCCATATTGTAGGTTTCATCCATTCCAGTGGATGTAAATAGGTTCATCATCTCCAGTGTAGATCGCTGTCAGCACTGCCTAAAATAAATGAGAAAAAAAAAACTACCTGGTCCTCTGCGGGTTAATACGTATGAGAATTTTGCAAAACCCAAAATCTTGCATTTCAATAGTGTAAAGACTTGATTAAGGTAGAAGCACCAGTAGTTGATCATTTAAAGAGTTTTGGAGCAGATTGTGTGCAGTATGAAGTGGTGGAAATTTTTCCCATGTAGGAAGATAAGAAATATGGAGATTGCAAAAAAATTCAGAATTTAATTCCCAAAATCGAAATTACAGTGAATTTTGGGAGCCAAAAAGTGTATTCACTAGTAGACAATGTCTAGAGTCTTCCAATTCCGATCGTCAAGGATGCTCACTACTTTGGAACATGTGTCATAACCATATTAGTCCCAACCTTGAAAAGAACAAAAAAAAAACACTCCAAGCCTGGTTTCCAACCCAAGGTTGGAAATAGCACACCCTACAAGTTGGGTATTGGGCGTGGTCAACAACTAGTGATTCTACCTTAACCCCTAAAAGACCGTTGTCCCTTCGGGGGACAAATGCATTTTTGGGCAGGTACCTACGGGCTGAAATTTTGTCATGATTTTCTTAAACTTTTCTTGAAGATAGAAAAACTGATAAGCTTTATGGGAATATAATTTTTTTCACAATTGGTGCTCGGGAAAAAAAGTTATGACCAAATAAGCTCAAAACAGGGGACAACGGGCAGCAAAAAAAAATGGACAAAAATTTTAATTTTTTTTTATATATATTTTTTCTCATAGATTATATTTTTTCCTATTTGGAAAGCTTTAATTCATTTCATTTGGATTTGTTATGAGAAAGTTATGGACATTCTTGTTTTTTGGGCAGTTAGAGCATCTTCTTGAAAAAAATAACTTCTAGGATGCATTTTTGAATGCAATTTTTCAAATTTTTCAGTTTTTTTTTTTTCATGGTTTATACTACTTGCTAGAACAATCTCACCATCGCAATTAGTGTTTTTTTAATTCCATATAAAAGATATTAATATTTTAGATTTTTCTTCTATCTTATACCTACTTCTACTTAACAATTTTTTAAAGAATGAAAAGTAAGCTTTTTTGGATTTTTTTTTTTCCCTAGACTCTCAATTCAATTGTCCACTATAAAGATTTAAAGCTCAAAACTTTGTAGTGCAAAATTTTTAAGTTGAAAATGTTCAAAGTCAAAAATTCTAGTCACTCAATGTGCTGAAAACTTTGTTTTTTCCACTTTAAATGCAGATATCTTGCAATCTGTGCAGTCGAAAATTCTGAAATTTTTTACACACACTCTCATACTAGTTAGGTATAAGATCCTATGGTTAGATGTGAAAGAAAAACCATTTTTCAATTTTTTTTACTTTCTGCTATAGAAATGGCAGTTTTGAGTGTTTTTTGGCAGAAAAAGGGCCGCGGTCCATTAGGGGGTAATGAGCATAAGGCATGATACAGCAAGCACTTACCCCTAATTAAATTCTACTGAAAATTGACTTCTTGGAAAGCTACAAGCAAGTCTCACTCTGCAAAAGATTTGTAAGTTTATTACACACTCGCTAGGTAAGGTAAGTACACCCAAAAGCGCCACAAATTGGGCCATGAGTAATTTGAAGGCTCAGTAGATAATAGTGAGTACGGGATTGTAAAGAGATGTTTAGAAAAGGAAGAAATGCACAAAAAAATTCAAATTTTGACAAATATGAGAATACAGCAGGGATGCAAATTTTGGAAGTACAAGTTTCAAAAGCACTCATAAGCTGCACTAAAAATCAACAGTCACATGCACAAAGTTCCCCTCCCAAGGTGTAAGAATGAAAAGAATTGGAGTTGCAATCATGTTTAAAACAATGAAAATAAAATAAAATTAGTAACCAACAAGCAACAGAAAAGCTTGTCAGTAATCAATGGGAATTGTCTATGTATTTCAAAGAAGAGAAAATAATGATTACCTTGTCAGAGAAACAAATTAACATATGATGTGAGCTTAGAAGCATGTCACCAATACCAAAATGGCCAATGGTTCTTTGATGAATCACCATATTCATTCACCGATAATTTTCAGTAGATTACTATACTATTTAAGGGTTTAATCTAGGGTGCGCTTTAAGGCACTGCGCCATAATGGGGGTACCCACCTTAACTCAAAATCTAGACAATCATAAAAGAGAACACTCCGATCCTGAGTGGTGTTTACACATCTGTGAACATACACAAATATTCCCTGACCTCAGGTGACCCACAAACATACTGAAAGAGCTTGTGATCAGGTTACTACTCAGCAGGACGATGACTACCTTCGATGCCCAGGCAAGCACTGAGAACGATACTCGGATAAGATCCAAAGAAGCACGCACGGCACTCAATTTCAAATAATCAAACACCATGAGCAGTTTACAAAGGAGAAAGAGAGAACCGGGACAGATCCCACAATAAACGTTTTGATCAAAAACAACACCTACGGTCAAAAGACATGGCATGCAGGGCACCCTTATTCCAGCAGGCTCCACAAAGAGTAGCTGGATTCAATATGCTTGTAAGGGTTTATATTTATCTGTGGTTTTCATGCGATTGGAGAATGGGATGAAACAGGTTCCAAAGCACTCAAAAGAACCTTTACTTTGCAATTTCAAAGTCTCGGGAGATAGGCTCTATACCGTTCACGTTCTACAGGGGTGTATTTCTGGTTACTACGTTCCTAATCATATTCTATGTGGAGAGTATCAAATTCTTTTGAACTCAACCACGATCATGACATACTTAAAGGAGAGGAAAACAATAACGCCTAATAAAAACATAAGGGGTTAAAATTTACATTATGAGCTATTCTTGATCAATGTTGCGACCATTGGATGCTCTTCAAATCGATGCCTTCCTGTACCATCTCCCATAGAGGACTCATCTGCCTCAACTTAGTCACTTGATCAACAGTTAAAGCAATGGCCCTGTCAACTTCCTCCTTCGTGGTAAACCTCCCAATGCCGAACCTGATAGAGGTATGAGCCATATCTTCTTCCACTCCCAATGCTCGCAACACGTATGATGGCTCGAGACTTGCGCTAGTGCAAGCGCTTCCGCTAGAGACAGCTACTTCTTTCAGTCCCATAAGCAGGCTCTCCCCTTCCACATACGCGAAAGATAAATTCAAATTTCCGGCATACCTGTGCTCTTCGCTGCCGTTCAGAATGACGCCATCCAGCTTGGACAGTATGCCCTGGTGCAACCGCTGAGTAAGTGCTTTGATGTGTTTCTCGTCGTGCCTCATTTCTTCCCTTGCAACCTCGCAGGCGGCACCCATCCCTACAACCAAAGGAGTAGCGACGGTCCCGCTCCGAATGCCTCGTTCTTGTCCGCCACCGTTCATCTGTGCTTCCACGCGAACGCGAGGCCTCCTCCGCATGTACAGAGCTCCAATTCCCTTGGGACCATAGATCTTGTGAGCGCTCAAGGACATAAGGTCCACCTTCAATTCGTCCACATTGACAGGGATCTTTCCGACCGCTTGGGCAGCATCCGTGTGAAGGAAAATCTTGTTTTTCCGACAAAGTTCTCCAATCTCCGCAAGTGGCTGAATGACACCGATCTCATTGTTAACTAGCATAACCGAGATAATTCCCGTGTCGGGTCGAATGGCAGCCTGAAGCTCCCCCATATCAATCAAGCCATCTTTCCTAACAGGCAAATACGTGACATCGAACCCCTCCTGTTGCAAGTGGCGGCAAGAGTCGAGGACACACTTGTGCTCCGTCTGCGTGGTGATCACATGCCGCTTCTTCTCCTTATAGAAATGCATCACTCCCTTAATTGCGATGTTGTTCGCCTCCGTGGCGCCCGAAGTGAAGATAATCTCCTTAGGGTTCGCCCCGATGAGCTTGGCGATCTGCTCCCGCGCCTTCTCCACCGCCTCATCGCTCTCCCATCCATACATGTGCGTGCGAGAGTGCGGATTCCCGTATTGGTCGATGTAGAAGGGCAGCATCGCATCCAGGACGCGAGGATCCACGGGAGAAGTCGCCTGCATGTCGAGGTACAGCGGGCGACCAGCCATCATGACGCCCTTCATCAGAAGAGCGGCAGGAACAGAAACCGGAGGCGCAACAGGGCCGTCGTCGACCGCCGCGACGGCAGCGGCAGTGGAATTGGCGCGGGAGGCGAGAAAGGGAGAGAAGCGGCAGGCGGCAGCAGAGGCTCCAGCGCGGGCGCGCCAAAGCGACGCCAATGAGCGAGACACCATAGGAGGCGCCATTGCGAAGAAGCCTGCAGCAGAAGAGAAGAGAAGAGAAGAGAGGAATGGGAAAGGAGAAGTACTCAGCGAAGCAAAAATGGAACAAAAACAGAGGAACGGGAGCAAAAACAGAGCAACAAAAACTTCAACAAAAGCTTCAACAGAAACTTCGGAGTGACAATAGTTGCGGTGCAAAGGGAGAGAAACTTCGGAGTGACAATGGTTGCGGTGCAAAGGGAGAGAAAGAGACGAGACAGAGAAAGAAATGATATAAAAGAGTTACAAGCTGGGGGAGGATGTGACAACTGCAAGAAGGTGATGTGAACAAAAACACTTCCTTGTCACTTAGTGATGAAATGCCGGCAGAAACTCTGCCCACGTCTCCTGCCCTGAAACCCTAGCCTCGACCAAGGGCCGAGTCTTCCAGGATATCCTTTGGAGCAAAATTACGTTACCAAAATACTTTCAAGGGAATCTTTGAGGGTATGTTTCTTTTCATAATTTCATAATGTTGTTACACAGTATCGCTGAAACGACACCGCGAACACAAAGTGTCTGATGGATGACTTTCTCCAAAAATGTTCCTACTGGTCCAAAAATTAAATCATAATTGACTCAACACCTTTCACGAAAGCAACAATCTACTAGACCTTTTTTTTATATTTTTATGAAGTGCTAAAGCAACAATATTGAATGTTATAGTGGTGCTTCAAATTTCATCATTCATCCACATATTGGATAGAAAATATCACATTACTCATTAGTAGCACATTGTACATATCCATAATTCAATTTTCATCCAAACATTGGCGATTTCATCCAAGATTCTTTTTGAAGTTTATTGGCGATTTTTACCCTTATCATACTGTTTTGTTCTTTGGGCTTGGTGCACAATCCATTATTTTGGTGCAAATTGATGACGAATGGCCCCCAAAAAAACATTAATTCTAGGATTAAATAGTGCATGTGGATTTTAAAAAATTCTTTTGGAAGGACATTAAGGAAGTTTTGTGTCCTTTAGATGGTCAACAAAGCATCTTGCATTTTGAAGAATGAATGCTTTTCATCCATTTTTTTTTTGGCAACTTTATTGATGCTATGTTCACATCATTGAACTAAGTTCAAGACATTTTAGTTTATTTTATTTTATATGGGGTAGTTTAGTAAGAAAGAAGTGGGGATACGATTCAATGTATTTCAATATTTTGAGCTTCTTTTCCTTAAGAATTAATTGTGACATTTAAACAATTTCCTTTGTTGTTGAGCAATAGTAACAAAATGAAGTTGCTTAAATATAGTCTCTATTCCATTTTGAAATTTTGAAAAATTCCTTCAAAGAAGCACTTTAGTGAAGTTTGAAGTTGAGGATCTATAACTACAATATTCTACACTATAATGTACTTCTGTATTGAATATAGAATGACATATACTTCAAAATATAAAGGTATCTATTTAACAAAATTTAGGCATTGTTATTCCAACATTGAAATTTCTATTGGGGGGATTCTAAAACTATTTAGAAATGATAAAGGAAAGATGTGCATGTGGATGTTCCTAACATATTGTATCTATATAACAACTTAAAAAATTCATCACCTATGTTTTTCAATCAATTATCATGTAAAACCTTGAATGTTAAATAAAACAATTCATCCAAAATAGAATTTGATTTTCTGAAATTAAAATTTGGTGTGCTTAGATTGAAATTGCATAAGAATTGAATGCTAATTAATTGTACAAGGCAAAAAAATGTCAATTGTATTTTATATTATTCAAAATTCTTTGAATGGCACAATAGGCAATTTGTAATGGTACCAGACCCAACCATCTAATACAAGGTCCTACATTTGGAAATGCAAAATTAACAAGTTTTAAAGTTCTTTGCTCTTTGTAATAAAAATGGCAATTTTGAGTAGTTTAATGGAAAAAAGAACTTGGGACTTTGCAAGGGATTAAGTGATTACAAAATATGCAAAAAATTGGGACAAGGTTGATGAATGACTAGGAATCTCCTGTATAGGCTAAAGTGCAACTATTCATCCTTGGAACTTTGTTGTGAAAAGGGGAGGTCTTCAACAGTTTTTTGACTTCCAAAAAATGCTTTTGCTATTTCTTAGCCAATTTCTCACACGGTAATGGAAACAATCTCTCACACGGTAATGGAAAGGGGTGATTTCCAGGATCATCCCTTCGTCCTTTAAGGGTTAATTTTGAACATAAATTAGAGGAAGACTACCTAGAAGGGAGTAATGAGACGGGCACCATGAGCACCTTACCAATCTTCTACATCGACATTTGGACCTCCAAACTCAAGTTGCGAAGAGAGGCATTCAGACGAACGTGCAGGACAAAGTGAAGGCATCCTACTTAATTCAAAGTTAATCGTTGTCAATTTGCTACAGAATACTAGTTTCACAGTACCAAACATTATATTATTGCCTGAACCTTGATCAAATTGAAAACTAATAGAGATACGCGGACAAAAAGAAAACCTCAAGAAGATTGGATTCAAACAGAACTTTTGCTAGAAGGCAAGAACCAAGTAGAGTATTATAAACGTAGGTCGCAATCCACCTCGTTAGCATGAAGACACATTCACTAATCAGTGGCTCATTTCCTGGCTAAGCGATACTACAAGAGCTGTGCCAGGCAGCCATAAAATGCCTTGAGATCTTGGTCTTCCAGCCAGGTACAGAACTGCCAAATCATGACTGCTCTCATAATATTTTCCTCACATGGTGACCTCCTCAACAGAATGTCACCGGTCCATCGTTTATGCCGGGTAAATTACCGAACCTGCCACTGTGTCACTACGCCTTGACTTTGGGCTCTGCCACCACATAGTGGTAGGCAACCAGTAGCACAAATATTGAAACGCCCAAAAAGTTGGCGAAGAAACCCAAATCCGTGTCGTCGATCATCTGCACACAAAAATTCCAGATCACCATTGTAAGTCTATTGCAAACCAAACTGCAATTCGATTCGCAATAAACGTGGTCAACGCCATTCCACTGCGCGTAAGTAAATTGCTATCTATATTCAGACATGAACAAAGAACCATCGACCAACCCCAAACACATACACCTGAGAATTACGGAAGCTCCTTTTCATTGTCGGTGCCCGGTTATGACACAACTCTTAGCGATCCCAATGCCGAACGATGAAAGCACACCCATTACTCCTCTAACACTATCCCAACCATCGCAAAAACGTGAACTCCAGCTACGCAACCTCCCATGAAGCGCTAAAGAATTTTCAAGTGATTCACAAATAACCGATCACAGTCCACACCCCAAACCCCAAACCTCAAAACCCCAACTCTCCTAGGGTTTCAGTTCCCACGTTGCAAGCGGTCCCACTCACGATGATACCTCCCTCCCTTCTTCACGTAGGGAACCTCATCCAACGATCACCAATTCGGGAAAAGGAAAAAACTCATTCCGCTATCCCAATCGTGCGTCATAACCCCAACCGATCCAGCTCCCTTAGGGCAACAGAACATAGAACTGCGATTCATATATAAAACACCGATTGACATGGAAACGTGAATAAGTGGATCTTTCATACCTTGGTAAAGGAAGAAGGTGGTCGGACGCGGAGCAGGTATCGGGACTGGATGGCTATGGTAGGGAAGCGCTCGCTCCGTCGGAACAACAGCACCAACAACAATTGCGGGTCTGTAAACACCGCGTTCAATACCGAGGAGAAAACGTACGTGTACGTATTTGCATCACGTTCGCCAGAATACCGTACGTGTAAGTCAGTTTCGGAAATAATTAGGGAAAATTTAGAACGTGTGTAAAATTTTAAACAAGTCGTGTGGGCCCCCGAGAATTACGTACAAAATCATAAATTGAAGAAAGTTAAATCTAGTATGAAGATTAAATTATTTTAACCCCTAAAGTCACAAGGCCTTTTTCCATCAAAAATCACTCAAAACTAGCATTTCTATTGCAAAGAGCAAAGAATAAAAATAAAAAATGAATTTGCATAAGATCATCTACTAGACTAGTGTTAAAATGTATGGGAAATTTTTAGAAACTTTGACCATATAGATTGCAAGATATTTGCATTTGAAGTGAGGAAAACAAGCTTTTTTGCACCTTGCTTGATTAGATTTTTTGGCTTTAAATCTTTTTGACTTAATATTTTTGCACTATTGATTTTGATATTCTAATTTTTATGGGCCCTGTTGGAAACGCAGACGCTCCCAACATTGGGAACATCGGCGTTTCCAACGGGGAACGGCCGAAACGTGAATTCGGGGAACAAGGCGAAACCCCAAAAAAGTTCTGAACCTCTGCTTTTGCAGCTCTGGAACTTGGAACTTAGTTCTAAATGTTTCAATAATGTGCAAAAAAGTTTCAAAGCACTGCTTTCAACACCTATAAGAAATGAATATGAAGATAAGCAGCAGATAGAGATTTCATCACTTTCTTGTGAAAAAGCGCATTCAACCTCTGTCTACTCCCTCCAATTGGAGGGCACTTGGATAACTGATTGGAATTATCAACGCCGGCAGCTTGGGAAGACTTCAGTGACATTCAGTGGAATTATCAACGCCAGTGACATTCAGCTATCTGTTTCCATCTCAACTGGCATCCTCGGCGCGGAAGGAGATTGTTTTTGAGTCTAAACTTCAGAGTCTGTTTCCTAAATCCTAATTTAGTATCTGATGCATTTCCATGAACACTACGCTTCCTTCCTGCAAAACATTCAGCTCCAATGCAGCTCATATCCTGGGGAAAAGAGTCAGGATCATCCTCAGACCGCTCATCCAGCGACAAAGATAAACTTCTCCGCCTGTCCTTTCGAAATTTCTTATCAGTTTGTACGTTAAAAGCAGGCACCGACTTTTGAGGTCTGCGCGAGCATGCACAGGCTGATTAGCAGACCAAATGAACATACCCAGCTTTCAAATAATACTGAAAGAGTTCAAAAAAAAAGAGAGAATATTGAAATTGACTACAACGTATTATCATTATAGAACTGCCAATTGAAAGGCCAATTTTAAACATCTTAAAGGGAAATCAACTAAATTCATCCCACTGAGCCTCATTCAAATTGGTACAACTCTCCCACTCATCCACACTGTACACTAACTGGATACCTCAGTATCTAATATTCCAATTAAAATATGCAAATCGCTGCACGTGCGTTTACCATATATTTCGGAATCAAGGAATACTCAGATACAGCTCACGATACAAGAATTTGATTATAGCGCATTGCCAGGTTCAGAGTCAGAGCATCCCCACTAATCTGTTCTCTATCCCTAAACTTGAAGTCTCAAAGCAGTCAACCTTGACTTTATGTAGATGAGACCTCGCGAGTTCTCTAAATGAGCCTCTGGATACAGGATTCGGTGAGAGTTTTACAGAATTCTGTATAATTTACGGATACAGAATTTAGAAAAAGTTTGGTGCTGTGAACTTTCTGCATCCCTATCTGCATCCCAGGTCCTCTTCCCTAAACTTTTAGGGAAACGGAACTCCCTAGTGGGGATGCTCTCAGCATGGTCAAGACAAAAATTCACCTGATATTTGTTACATCTTTAGTAAATTCCTTAGAGCATCCCCACCAGGGAGTTCCGTTTCCCTAAAAGTTTAGGGAAGAGGACCTGGGATGCAGATAGGGATGCAGAAAGTTCACAGCACCAAACTTTTTCTAAATTCTGTATCCGTAAATTATACAGAATTCTGTAAAACTCTCACCGAATCTTGTATCCAGAGGCTCATTTAGAGAACTCGCGAGGTCTCATCTGCATAAAGTCAAGGTTGACTGCTTTGAGACTTCAAGTTTAGGGATAGAGAACAGATTGGTGGGGATGCTCTTAGGCAGCACGGCCTCCCAGTCGCTTTTCCACTTTGAAAAGAGACCGAGAACCACTTCTGCCATGGGGGCCATTTTCTTGTAACTGCAATATTCGAGGTAAGGTGGCTCCGAATGATTCTGGGAAGTATTTGATGCTCCTATCTCCGGGGAAGATATTTTGTCATCTCCCGTCGCTGCAGTAACATTCGGCTGCTGAGTGACATCTGAGTCAAAAGTTTTGTTCTCCGTCATGAACAACCCATATTAGTCTCAGGCAACGTCAGCAATGCAGGAATCCCGTTTGCCATCTCTTTTAGAACCAACCACGGCTGCCGATAATCACGACTGATTGTACATAGATAGTATATCGTTGAACCTTTCATAATCTTGAACTGACGCTCCTTCCCTGGGGCAGGAGCCACTGTGGCCCCCTGCTCATGTAAAATAAAAAATAAACCACATCAGTTGTGAAACACAGGGCATTGCAGCTTCACACACAATGATTACATCGTCACTGCCGGTAATGATTAAGCATTTCTGCGTCATATAATTCACTCAAGATTTAACAAATGCCAAATAAAAGATAACACACGTACAAGAAGATTGATGCATCCATGGCGACCAATTTGATCTGAATTCTTGAAGTGGAGAATTCACGAACTTACGCCACCCCGAACGGTCTCTCTAGCAGTCTTGGCATTTTCCTCAGTGACCTTCGATATGGCCTCGGTGTTCCGGGGACGCTCGATTGACCTCGACGAATGAAACGACCTATTGAAAACACGAACCCCTGGTGCAAACAACAGAGCAACATGACGTTGACTCAGTCAAAAAACGATCGTCAATACAAACCAGTTGTCTTCCAATTGATTGATGTCATAAAAACCAAGCTCCAAGCAAAAGCCACGATGGATGTACCTGGGTGTAGGAGTAGTGCGTGCCGCTGCCGCCATCGACGATGGTGGTGTTGGCAGCGAATTTGCCATTTGCATTCTCCAGAATGAAAGACGCCAAATTGGCGTGCGTGACGGTCGAATTCTTCCTTCGCCGCACCTTGAATCGCCTCTACCCTTAGCCCTCTGCCGTCCGCCCCAGCTCTCATCTCGACTATTCAACTCGGGCGTCAATCGATCGACTCCTCACAAAACGCAAACCCAAAACTCTCAAGTGCTCGGATCCATTAAACTCGACCCCAATCCAGCCCCGATCACCGATCCAATTTCCAATGTACCCAATCCACGTATCTCCAACCCCACCATGAGAAGTCAAACAATCAAATACTCCTGCACAAAACGAGCAACACAAACAATAATTTCAAACTAAAAATCTACAAGAACTTCCACAAATTGATAAGGATCGTGATACCGCGATCACGCTCCGCATTTGGCTTGTCTAGAAACATGCACACTCGAAAGAGCGCTTATTATGCATTCTCGCCATTATGCTACTCCAAGGAGGGTTTCATTCTGGACACACCAGCACCGACGCAATTTCTAACCGCTGGAATGTTCCGTTATAGTGCTCCACAGCTCTCAAATGCCAGAGGATACATGATCTGATCCAACTCCTGAGGAACGGAAACCGAAGGACGAAAACATTCACAACACGCAGAAGTAGAAAACTCCAAAACTCGGTTGCAACAACAAAACTCAGAACACAACTATTCTAGGCGCTGCATCACGAATGCTATTCCAAATTTCTCTCGCCGTCGCTCTGGAGCAAGCTCAGGCTCTCGTAACTTACCTTGAAATGGCATACTGATCACACAATGGCTTCCTCCGATTAGGGTGGAAATGACCAGGGGCGTAGAATTGTATCTTATATAACACAATTATAGATTTATAAAATGTTACATCATTGAATTTGTCTTTTAAAGCACTTTCACATCAACTGCAATTACAAAGCCTTCTATGCCAAACTAGTCTTTGAATTACACATCATTAGGAAAAAATTCCGCCCTCAACAAGGCCGCTAGCCTTGCACCTCCGATTAGGGTGGAAATGACCAGGGCCGTTAGAATCATCAGATGTTTTGAAGAGGTGGATGTATTGGATAGTTTGGATGGACTAGATGAACCATGTGACTACTTAAAAGTAGTCACATCATGAAGGTTAGGATCATCGAATGTCCCAGACAAGAGAGCGAAATGGACGGTTTGGATGGACAATTTGTCCAATGTAACATCTATGTTTGAAATGGTAGTTTTAACTACCAACTAAATTCTTTCTTTTAAATATGATATCTTATTTTAAAAACTTGAATTATTATATTATGTCAAACGAGATTTTTTTTTTTTTTAATTTATTACAAAAATTTATTTTATTTATTATAATTAAATAATTAGCTTGAAAATGTATTTATGATCTGAGTTTCCTTGCAAATTAAAGTAGAGTTGCTTACCTAAGGTTCACTATAAGAAATCAGAGTTTTTTTTATGTTTAAGATGTTATATTGGACATTGATCATTGTTGACAAAAAAACACAGGTTGTAATATTTGACGTCACCTAAAAGCTGTCAACTTAGACATTGATTGTTATACTGAACGTAAAAAAAACAAAAAAAAACATATATTGTTATATATTGTTATATTAAAACATGGCTTTCTTATAATGGTTGAGCTGTTTATTTAGCTGCAGCACGAGTTGCGGTTCTTGTATATCTTCATTACTGAAGCATTCCTTTCACAATGCGACCGCTTTGGTACTTAGAACTAAGGGTTACTGGAATATCTAACATCAACCATTTTTGATGCATATATGGTCACTTGAGTTCACAAATCGTTAGCTCATTTCAATTTTCCGATTGATCATAGCATTGAGTCTACTTTCTTTCTGCAACTGGTGCCAATTGGAAGTTGCAAAATAACTGATGCTCCTCGAGGACTACATTAAGCAGGACATATCATACCTCCAGATCACTGATACTGGTGATCCCAATAACAAATTTAGGCGGAAGTTGGCAGAGTTGATGAGGAGCAAAAAATATGCACATGTTACCCTCTATTGGGACTACAAGTACAATTCAATCAATTCATGCGTTGACAGCTTCCTACACCGTATGTTTACCTTCTCTTTTGCAGTGTGTGCTAAGCTTGGTCTTTTAACGGATCACAGTGATTCTCTCATGATTGAAATCTTTAACAACTTGTTATAGCAATAGAACCACATTCCCTTCATAGGTTATAGTTTCATAGGTTATAGTTTCGTACCCCTAAAGGACCAACATGCGGCATAGAAATTTTGGGCAGGTATGTGTGACTAGAGATTTGCATATTTTGGGCTGAAATTTTTAAAGAAGGTGCAAACAAGGAATATTTTTCATATACACCAAATTTCATGACATTTGGAAGTACGAGTCAAAATTTATGGCCGAATATGTTGTTTGTTTCTCAACTCAGGCAGTTCAAGCAGATCAGAAAAAATCACTTTTTTTTTAAAGAAAAATTTGAAATTGGTTTACTAGATTTATATATACATAGAAAGCTTTGAATCATTCCATTTTGATCAATAAGTCAAACCTTACAAGGATTTTTAGTTTGCGGGCAGTTATGGATTGTCTACTTGAAAATAAACTTTGAAGTCATTTATTTCACTCAGTTTTCAATATTTTTCCAAAAAAATAAAATTGTAGGATGTAGATTGTTTATTGAAACATTGCCACCATTGGGATTGGCATTTCTCAATTCTATAATTAGCTTCTCAACAATTTAGTGATTTGAACCATTCTCTACTTCTTTCTACTTATTATTTTTTTCCTATATGTTGTAGAATTTCTAATAATTTGAAAAATTTTCAAGCATGTAGCCAACTTGCCCTAAAGAATGAATCTAGAGAAGCACAACCAAGTTTGATTTTTGTTCATAATAATCTAACCTTGTGAAGTGCAGCTGCCTAGTTTTTTGTAGGGCCAAAAAATGGACTTTTGCCATTTCAAATGCTAATTACCTTCCAATCTACACAATGGAAATTAATGAAATTTTTTCAATACATTCTCAAACCAGAATACTACAAGATCCAATGGTTACATGTGTCCAGAAATGATATTTTTCAAAAATTTGATACTTGTCCTAGAAATGGCAATTTTGGAGCACTTTTGGTGAGAACATAGTCAAAGAACTTTAGGGGTTAAAGTCTTGAATCCAGTAGAGAATAATAGTAAGAGATTGTTTGTGGAATATATTGGAGATTTTAGAAGTCTCTAGTTGTGGTAGTCAGTGAATCTGTATAATTGATTTTCAATTTGTTCCAAAAGACAATTTATGAGTTTTACCTAATCAAAGTAATTTGGGTCATTCATTTGGCTTCTAAACTTCTTTATTACAGGATTTTGGTGTTACGTTCTAGAATAAATATTATTGGCAAATATTGCGAACCATAACAAGTGTAACGTTTTTAATAGATGGATGGTGAACTACTTGGAATTAAATGGTAATGAGGGCCTAACTTTGCTAAAGTGTTTCTTAATTGAAATAAAAGTTATTTGGTCATTCTATATTTTCATCTTCAAGATATCAAATTTTGAGTGTTTGAAACATTACAAAAGAACTGAAATAAAATTTGTAATAGCTGAATTTGTAGAGGTGGTTGTAAGTTGATGTTTATATTGTCAAACTCTAATATTTTTCACTCTGCCTATTTCATTTTGTTACCAATTTCATTTTGTTAGCATATTGCCATAGAAAAGTGCAATTTTTCCTTTAACTCCTTCGAACCAATTGGATTATTCCATAGCTGATTCATAGCTGTCAGTGGAGTCTAACTATAAATACCTTACTTTGCTAAAAGACGATTCTCAATGATTGGGGTTGTTTCTTCACAGACTTGAAGGCACTTGAGGTGGGTGAGAAAATCTGCGAAGGGATTCAAGTTGACATCTATGAAGCTTACAACACACATGATGGTCCTTTCAATTTGGTGGTGAAGGTGATGAAGGGAGATACTTCATTCAAAAGTTTTGAAACCCAATGGCCCATTGAATGTTGTCTACTCATTTCAAGTATAAACATCTATTTGATTGCCTTTGACTGCAATTTTGGGAGGAACAATGTTACATGTTCAAAGGTTGCATGTCCGATTTGTATTTGTGAGAGAAGATGTTGCCAACATTGCCACATGTTTTGTCTAATCAAGAAACAGGCTTAAGCGTTGGCATTACATCACTGGTTGATTATGCTATGTGGTATAATCACACGTTTGATCCGATTGCAAAGCAAGTGATTAATGCTATACAACAAGTTTGTAATGAAAATTTAGACTTGAATAGTCATCACATTGCTTCGGATGAAAAAGACCATGCCTTATTCCTAGAATGGTGTTGTGATGTGGGCCGTCTATAAGTTAAAAATAGACACTTTAATGTATTTCCATATTAGCTCTATGATAGGAGTTTAGTAACTCAAAGGTTGATTGGTGGTTATTTTTAAATTAGCTTTCATATTAACTTTTAAATTTTAACTACTTTTATTTTATTTAGTAGGCTTAAATAGTATTTAGTAGGCTACATATATTATTTAGGAATTAGGAATATTTGGGAGAAAATATTTTCTATTTGTATTATTGATTATCACATGAGTAGAGATTTGAGGTCAAAAGAGGGCTGTTTTAGGCCTATTCTCCTTGCCTGTTCCCATATTCTGAACTAGCATTACTGTCAAAATTAAAATTAAAAACTAAAACTAAAACTAAAATGAAAATGAAAATGAAAAATGAAAATGAAAATGAAAATTATAGTTAAAATTATAGTTAAAATTATAATTATAATTATAATTATAGTAAATAACTATAATTATCATTATAATAAATAACTATAATTTTAATTATAATTTATTTATTTTTTTCAAAAAATTTGAGATGGCACTATTTCAACCATGTCAGACTATGCATGTGGCAGAGTTCGTAGGCTGGAAACGAGCTAGGAACTTGTAGTCTTTTTTTGGCATCAAATATCTTTTAATGTGATAATTGATTCTTGATTTTTATTAAAAAAATTATACAAAAATTTACCTCAGCTAGGAGCCCTATACTTTTCTGGACCAACCACAAACTTTACAACAACAATCCAAAAAAATATTGGCAATCCATTGAATAGACAAAGGATTGCAGATGTTCATGATTCATGGTTCAACATCAAGTCGTAATATAAGAAAAGTCAGGTTTCCTTAATACTTGGCAATTACAAATAAAGTGCACTTTGACAACCTTGCATTGTCAATGGAATTCAGGCATAGACCTATCGCCTATGTTTAAATCCTTTTGAGCGGCAAGTTTTGCAGTTTATTGCTATGCATTGTTTTATAGAAGAACCAATTTCTAACTTGCAAGATTTTCCACTCCAAAGTTTCAATTATAATTCACTCTTTCAAGTTAGAGATGCATGCATTTCTACCATTTGACAAAGTGATTTCTCTTTAGCGGCCTATTTGCATCCTAAATTTCAAACTACAAAGTTTGAAAACACTAATTACTTATTACTTGATAGGGTTATAGTGATTCAATTCCATACTATAGTATGAACTTCAAGTATTATCAACACCCTTCATTCAACAACTTCATATCTTAGACAACAAGCACAAGTTATGCAAGATATTGGTGCATTACATGTCATTTGTGAAGGGAAACAAGTATGCATCCTTAATATTACTAATATTCCTTTTGTGACAAATTTTCTAGTTCTTACTTCATGATACTCAATATTATCACCAGATGAAGCACTACTAGCTATGGTAAAAAGCAAATTGTATAAAAAACAATAGTGCTTCATCTGGTGATAATGTAGGATATCGTGAAGTAAAAATTAGAAAATTTGTCACAAAAGGAATATTAGTAATATCAAGGATGCGTACTTGTTTCCCTTCACAAATGACATGTAATGCACCAATATCTTGCATAATCTGCGCTTCTTGTCTAAGATATGAAGTTGTTAAATGAAGGGTGCTAATAAGGTAAAAGACCCCATTGCGGTCAAAATTAGGAGTGTGCCTACATGCCATTGCTGAAATTTTTCAAATTTTTTCCCACACAAAGATAAGTGTAAGAGACAGTGAGGGCATTTGAAATTATATTTTTTGGATCAAGTATGAATTGGTTCTGAATTTTTGAAGTGATCAGCCCATAGGAGTTTGTAGGCTACTTCATGACCAACAAAATCTGAATCCAATATGGTCATCTTCCTACCCAATGTAGTTACAACATTTTCAAACATGGAAGACCTAAAAAGTCAATTTTTACAAAGAATTTTACATTGAAAAGTTGGAAGTACCTATTGAGGTCACTAATTACTCCATAACTACCATGTAAGGCATTGATTGTGGTCTAAAAAACCACAATGGGGTCATTAGGTGTCCATCATGGGTCATTTGACCGCAATGGGGTCATTTACCTTGATACCTGAAGTTTGTATTACAGTTTGGAATTGCATTATTGCAACCATATCAAGTAACTAGTGTTTTCAAACTTTGTAGTTTGAGTTTAGGATGCAAATAGGCCGCTAAAGAGAAATCACTCTGTCAAATGGCAGAAATGCATGCATCTCTAATTCAAAAGAGTGAATTATAATTGAAACTTTGGAGTGGAAAATCTTGCAAGTTAGAAATTGGTTCTTCTATAAAACAATGCATAGCAATAAACTACAAAAGTCACCACTCAAAAAAATTAAACATAGGCCCACTACAAGAGAAAGGGGTGTTTTAAGTATGGTCCTAATAGTATTGTCTTTTAAGTGATGACCTTTAAGTAAGGTTTTTAGTAAAATATTACTAAAAAGACAGTCTTTTCAATAATATTTTACTAAAAAACTTACTTAAAGGTCATCACTTAAAAGACAATACTACTAGGACTATACTTAAAACACCCTTTCTCTTGTAGTGGCGATAGGCCTATGACTGAATCCCATTGACAGTGCAAGGTTGTCAAAGGACACTAAATTTGTAATTGCCAAGTGTATTAAGGGAACCTGACCTTTTCTTGTATTATGACTTGATGTTGAACCATGAACATGAACATCTGCAATCCCCTTTGTCTCTTCAACGGATTGCCAATAATTTTTTGGACCGTTGTTGTGAAGTTTGTGGTCAGTCCAAAAAAGCACAAGGCTCCTAGCTATGCTAAATGTTTGTATATTTTTAAACAATAATCAGGAGTCAATTATCAAAAATTAATAATACAAATAGAAAATATTTTCTTCCAGATATTCCTAATTCCTAAATTATATATGTAGCCTACCAAATACTATTTTATCCTACTAAATAAAATAAAAATAGTTAAAACTTAAAAGTTAATATAAAAGCTAACTTAAAAATAACCACCAATCAACCTAAACTCCCATCATAGAGCTAATATGGAAATACATTAAAGTGTCTATTTTTAACCCCTAAAGGACCAGTCTACTATTTTTAGCAACATAGCAATTTAGGCAGGTACCTGGGACTAGAGATTTTCATATTTTAAGCTGAAATTTCAATACAAGGTGGGGACGAGGAATATCTTTCATGTGCACTAAATTTCATGACATTTCAAGATAGGAGTCAAAAGTCATGGCCTAATATGTTATTTTTTTTGCCAAGCGGGCAGTCTGGGCAGGTCTGAAAAAATCACTTTTTTCAAAAATAAAAACTTGAAATTGGTTTTCTAGAATGATATATAGGTGGGAAGCTTTAAATCATTCCATTTGAACAAATAAGTAAAAAGTTTTAGGGTTTTTTAGTTTGCAGGCAATTACGGATTTTTTACTCTGAAATAAACTTTGAAGTTGTATATTTAACTCAAAACTTAATATTTTTTGAAAAAAAAAATCATAGGATTTAGGTTTTTTTATTAAAACATTACAACCATTGGGGATGGACATTTTTGAATTCCTTAATTAAATTCTTAACAATTTAGTATCTTGGATCATTCTCTACTTCTTTTTACTTACTATTTTTTTTTATATATCTTGTACAATTGCAAATGATTTGAAAATTTTTAAGCATGTAGCCAACTTGTTAAGGAAAAATAATTCAAAGAAGCACTACCATTTTGGACTTTTTTTCATACAAATGTGACCTTGTGAAGTCAGTTGCCCTGATTTTTGCAAGAACAAAAAAAGGATTTTTGCCAATTCAAATGCTAATATCTTCCAATCCGCATGGTGAAAATTTTTGAAATTTTTTCCATATCTTCTAAAATTAGATTAATATAATATCCTACGGTTACATGTGTCAAATTTTTAAAAAAAAATTGATATTTGTACTAAAAATGGCAGTTTTTGAGTGTTTTCGGTGAAAACATAGTCATGGAACTTTAGGGGTTAACTTATAGATGGCCCACATCACGACACTGTTCTAGGAATTAGGCATGGTCTTCTTCATTTGAAGCAATGTAATGACTATTCAAGTCTAAATTTCCATTACAAACTTGTTGTATAGCATTAATCACTTGCTTTGCAATGGAATGAAACGTGTGGTTATACCACATAGCATAATCAACCAGTGATGTAATGCCAACACTTAAGCCTGTTTCTTGATTAGACAAAACATGTGGCAATGTTGGCAACATCTTCTCTCACAAATACAAATCAGACATGCAACCTTTGAACATGTAACATCGTTCCTCCCAAAATTGCAGTCAAAGGCAAATCAAATAGATGTTTATATTTGGATTGAGTAGACAACATTCCAATGGGCCATTGCGTTTCGAAACTTTTAAGTGAAGTATCTCCCACCTTCACCTTCACCTTCACTACCAAATTGAAAGGACCATTACGTGTGTTGCAAGCTTCATAACCCCTAAATGCCCAAGGCATGTTTTGGGCTTCTTGGAATTTGCTCTAAATTGAACAAAATGCCAACATTTTCATAAGTTGTATCAATTTTTTTTGAATTGTAACTGTACAAATTCAAGCTGGACATGTTAGAGATCTCATAGGAAAATAAAATACAACAATATCACTTATGGAGTGAAAGATTATAATGTTTGACCACAAGGGTACTAAAATTGCAAAAATCTTTCAATCTTCTTTACACAAGTCAAATCTAAAAAGTTGGTGATCAAAAAAATATGAGGTTAAAGGGCCTAACTTGTATAACTCCGATCAATTTATGGCTTCTTAAAGTTTACTATACAATTTTTTTAAATGAATTTTGAATGTGATTTTTTCTCCAAGATCTAGTGTATTTGAGGCTCATTTCCAAGAGCTCTCAATACTATAGGAAGTCAAGATTGCACATCCTTGTACAAAAACTTGAATAGAAGAATCACTATCATTTATTTTCAAAATCGGATTTTTGATTCTAAAATTAGACTTCAAGAAGAACTTTAAAAAAATATAAACTACTAAAAATAGCAACTTGGTTAGGTTTGATTTAACTTCAAAGTTTTGCGAACACCAGATTTGGGTGCCTTGGGCATTTAGGGGATAAATATCAGTCCGCTGATTTTCTCACCCACCTCAAGTGCCTTCAAGTCTGAAGAAACAACCTCAATCATTGAGACTCTTCTTTTAGCAAAATAAGGTATTTACAGTTGGATTCCGCTGACAGCTCTGAATCAGCTGTGGAATAATCCAGTTGGCTCGAATGAGTTTTTGGAGTCTCCATCTCAATTTCAATCTGAAAAAATGAAATGGCTTGTCCCGTTCAAGGGAAGGCATAGTTGATAAAGAGAAGCTTGCCATGCTCTGGACAGAATCCATTCCAACAAAACTGTCTTTCTACCTTGCTGCCTTTACAATTGGCTGCCTAGGCTCAGAGTAGGAGTTTCCAACAGAGCTTATTATTATGCATTATTAGATGGCAGCTTCGGCAAGGTTTGACCCACAATCCCTACTTCTGTACAAATGTAGAGGAATTGACGTTGTGAAATCTCCATTAATGAGAAGGAGAAGTGAACTTCGCAAACTCATGAAATGGTTTCACTACACTAAAAATGATATTTAGTGTAGTATGACATTTAGTGTTTTACCCCCCTACCAACCACAACACTAAATCTGAATTGTAGCGGATTTAGTTCATTTTTTTAACGTGTTCATTTTTTTAACGTGTTCTAACACTAAATGTAAACCTTTTCAGATTTCAGATTTACCATAGAGCATATTTAGTGTTAGAAATTAGATTTAGTATTACTTACTTATGATATTTAGTGTCAAGGTTCGTAATTAGTGTTGCCAACACTAAATATCATTTTTAGTGTACTGTAGATGAAGACGAAATCAATACAAACGGCCCCCCTCCCCGTCTCCTTTGACAGGATAAATCAGTATAGCACCTTCTTCCAACTCGTGTTAGTCATCGAACCAAGAAGTTCTATTGAAAGTTTTTGAGTGTTTTGAGTTTCTAGGTAAATATGGGTATAGCCATGCGAGCTATCATATTGAAACCCTCTGAAAAGTTGCTACCAGGACGAGATTCTCACAATCCACGCATGTTATTTTCATTTGGGGATGTCGGTGTGAGCTTTCGGTTCCAAAAATAGAGGTGACTCTGTTCCAAGACTTGAAAACTCAATGCAGCAGCATTGGAGACAAGATATTGGGCTCCAAATCAAGCAGGACCAAATTTGGAAAAGAAAAAGCGACAATTTGCAACACAAATTGCAAGCTGCTCTCACACTCAATTAAAAGCTAGAGAAACCAGGTAGAAGATTTCGTGCAGCTACACTGTCTTGGTCATGCAAGACAGCAGCTGCTCACACAATGCTCGCAGCTGTGGAGAAGAATCCATATTAGCCACAGTCGCCACTGCTCGGCGGGCATCTTCAATATACGGAGCAATCTCTTTGAGGACGCTGTCTTCGCTTGCTAAGAGCGAGGCCAGTACCTTCGTACCTGCAGTTCGCTCCTGTTGGACATTCATCAACAGAACATCAAAAGCACAAAATCTCCTGATCAGGGAAAGGAAATAAGGTTTAAAAAGCGCCCTCTCAACCAAGAGAGGCTACTGCAATACATGCAAAAAGTTTGAAGATTAATTTGGATAATGCAAATCGCAATACTAGCTGTCCAAGATCTTTGGCCAATGTCACATACAGGATCTTGCAGAAGGTTAGGATTTCGAAATCTGAAGGTTCACAAAGACTGATTTTGATTACCTCTGTTGAGTAACGACCTCCAATAATGCTAATCGCAAGGTTCAGTAGATCAGCTGCGAATGGAACTATGGCTTGTCCTTTGAGATGATAAATAGAAGTGAAGAGGACTTGAAAACAAGCTGCCCGCAGATTTGGCCCAGAGCTCACCTGCACCCAAAGCATTTCAATGAGCATCACACAGTTTATAGAACAGAACGCATGAAGTTCACTTGATCAAATGAAAAGACAAAAAACTCTGAACGTACAATTCTAATCATAAAAATGTGCACCATTAACCCCCAAATGCCTAAAAGGATATATATGTCCAATTCATAAACTTCATTGAAGACAGTTTCATTCCAATTGAAACATCTACGTAGGTGATAATGGGATTATCAAATTCACAAGGAAAATTCACGTTATGATACTGGATTCTTGTAGATGGGTGTCTATGGTTATTTGAGAAATATAGTTGTCAATCGGGGAGCTAAATTTTCTCTTTGTGCGTAAAATTACTAAGTAATAAAGTTTAAGAGATTTTGATTACCGTACATTGAATAAGAAATTTTGCGGACTTTTTATATCATGTTGATAGCTTCAACATTATAGAGCGAGTGCAATTTCAATTGTAAGAATGTGAGTTTCTTAGGATGACACCCAGTGTTTCTAAAACCTTAATATGAAGAAACATTCTCACACGAAATGAACACCAAAAATGAAATAGATATACCAGAAAATGTTGAAGGAATGAGATGAATACCTGAATGAAGCTCATGATTGGCGGTACGACAGCCCGGGCATATGCAGGTTTGACACTAGCAGAAATCTTTTGGGAACTACTGATCAGGACATTGGCCATGCACACTTGGTAGACCTCGGGAGCTGGCTGGGCATCTTCACACCCTGTGACGCAAAATTTGAAATGCTTTTAGAACGAAACTTGAATACAAATAGAGATAAAAAGAAGCAGGTGACTTTGTTAACTTATCACTTGAAATTAACTACAGGAGGGAAGAAGGCTGCAGTGACATCTCAGATTGATATTCCTACCTCTCTCAACTTCTGATAACCTCAGTGTTGCAGAAATTGAAGTAATCGGCTGACCGCCTCCAACACACTCGATCACCGAAGAGAGAATTTTCCATCTTCTCTGAGGTTCTTGTTTACCTGCTTCAAATTGGAGAATGTTAAAGATGCTGTCTGAAATCACGAAGAGACACAAAGATAAGCAGAAATCAGAAAAACGCTAACTATGTACTCTTCACGTATTATGCAAACACGGAACATTGAGCTATTAAAAATCAAGCCCCAAGAAACCATACTCATTAGCGTGATATCCTCTGAAGAGAGCAGCAAGCAAAACAGAGGACAGCCGAAAGACCGAGAGTGCACCTTTTGAATGACTTCTCCACTCCTCCTCAGGAATCTCCTCGATCAGTTTCTTCATTTTCAGATCTCCTTGCAAAGGCTTGGACGGTAATGGGGAGACTATGCCTAGAGTACCAACTTCTGCACAAATCATTGCTGCAAAACAGTCGATGCAACCATGTTGTGCCTTCGCTATTTCCTTTGACCCTGCAAGTCATTACGCAGTTCTCCCAATTACATTCATCACAAGCATTAAATGCCATTATCAACGATTTACCTTCACACACACACACACCCTTCGCATATACTTCCTAAATAAAATAGAATATGGCGAAGTTTTTATTGATAGAGATGAATGTGGCTGGTCTCACTCACAGGAAAGAACAGGACCACATATCCTGCGCTCAATTCTGTTGAGCAAAATGACAAGAATGATGAGCATCAGACCTTTCAGAGAATTTGGGGACCAAAGTATGATGCTTGATAATGACTTCGGAACCTGATCTAACAAAGGGTGTTCAAGTGTCTCTCTGCCTCTAATCTGCATCACAGATCAAAGTTGGGTTACAATGTCAGATGATAGGAAGATATTCTGTTGCCATGTCAGCATGTTGCCAGATAGATTGTTCTTCAGTGTAAAACTATAGCCGCAGTACACTAATAATGAAATTTAGTGTAATGCTACCTATAGTGTTATCTACCATATCATGTAACTCATTCTAATTCTCATTTAGTTGACAATTAGTGTTCATGTTGGATACTGATTTAGAGCAGGATGAACCATCTTGGTCCTAATTTAGATTTTTTAGTGGAAATTTAGTGGACAAATAGTGTTCATGTTTGACATTTCGTTTTGGTAACATCAGCGGCGTTGTTGCCATTTAGTGTTGGAGTTCGTAACTAGTGTTGCAAACAATAAATTTCATTATTAGTGGAGTGGGATTGATTGAGTGACGCAGAGCTTGAAAAGAAACTTACCATAAGTGATGTACAAAGAGAAAATAGACAAGCCTTGGCTGTCACAGTATTTATATTTCGGGCAGCTTTCTCTAATGCTGCAGACACTGATGGCAACATAGCCTGCCCAATGTATCCAAGTTAGTGAATCTTGGGAGACATATGCACTTCCTCCATCTATGGCTCTGAGATCGTCATTAAGCTACAAAAATAGAAAATCACGAAGCAATTTTGTAATTAATATAGAAGTATGCATTCTTTGGCTTATATCAAAAAGTTTAACATAAATCCCGAATAGCAGAGATAGGGTCTCACATCAGGAAGAAGGCGGCCTGTAAGCTCTGCAGCAATCTTGCGAACATCGTCAAGCTCGTAGCTGTTGAACATCCTGATAGTGCAACAAGATTCAGTGTAATAATTCACTGTCAGCAATTGTAAAAATAAAAGCATGGCACATCGAATGTCTTCCGAACATTTCAGCCTAACCAAACAGGAGACATGTGTGACCTACTCGCAAATAGATATACCTTTCAAGCAAGAGGCCAGTAATTGACGCCATCTCTTGGTCATGACCTTCACCAACAAAAGCACAGCATGAGACATAATCTTCCAGACAAATTGTAGACAACTTCAACAAGCACAGAAAAAGAATTGACTATGAATTAAATGAGCGTTTTCTAACCTGAAGCTGTAACATCCAACAGATCACCATACAACTCCTTCGAACTAGAATGAGAGAAGGCTTTCAAAGGAAGGATTCTGAGAACAAGCATAGGGCTAAGGCGCTGGAAGAGCAACTCCGCAAGAGCGTCTTCACTCTCAGAGACATTGGTGAGAACCTCCTTACTCATTCTGACCACCACAGAAGCAGCAAGTAACAGTCAGAAGTTCACAGATACAACATCCCAGGAGCTAAACAAAATGAAGCAGGTAATGAGCACTGTAGGCTGAGTCTTACTTCGGTTGATCTTTCATTCGTTCATAAATCCGTGGAAAGACCAAATTTGGCATGTCAGCTAACTGGTCGCTAATGTGACTCAAGAATCTGGGAATCACAGGATTTGATGCCTCAGTGTACATCTTATCCAAAAGCGCGTCAGTCAAAGGCTGCCAGTTTTGAACCTATTTCACAAACAGAATAAAATAGCTTAATACATAAGAGCATCACACAAATCTTGTCTGCAGCATAATCTAGCAAAAGAGTAGTGTAAAGACTTGATTAAGGAGCATAGGCCTTGACCACTTCGCATGATACAGAAAGCATACACCTCTGTGAACATATATAAAGATCGTGTGACCACGGGTGATCCCTAAACATAATAAACTAACTAGCCATCAGGTCACTATTCAGCAGGAATATGTTTCAAAAAATGCCTACCTTCGATGCCCAGGCAGGTACAGAACTCAAAACTCGGTCAAGATCCAAAGAAGCACCTACTGCACTCAAAAGGATAAAATACAATGAGCAGTTTACAAAGGCGAAACAGATAAACAGTACAGATCCAATTATAAACGAATAGATGAAGAACAACACTTGCGGTTAAAAGACGCGGCATCAAGGGCATCTCATATTTCAAAAGGATCCAGTTTTTGCTCAAGTAGCAAGTACGTTAACCAGGATACAGAAAAGCGTCAGAACAAAGTGGCAGGTTCATAAGAAGCCTCAACATGCATATACCTTTCTTAGAGCCTGCAGCTTTGTCAGCAGAGGCAGTTTCTGCCATTAGGTCCCTGCAAATCAGAAGATAGTTGATAAAAAGCCATGCAACAATTAAACAAACATGAGTAAAAAGAGATCCATCAACCGGTAAAAATTTTGCTTCAATAATGAAGACAAAACAAAAAAGCATTCGAGAGTTGGAGACGTAGCAAAAGATACATACATGATTTCAGGTATAAATCGAAATACCATGCCACACTAAGTTGCACAACTATAGCACGCAACCATCACTGCAATGGAAAACGTCTTGCACCTGAGACAATCAAGAAGCACAAATATAGTGCGGCACTGGTCAGCGTGCCCACATAGAACAGCTTCCACAGCTGAATTCGCTGCTGAACGCTTCCGAGCATCTGGTGAATACACTAACCGAACCAACTGTGGCAGCGTGAACGAAGGGTCTGCACAGTGCCAAAATCATCAAATGAACGCAAGTCCTATGAATGGAAAGCTCATATTCACAGACGAAGATCATGCTCCTCATGACGACGATCATACATACTGATTCGTTTCGATTTATCAATCTTTGCATTGCAGAATCAAAATATAGCACCGCAAATCAGTCGAATACTATTTGTGAGGCAATCCCGATTGGAATAGTGGAGTATATATACACAAGTCAGCAAGTATCAGATAAAACAACTTACCAAGCTTTGCAAAGAGTGCAGACGCTTCCACCCGATTAGTAAGCTCTTCATCGCCTAGACGGTCGAACAAATGAACAGCAATTGTGCGACTGCCTCATATGTAACAAATGATTATTTCATGAGACGCACATTTCAAACCAGCAACAATGAAAGAAAAGTAACAATTTGATACTGTTACAATAGAACTTAGAATAAATATCGCATCTTTTAGACCATAAGAGTAACTACGATAAAACACAATGACAAAGCAGAGAGGAATATGACACCGTGAAATAAGAAATCTAACTACAGCGAATGATTTCATAAGATTTAGAGATCGATCGTTGGAAGACTCAAAACCTACATACAGTCCCATCAGAACAACCAAAATTAAGACCGAGGCAAGACAGGAACCTCAACAGGGTGTCCACAATTTCCGTCGACTTAGAGGTGACAGCCACGAGCTCAGTCAACACATCAAGTCCATTGCGGCGTTGCAACGGATCTTCAGAATCAAGTCGTGTCAGTACTTTCTCGAGCTCAGGCGAAGCAGGATTTCTAAAGATCAGTTAAGAGAAGATTGCAACCATCAACTAAATCAAGAGTAGGATAAGATGCCAATAATCACTTCAGGATTGAGAGAGCCACTATCACATAACATAAACTATCCCTGGTTTACCAAGGAAACAACTAGCAAGTAAATACTCATATTGTAATCTCTCAAGACCTGCAAGAAGTTAAGTAAGAATATCAGAAGTAAAAGGATACAAAGCAAAGAACTCAGCCACCAGAAGCACCACTGCTCTGGCTGCTGAATCTCTCGTATCTAGCATATCCATCAAAACAGGAACAATCTCTTCCATCTTCGAGGTCACAGAAGAACTGCGAAAAAGCAAGGATCGTAGAATTGCCATAGCCATCTCAACCACTTCAATATCAGCCGCTCGCACCTAGTGAAATGACAGGAAAATAGACAACCCGAATCAATTGAGACAAGAAGTTCAGACATCTGCAATAGCAAGGAAACTGTTTCAGAGCAACCACTTCGTCCAATTCCTACAACTATACAAGATAAATTACTTGCATAATAACACATTCCAACTCATATGAGTAAAATAGTAATTAGTATAGATGTTCAATCTAATGTGTAGAGGATACAAAATTACATACTTGATTCATTAAAGTTTGCAGAAGCTCTGGCTCAGAATCCTTCAAAACTTCCTCTAGACGCCGAGGGTCAAGACGTCCCAGTACTAGCGCAAGGCAGGTCAAAGCATAGCCGCGCATCTCATCAGCTCTCCGAGTCTCGCTTGCATCCAACTCCTCAGCAGTTTGTGTCCAATACTGCTCAAAGAAACAGAAATCCAAAGCCGTAAATTTCAAGCCAGGCTTTCAGCAAACAAAGTAACTCTCTTCTAATGACAAATACAACATCTTTGATTTGAATGGTTACCTGGAGAGCTCCACACCAATGTTCAACGACAGGATCTGGATTAGAGACCAAGGTACGGTCCTCCAAAAGTACCAAACTACTATATTGACGCCAACAGGCTGCCAAAACAGAAACCCCAACCTGAATATTCGCTGCATCTGTCGAGATCACCATAACCCGTAGTCAGTAATTCCACAAAAGTCATGCTTTCATATGTCCAGAAAACATCATACCATCATGAACCCATCAGTCCAAAAACCAGAGGTTTCTGTTATCAATTGATAACCAACCAAAGTAACGACAATTGTGTTGACTGCAAGTTCCATATATCTAGGTTCAAGTGGAGTTGAGGTGTGGATTTACCTCCAGCAGGGGTTTCCAAGGAATCCCTATAGGTAGCTAGAAATCTAAGTCGCTTTAGCACCTGCTGAAGCCCTCGCGCATGTAGAGGCCGGCCTTGCTCATTCCACTGTTACCAAAGTTACGAATTCAAATTAAACATATTCCTCACACTGGGTCGGGTGACCTTTTCTAACTACACATTAGATTGAACTCCTCAATCTAAGATAACGACGACTATCATACGCAGACGAAAGGCAGTTACAACTAAAGCATATAAAGGATATAAAATGCAGACGTTTCTATGGTCAGAGTGATGATGTCAGTAAGACTTACCTCCTGCAATTCGATAACAAGCAGAATTATGTCATCCAGGTTGTCCCAAAGAGCACGGGGACCTTGTTCCTTCAAGTCATTCTCTGATTCCCGACCTACACAAAAGTAAACATGTGCATCAGGAAACATATAAATTAAACACACCGTCTATAAACTTTGTTGAAAAATATCCACATAAGCAAGAGTGAAGTTTATACAGCAAACCTGATGTGCTGGCCTTTGCCTCATTGTTATTAGAAAAGATATCGCTTTCATTTTCGCTCAAGCGGGAAGTAATAAGCACTCTTTCTTCGTTCTTCTCTTGTTTCTCTGTCGCTGTCTTAATGGATGTAGGAGGGGCGTCAGACACCAGGCCCTTTGTAATTACTGTGACACAATCTGCAGCTGCCATTGTGAGGCGTGTTGGTGACTTATACTTTCCCTGCTTGAAGCTGTCAACTTACAATGCAATAGGTCAGCGCCGAGTAAAGTTACTTTTTTAACTGTAAGTTCGAAACACTGAGCAGTAGGAGCAACCAGATTTTTATGTTATAAAGCTGATCAACTAGGCTAATCGTTTAATGTGGAGATGTCGATGGAGGCTAAAATAGGGGTTCAAGAAAAGATACTGTAAACAGCAGGAACAACATGACTTTGTCGTTTCAAAGCATACTGTGTAAGACAGAAAAGATAAAATGAGAAGTGCGAATCACCTTTCCTTGCAGATAATTTGTATCAGAGCATGCACACACTTCGTGAAGCATATGAGAGGCGGTTTCACCTCTGAAAGTTCCTCATCTGTCTGCACTGAAGAATTACTTACACAATTAAGATCCACCCGTGAGTTCATAAAATTAGCACCCTATCCTCCACCCTGTAGGAAGGTATTACTTAGAATGCATCAGTCCTACAAACTGAACGAACTTACGACAACAATAACTATTTCCAAACTGATGCTTCACGCAGGTTCCAGGAGCTCACCACTTGGCAAAGAACGATACAAAACTCCTTCCTTCTCTACTAATTCCCGAACAACAACACACCATCCTAGTTGAACTCGGTGATCCGCTTTTGAACTTTCGGTTATGGAGGCCAGGCTTGATGCCAGAAGCTGACCATGTTTGGTTCCTGCAAATAGCCAGCGAAACACGCCAACAATTTTTCTTCGGTTGCTATGATCTTTTGATTTCACTGTCTGCACAGATGAAGAAATTATCAAGCACTTTCCCGTATCAAATGAATTAGTGAAACGCTTAAAACCCTTAGAGCAAATGTATCTGTACACTTTAGTCCATCAAATAAATATGCACGCCCTGTAGAGACAGTATGTCCGCTTACATGCTCAAGCATAGGAATGAGGATCTGGCCCAAGGATGCACTCGTCGTAAGCCTAGACTCAACGTACTCCAGCAATGCCGTCAATGCCCGCCAAATTGATCCTGCTAAATCCACAACACTATAATTAAAATCCAACGACAAACTAGACAATCATAAATCTGACCTCCAATGCTAAAACCCTAAACCCTAATCCAACGCGAAGATTACAAAAAGCATTGAGTAACAAGCAGAGCACCTTGCTGCGGTCGAATACTATCAGAAGACAAGGCTTTCTCCAAGTTTCGCCACTCCGCGTTGAAAATTGTATTGAGCACGCGTCCCAGAGGAGGTAGCGAAGCAACAGGTCGGCTCGCTTCCCATATGAGTTGGCCCTCCTCCTCCTCATCGAATTTTAACGCTGGAAACATTCTTCAAAATCCTTCCTCAGTAGATTTTAAGCCTACATGCATCACGTATAATCACAACTGGAAAATTTCTATATAATCCTCACAACCAAAATTCTCCTTAGCACACATGCGTTGCCACAGCTGCCGAAATCAATCTTCACAACAGTGCTCTCGCACATATTTTTGCAACCCTTCTGGCAACGCCATATCGCTACACGAACTCTCCAGATAGTATAATTAAGCAGATTACGAGCTCTGTGGATATTCGGACTGGGAAGGTCGGAGCAAAGAAATCAAGAGCGCAGAATCAATTTGTGAATGAGTTTGATTACACAGAATGAGCATAAAAGGATGAAGAGTGCAAAAAAGATGTCACTGTGGCGATCAAAACAAATGAAGCGATCGGCAGGAATGAGCGAAGGAGGAAACTGTGATAGTTGCCAAAGACAGGGATTGACGGGAGGACTGAGAGCATCCCCACCAATCTGTTCTCTATCCCTAAACTTGAAGTCTCAAAGCAGTCAACCTTGACTTATACAGATGAGACCTCGCGAGTTCTCTAAATGAGCCTCTGGATACAGAATTCGGTGAGAGTTTTACAGAATTCTGTATAATTTACGGATACAGGATTTAGAAAAAGGTTGGTGCAATGAGATTTCTATATCCTTGAGTGCATCTCAGGTCCTCTTCCCTAAACTTTTCGAGAAACAGAACTGCCGGTGGGAATGCTCTGATGCTTAAAGAAATTTCTTAGGAAAGCTACAAAACTCGTTTTCATAACTAGTCATAGTAAGGTAACTACACCTAATATCGCACGGTTCCTAAAAGCCCATAGTAGATATTCTTGTCTAAAATGTACTCCCATTGGTCATATGACTCTATGATCGCTTTTGGGTACACCTATTCTCAACACTTTGAAAATTTGTAGTTTATTCACACGGTGTCCAAAAAATGCATTCTTAGAGAATCTAGAATCCCCTTCTAGCTACCAATGGAATCCCACAAAAAAAATTCAGTATAATAGTGAAAACCATGCTGAATCAGGCTGAATTGCTTAACTGTGCAATTTAAGGTGCAGTTACCTTAACGGGAGGTGACAATTCATGAACAAGTACAGATGAAAGCTCTGAATTCGTGATTGGCAACCCTAATCGACTCCACCCTCTTGCGACTCCAAGTTGCCGCAGCCGCGGGATAGCGGTGGGCGCGGTGGACGCGCTTGGATGAAAATTGGATGAAAAACGGGGGCCTTAGTAAGTGCTACTTTAGGTTTCGAGTTCATGTCTGCAAGTCAGTCGGTACGGCAGCCACGAATGTTCACGCGGCTCGCAATGTCTGGGAGGCAAGCGTTTCCGATCAACGTCTACCCGACAAAGGCTTGTACGCGCAATTCATCGCCATGCATATTAAGAACTTCAAAATTGTAATTTCGTAGCTCACATCGACGTATTGTAAGTACCATTCTCGGACAGATTCATACAATTGTTCGTATTTCACTGTCCAACCAAGCGAGCTTGCTCTTCGGTTGATCAATTCAGTCGATTTCTGTTCACGCATACTGCTAGTATCGCATTTCTGTTCCCGCTTACTGTAGTTTGCATTCGGCTTTGACTTTACTACCTTTGAAGACTAGATACCATGGATACCAAGGTGACGACAGTGATCGTGAACGCCACAAAGCAAGGGCTCACCATGAAAGTGGGCAACCGGCTCTGCTTTGCCAAGCTGACCAGTGTGAAAATGGGCGCCGAGTACCGCTTACAAATCGACGTGAACTGGACGTATCAGGAATTTCTGGTGCAGGACAAGAACGACACTGCCAACCAGCTGTATCTGAACTCGGACGATTGCTGCGACTACGAGCGCATCACCATCAAGGAAAAAGCCGACGGCAAACTGGAAGTGCAGACGTTGCTGCGCGAACAGTTCCGCAGTGCGCCTTGCAGTTCCATTCTCGAGGAGGAGGACAGCGCTGGTGCATATCCGAAGCTGGTCAGTGCGATGAGCAGCTGGAAGGCCTGGCTGAGCAAATTTTTGCAGCACTCGCATTTGTAGTAGACCTAGGGTTGCAGATTTTGCATTTGCCACACAATTCAATCAGGTTATGAAGAAAATTGATACCTCAATGCGAGCTTCGATTTACGAAGTACTCGATTGGCGGTGCTGGAAACAATGTACCGTACAAGAGATTGTTTGATTCAATATCAGATACCGCATGTCTACATAAAGCGAAATCTTTACCCTGAATTTGAAGATTACGCTGTGATCACGCACAAACCGTCTCTGTTGGGTCTTTCCTACATGACAGACTTCTTCAAAGTTTTTTTGTTTTTTTTTACACAAATAAAGGTTGACCTTCACTTCAAGAAAAAAGGAACAAGACCCCAGCCGCAAACGGCTTCTTCAAAACATTTGAAAGTTGCAGTGACCATGCTTGTAAAAACTCTCTCCGGTTGTTGCAAACTGGTTGGCTGTCGTGAAACATGGTGGTAAGGTAGGAAGTCCATACAGCGCCAATTGAAGAGCTGAAAATTAATTTGGGGAGGTTAGACTTCTTGAAATATTTTTTCAGCAAATTTTCCTTGACAGACAAATGGAATTGGCATCTAACCCAATTAGTTTCATATTTTTTGGAGCTTTGTGGAATTAGTTATGAATTTTTGAAGTTGAAATGCAATAGTCACTAGAAGCGTTAACCTCTTGAAATGTACTACCTTTGTCTTGAAATAAATCCAGAGTTTCCTAGAAATGGCTACATTAACACTTAAGTTGCTCCTAGGATTTCAAGGGATTGAGTAGTTATTGTAGCTTATGCTAAAGCCCACTAGAAGTGAAAGAATGGAAGTCAACAGTGAAGCGACGCATATTGAAAACAGGTAGCAAAAGTGACAAATTTTTGCCCTTTTCGAAATTGCTTTAGTGGTATTAATTTTGATCATTCTCCAAGCAACGTTGATGCAATGACATCCATTAATGTCCTTTGTCTTCGATTTCAACAATGACTTATGATTCAACTCAAGGAAATTCTCAACAAGAGATTTATTAGTAGTTTGTATAGTTTTGGGATGAATTCTTCACCTTTAGTTGGTTAGAAGTTGTGTTTCAGTTCCCTTTGTGGAGATTGAATTGCTATAAAGTCTTTGGAGCATGACATCTACGGATTCTTTTGCTTCAAGGTGTTGGAACTAGTTTCAATTGTTATCCATCTAGTTGTGAAGAGCCAATGTTGTGAAGAGCCACAAAACTAATGAGATTGATAAAATTTGGTCTTTAGATTTAAATACAACAATTTTACCAATCTCTTGAACTAAAACTCTCTATATCTTCCCCAAATTGCACTCCTCAAACTTGGAAATAATATCTTGATGCAAATAGAATCTACAAAAACTCTAGCGTACATTATATATATTTAGATTTTATATATGATATTTATAGATAATTAAACTGGCACGATCTATCAATTCCACGTGAATTGGGTTATAATTATCTATATATTTAAGAGGATGAAGATCTTTTAGGTGTCCTCTCTTGGAGTTAATTTGTGATTCATTATCTCTCAACTTCTTCAAGCACTTTAGAACCTTTACATGTAACCAACCAATGCGTTATTCTAAATCAGAATCTGACCATATAAGGTAGGAGGCTTAAAAATAGTTCGAGCATTTTGAATTGAACATGATACAGAGGTACATTTTGCTTTCTTCAATTAACCAAAATGTACAAACAGTGTACATTCTAGGAAGTGGTCGCTTTTAGAGCTCTATAGCATTTCAACTTCAAAATTTTATAGCTAATTCCACAAAGCTCCAAAAAACATGAAACAACTTGGGCCACATGCCTTTTCATCTTGTCTTTCAAGGAGAATTTTTTGAAAAATACTTCAAGATGTTTTACCTCCCCAAAATTCAGTTTTAGTGCTTAGATGATTGCTCTATGGACCTCGTATCTTACAGTAGTTTGGTGAGAGACTCTTACATTTAGTATGAGTGCAAGTTTGCAGAAAATTTGTTGCTAAAAATGGTATTTTAATCTAAAAAATTGCCCCTGTTTAGACCTTGAAAACCACTATTATGAGCTACATCTCAAAGTTCAAAATTGATAAATTGTTAGCAATTATCATGTAGTTACTATTATTTTATGGGTGTGTACATTAACCTCTAAAGGTTTTTGACTATGTTTTCACCAAAAACGCTCCAAAAGTGTCATTTCTAATACTAGAGCCAAATTTTAGAAAAAAATGCATTCTTAGCCCCATGTAACCGTAGGATCTTGTAGTAAACTTGTTTAAGAAGATGTGGAAAAAAATTCAGAGTTTTCCACCATGTGGATTGCAAGATAATAGCGTTTGAATTGACAAAAATCCTTTTTGTGTCCCAGCGAAAAGACAAACAGCTGCCCTTCATAAGGTCATATTTGTATGAAAAAATGTCCAAAATGGTGGTTACTCTTTAGATTCATTTTTCTAGAGAAGTTGGATACACGCTTGAAAAAATTCAGATCATTTAGAATTGTACAACATATAGGAAAAAAATAGGAAGTAGGAAGAGGTAGAGAATGATTCAAAACACTAAATTGTTAAGAACTTATTTATGCAATTGAAAAATGCCAATTCCAATAGTTGTAATGTTGTAATGAACAATCTACATCCAACATTTTTATTTATTTTCAAAAATATTGAACATTGAGTGAAATAAAGCACTTCAAAGTTTATTTTAGGCAACCCCACCACCCAGACAGCCCAACAAGTGGGTGGCTGGGGCCATAGGGGTTTGAATCCTTGACCTCCCAAATGTGTGTGTGTGTGTGTGGGGGTGGGGGGGGGGGGGGGCAACATACTTAGCCAATGCACCATGTTGCTTTGACTAATGTAAGAGTAGAAACTCATTTGTATACTTCTTGCAAAAAAAAAATTCATTTCATTTGTTAATTCAGCAGATTTTGGTGGCTGCTTAGGCATAGTAAAATTATTTTCTCAAAACACTTTGAACTAATAAAAGTTGGAAAATCAATCCAGCTTCCATTTCCAAAAATCCGTTTTCAATTTGAAGTTTCCTTTAAAAAGTTATGGACAATATTTAGAGAAGATGTTTAAAAACATCAAAGATAATTTCCATTCCAACCCCTCTCTGAACTTTGCTCATAACTTCTGATTAAAGACTTCAAATTGCAAACAGCTTTTTGAAGGTAAAAGCTAGCTTGATTTCCTAAATTTTGTTAGTTTAAACTTTTTTGAAAAATGTTATTCTACTTTGCCAAAACGGTCACCAAAGTCTATTGACTTTAAAAATACGGAGTTGTGAATGATTAATTTAGTTTGAAAAGAAAATTCCATTTTACATAAATCTGAACCTTGGTGATTTTAACATTGGCTGAATGCCAAAAAAATATTTGAAACTCTTCTAAGTCAAGATGAACAATATGAATGAAAAAGTGTTGATTTTTTGGTTGATGTGGACGTTGTACAGTGGGGTACAGTTCATTTACGAATTGTTTATTGTGCCATTCAAATTTTGTTTGCATAGTATAGAAAATTATTGGAATTTTTGTCTTGCATTGTTGATACTCAATTCTTACACAATTCCAATCAAGC
This sequence comes from Neckera pumila, assembly GCA_963969595.1. Taxonomy (NCBI): domain Eukaryota; kingdom Viridiplantae; phylum Streptophyta; class Bryopsida; order Hypnales; family Neckeraceae; genus Neckera; species Neckera pumila. The sequence continues at coordinate 51,553,014 of OZ018408.1, read as the reverse complement.
ATACCAAATTTTAGTTCCGAAAATGCAAAATTCCATTTTTCGTGAATTTTTAAAGCCAATTTGCATAGTTATACATGATATTTTGTAGAAAACAAGTGGTGATGAATTTTTTTAATTCAATTGCGTAGATATATAGGGAACTTCCATATGTACATCTTTCATACTAAAAAATATCCCCTTATGTAACAAAAATATTATCTAGGATGAGTTCAATATGAGGCGTCATATGACCAAACTTTGTGAAATACATAATTCTAGATTTTAACTAGATTTTGGCAAAGTAACTGTACCATCATGTTCAAATTTACAAAATTAGTCACAATGTGCGGGGCAAATAGCAAAATCTAGTTAAAACTTAGAAATATCTATTTGACAAAGTTTGGTCATATAATGCCTTACATTTAACTCTTCCATGCTCATATTTTTGTTACTTAAAGGAATGTGTTTCAATATGAAAGATGTGCTTATGGATATTTGCTACATATCTAAGCAATTGAATTAAAAAAACTCATCACCAATTGTTTTCTATAGAATATTATGTATAACCATGCAAATTGGCTATAAAAATTCACCAAAAATGAAATTTTGCATTTTTGGAATTGAAATTTGGTGCTTGATTGTAATTGCATAAGAATTGAGTATTAATTATGCAAGAAAAAATATTCCAATTTTCATCTATACTATGCAAAGAAAATTTGAATGGCACAATAGGCAATTTTGTAAATGAACTGTACCACATTGTACTATCCGAATTAACAAAATTTCTTGACTTTTTTGTTAAATTGTGCCAAATCAACAAAAAACTATCAAAAAAAGATCTTTGCAATATCCACATCAATAAAAATTTGGTTTTCTATCCTATCCAGAATATTGTAGACTGGACCCACTATTAGTTGCCCGATCTTGCTTCACGATGGCCTATTTTAACCCCTAAAGGACCGAGGTGATTTTCCGACCAAAAAACATTCAAAACTGTCATTTCTATTGCAAAGAGAAAAGAGTTCAAACAATTGTTCTTTTTTGCATATCCAACCGTAAGATCTTATACTTGACTAGTATATGAATATGTGGAAGAAATTTCAGAAACTTTGACCACGTAGATTGCAAGATATATGCATTTAAAGTGGAGAAAACAAGTTTTTTTCCACCTTGCTTGACCAAATTTTTTGGCTTTGAATCTTTTTAGTTCAAATTTTTTGCACTACTGATTTCAATTTTCTACTTATTTATGTTAAGTAGTTGAGTTGAGAATCTACCAAAAAAATTTAGGAAAAAAAGCAATTAATTTTCACTCATTAAAAAATTGTTAAGTAGAGGTGGGTTTAAGATTGAAGAAAAAACTAAATTGTTAATAGCTTTTAGATGGAATTGAATCACAATAATCCCAACGGTGAGATTGTTCTAGCAAGAAAATCTAACCCTTTCTAAAAATTTTTTTTGAAAAATTCTCAAAATTGCATTCAAAAATGAATTCTACAACTTATTTTTTCAAGAAGATGCTTAGATTGCCCGAAAAACTAAGATTGTCCATAACTTTCTCATTATTAATCCAAATTGAATGAAACAAAGCTTCACATGTAGAAAAAAATATAATCTTTGAGGAAAAAATTTGAAGAAAAATTATTTTGACTTTTTGTGATTTTTTTTGTGCTGCCCGCAAAATTCCAATTTTACTTATTGTGCCATAACTTTTGCTCCCGGGCATCAATTAAAATAAAAATTATATATTCACAGAGATCTCGCAAAAATACACAACCTCAAAAAATCCCGAAAAATATTACTAAAATTGAGATCGTAGGAACTTGCCCGGACCCAAATTGTCCCCCGAGGGGACAACCAGTCCTTTAGGGGTTAAACCGACAATCTCACATTTACAAAGGTTAATCTTAACCAACAAACCATATGAATCACTTGTTGAAATGGTTGTGAATCTTTTCATACTTAAAACTATTCATTGTTCTTAGGGATTCATTTGCCATGTTTTAAAACATCAAAAACTTTCTTATTAGATTGTATTGGCTCTTTGGTGCATCCAAAAAAATTCAAACATTTGTGATTTGTTTTTCACAAAATTGAAATAGTTAAGAATTGGTTTTTTTTCCACGATGGACTTTGATGTAAACTATATTTTTTGATGTAAACTTTTTTTATTCAATTTACTTTTGGAATATATCATGCAAGTTTTTTTTTGTATCTAAAAAAAATTTGAAAAATTTGAAGAAAAAAAAATTGAAAAAATTGTAATGGCTGGAAGTTGGATTTTTTCCAAATCAAACTTTGAATATTTTTAGTGAGGTTAAAACCTTTGTTTTCCAATATTTTTTTTGCAGCAAATTATGCAAGCTTTTATGTATTTCTTGAAAAATATTTGTAAAAATTTTCAATTTTTTTTTTTTGACAAAATCATGATGGTTAGGAGTTGTTCATTTTTCAAAGAGGACTGTGAATATTTTTAGCAATGTTAAAAACTGCATTTATTTTGCAAAAATTTCACAACTTTCCTTTCAATTTTTAAAAAGTCCCTTCAATCAGTGTCCATGTCACACGGATTTTGTACAAGTTGATTCAAGACGTAATCAATGACGCTTTTGTCAAGCATTATTTAGACACTGAATCCGCACGGAATTGATTACATACGGTTTCCGTACAACATTAACATAAATGGTAATATACATGGAAGAGACACGATATATGTATTGTCATAATAGATGTCGTTTACGTGCAAATGGAACACTCCAAAGCCCACGTAATCCGTACGTTTGTATGAACCAACGGAATCAATACGACAAAAATGGACATTCAGTCATACAGGAAGTTCGAGATCTAATCCTTTAGGAGTTAAGAATAACTTTCAAATGATTGGCCACATAGTACTCCACGTCAAATGTATAATGAGTCACTTTCCACATGGCAGCTCAAGAGTCATTTCCTTAATCCAAACTTTCTTCATCATTTAGACAATAACATGCATCCAAGGTCCAAATCATTGGTGATAATAAAAACTGCAGCCATTTATAAACGACTTGTTCACCATGACTCCAGGCCCCAAGTCATTTTGCATTCACATGTGTTTTGAATGACTGCACAGCAGTCATATTTAGAAGTCATATATATTGTCATTTTTTTGTAGTACTTTTAAGCAATTTCTAGTCAAATGAAAAGTAGTAGAAGGTGATGCAAGTTTTTTCCATATATAAAGATAACTAGATAAGAAATATGGAGACTGCTACTATTTCGTAATTTTCATCCAAAAATTGAAATTACTATGAATTTTCGTAGCCAAAAAGTGCTCAAACCCCATAAATAATCTCTAGACTCACCTAAGGGGAAACTACCCATTTCTAACCAGGGACCAATGCTGATCTTTCAAGAACTACTTCTTTCTCACTACTTCCCATACACTTTGGAATATATGTCATGACCTTATTAGTGCCAACCTTGAAAAAGAGAAAAAAATACTTTCCAAGCTTTGTTTCTAGTCTGGATTAGAAATAGTGCCCTCTACAGATTGGAAATGGATCAAGATTGACCGTGGGTGCTTCTACCTTATTTCAATCGGATATACATTAGGAAAATTTCAGCCCTCCAGAAGACCGCTAAGGAATTGATTTACAGGACCCCTTTGGTGCAATTTTAGAATGAATAAAAAATAACTTTTTCTTAAAAAAATATTTAATAAATAAAAAATTGATGTGGCACTACTAATGCCATATTAGCACCCAATTTCTAAAAGTTAAAAAATAATTAAAAATAAAAACAATAATTTTTATTTTTATTTTTTCCATAATTGCACTGGGTGGGTGCAGAACTCGCGGCCTTCTGAAGGGCTGAAATATTTCTTAACCCCTAAAGGACCGTTGTTTGTTCGGAGGACAAATGCGTTTTCGGGCAGGTACCTACGGGCTGAAATTTTGTCGTGATTTTTTGAAACTTTTTTTGGAGACAAAAAATTTGATAAGCTTCGTGGAATATAATTTTTTTTCAATCGGTGCCCGGGAAAAAAAGTTATGACCAAATAAGCTCAAAACAAGGGACAGCGGGCAGCCCGTATAGCGAAAAAAAAAATGGACAAAAATTAGAATTTAAAAAAATATATATTTTTCTTCATAGATTATATTTTTTGTCTATCTGGAAAGCTTTGATTCATTTCATTTTGATTTGTTATGAGAAAGTTAAGGACATTCTTGATTTTCGTGCAATTAGATCATCTTCTTGAAAAAAGCAACTTCTAGGATGCATTTCTGAATGTAATTTTTCAAATTTTTCATGGGTTTTTTTTCATTGTTTATATTACTTGCTAGAATAATCTCACCATTGGAATTAGTTCATTTTAATTCCATCTAAAATACATTAATATATTAGATTTTCCCTCTATCTCTTATCTACTTCTACTTAATAATATTTTAAAGAATGATAATTAAGTTTTTTTGAAATTTTTTTTCCTAGATTCTCAACTCAATTCTCCACTACAAAGATTTAAATCTCAAAACTCTATAGTGCACAAATTTTAAGTTAAAAATGTTGAAAGTCAAAAAATCTTGTCCTGCAATGTATTGAAGAACTTTTTTTCTTACTTTAAACGCAGATATCTTTCAATTTGTGCGGCCCAAAAATTTTGAAATTTTTTCCACACACTCTCATAATAGTTAGGTGTAAGATCTTATGGTTAAATGTCAAAAAGAAACATTTTTCAAATTTTTTTACTTTTTGCTATAGAAATGGCAGTTTTGAGTGCTTTTTGGCAGAAAAAGAGCCTTGGTCCTTTAGGAGATAATGTTATTTGAACATCCTCTCGTCACGGATGTAGAGAATAAGATAGATGAAAACTCCAGTCTTCAAAGAAGGCCGGCGTGAATAAAGTGTCTGTTTGTAATGACAATGAGCTAGTGTCCAGTACATCAAGGGCCATGAGGATGTACAGTCGGGTACTATAATCTTACAACTGGCTAATTTCAACCATTCACATTTTTTTTATAAAATGTGCAATATAATTGGTATGTTTTAGTAAGAATAATCACAATGCAACCCTCACGCAATTCCAATCAAGTAAACAAATTTCAATTTCGAAAAACAAAAATTTTAATTTTGGTGAATTTCTAAAGTTAATTTTTATGGTTTTACATAATATTTTCTTGAGAACAGTTGTTGATGAAATTTTTTAAGCTGATTGCATAGATATGTAGGAAACATCCATATTCACATCTTTCGTAGTAAAAACACCCCATTAAGTAACAAAAATATGAGCTAGAAAGTGTTAAATGTAAAGCTCATATGATCAAAATTTGTGAAATAGATATCTTTATATTTTAACAAGGTTCTGGCAAAGTGATTAGAATATCATGGTGAAATGTACAAAAGTAGTTACAAGTGGGGGTCAAATAGCAAAATCTTGTTAAAATACAAAGATATCTATTTCACAAATTTTGGTCATGTGGCGCTTCACATTTAACACTTTCTAGCTCATATTTTTGTTATTTAATGGGGTGTTTTTTAATATGAAAGATGTGCATATGGATGTTTCCTACATATCTATGTAATCAACTTAAGAAATTTCATCAACAATTGTTCTCAAGAAAATATTATGTAAAATCATGAAAATTAACTTTAGAAATTCACCAAAAATGGAATTTTTCTTTTTTGAAACTGAAAGTTTGTATGCTCAATTGAGATTGCATGAAGATTGCGTGATAATTATGCAAGATGAAAAATTTTAATTTTTTTTCTATACTATGCAAAAATCTTTGTATGGTTCAAATGGGCTGGTTGTAAGGGCCTCTTCACACTATGGCCGTCCAAGTTGAGAGTCCATCGTTTTCACCAATCATATTGCAGGGTCCGTTGGTTCCACCAATCAAATTGCAGAGTCCCACGGCCTCTCGACTTGGACGGCCATAGTGTGAAGAGGCCCTAAGATTATAGTACCCAACCGTACATACTACTTGTTGAAAGCCGCTTTCCTGTTCTGCTTTGAACTTTTTGTTAACGTCAAATCTTACTGCTGGTGAGGAGCCGGGCTTGGAGAGTTTCATTTTCCTTGGAGCTACTGTAGAGAGTTAGTTTAGAGTAGAGTCCTTTTTTGCATGAATCTGTGACTATTTATTTAAGGTGCATGCATGAACCTGTGAGTATTTTTATTTTGAGGTGCATGCATGAACCTGTGACTATTAGTATTTAAGGTGCATGCATGAACCTATTTATGAGTTTTTTCTTTCAATTTTATACTAGAAAGTTCAACAGCTTTAGGAAGCTCTACTCAAAAACGAACTGATTTTGAAACCGCAAATTGCCTTAGAATTGCAATGAAGTGCATTTCAGCTTTACAATAAGTGAAAAATGAATAATTTAAAATCATACAACAATTTGGATTTCTTTTATACACTATCTATCTACAAAGAACCTTTGGAAGATAGTCAAAGATGTTTTACATTGGGATGAAGAATAAGCAAGAATTCTTACAAGCAATTCAAGTGATATGGAATTAAATATATCTAAACCAATTATGAAGGTTCATTTCTTATACTGATTCCATTGAATACAAGTTGTAATTTTCACAAATGTTGGCAACTCTAGATAGTACATAGTGTATAGAAACACTTCGCATGATTATCAATTACATATGTGTGTTTGTAATGATACAAAAGTAGACTTCAATGTGATTCCAACGCAATTCAAAATTCAAAACTCCATTCATTTTTTTAGCACAAATAGGCCTCCTAATCTCAACATGATCCAAAAATTTGTAAATGAGCGGTACTTGACTGTACATGACAAAATCTTTCTTTAGAAGGAAGGTAGGGAAATTTGCAACGTCAGTAGGGGTAGTCACTAGTCACAGCTTCTTCTCCAGCAATGATGAATATTGCAAATGCTGACGTGTCCTTGTGCTGTTTAGTGGCCACTTCTTGATTTTGATTGTCGAGGTAAATCTTCTTTATACCCATTCTTTTCCTCCGGAATGAAGAGATTGGTATGAAAAAGATTCAAGCACACTAAGTTTTCATCTCCTTTTCCGCTCCAGTGGTCTGTTCCATTCACATTTTCTATATTACAAAAAAGGGAATTTACATCTTCTTGATGAAGCATGGCTCCTATTGGTTTTCTTTTTCTCTCCACAACTTTTCATTTTCCATTTCTCATTTTATACTTGGAGAAGATGTGACTATCCCTAGTATGATTTTGAGTTGTGTTAAAGAAAATCTGGCCCCTGCAATGAAATGGAGTGGATCCCAAAATTTGGCATCTCAAGCTATTTTTGGAGCCCTCTTTTCGGAACATATTGAAAGGTAGGAATCTTTGACAAAAAGCAAACTATTCGTAAGGTCTGAATATTAAGAGCATAAGTAATAAGTGGTGGACCTTATCTTGTCTAGAAAAGGGAAAATATTCTTCTTAACAAGGTTTGTGGCTTGAAGTTGTAGTACATGTACCACAAGGGCAACTTCCTACATAGTGCAGACCTTCTCTAATGCCTTGAACCTCTCTAAAGTGATTTTGACAAGCAGTCATGGACCTCTCATTAGGAAAAAAATGAGCCCTGGAAGGAGCTCCTTCATAGTGTAAGCTTCCCCTCTAGGTAACTCAAAGGAACTCAACAGTGATTTACAATTAAAAAATATTTAAAAAATATTAAAAAATATTAAAATATTAATTTTTTTTTAAATATTTAAATATTTAAAAATATTAAAATATTTTAATATTTTAATATTAAAATATTTTAATATTAAAATATTTTAATATTAAAATATTAAAATATTTTAATATTAAAATATTAAAATATTAAAATATTAAAATATTAAAATATTAAAATATTAAAATATTAAAATATTAAAATATTAAAATATTAAAATATATTAAAATATATTAAATTATTAAATTATTAAAACATTAAAATATTAAAATATATTAAAATTTAAAAAAAATATTAATAAGAAACAAATAATAATAATAATAAATAATAAAAATAATAAAATTATAAAAATTATAATGATTGCACTCTGACATGGCATGAGTGGTGCCATGTCAGATCTGAAAATTTTGTAATTTTGAATTTATTTTAATAAATTATTTTTTAAAGTTTTTTTAAGCAATTCAACTGCATTGTTCCCTGCCGTTCCGTGCCGTTCCGCGCTTGCAGTTCGCTGTCGCAAAAAAATAAAAATAAAAAAATTCCAGCTTGTGTTCCCTGCGTTCTTAGGTCTCACGGCCTCTTCCAGGGTTCATCTTTTTCCTAATGTCCATTATTAGGGGAACTTTCCTATACCAACATCTAAAAAGGACCTAAATCCGTGCACAAGTAGATCCAAAGTGGATAGACTACTGAGACCCAAAGTAGACAAGAAGGATTCCAAGAAGTTGTCATTGTCATGAGGGAGATTCTTACGTTGGCCAATCACATGTGTGTGATCCAAATCTACAATGTGTCGCTTTTAAGTGATTCTGTGCCCACTTTTAAGTTAGTCTAGTGTCCACAATAGGTGCATCTATATAGTTATTTAAAAAAATATGTATTATGTTCATACATGCTCGAAAAAATACAAAACCAATTTTCTTGGTTTCATGAACCATTTCCTAACAAGCACATATCATTATATTCTCTAGCCACCCTCAAGATCTGCGCATCTTGAACAAGTGTCCGATTTAGATGCTTCTACCTTACCTTCACTGGCAAAGAGACCACTGAGAAGTGAGAACAGTATTAAGAAAAATATAAATAGACCTCAGCAACAGCATTGTACTGAACAGTATAGTACAACCAGCCTTGTTTTGTTGAGAAGCACATGAGTATGCAGAGTCTGTCTAAACGGTAACGATGCCATTCCAGATTGTTGGCACTTAAAATGCAGGAATCGTGTGCAAGGCAATTCAAAAACCCACAGCCCAATCCCAAAAACCAACACAAGCCGAGGGATGGACGCCTGCAGCTATGCTAGATCTCTCCCCCTCGTCCCTTCAGGCGGATCTTCCTATGTTGGTTGATTCCACGTCTACAGCACTACTGGCACGAATTAAATTATGACTGTACTGTACATATTTTCTACAATCTATGAATACAAGGACTGCTTACTAAGGAAGGCGAATGACTGAGGTTGGGCAATGAGGTGGTCTGCAGACGAACCACTGCGAAAAGTGTCACCTTGCAGAGCCTTGCAAAGAGGTCAAATTTGTCAACGGCCTCAGATGCTCGCAGGCCAGCATTGGTGATCCTGGAATTTAAGGCGAGGTTGAGGGACACATCATTCTTCATCCCCAAAGTCAGGTTTCAATCATACAACAGTCTTCAGCGGGTCAATTTCCCATGTTCTATTCCTTTTTTTCAAATTACTTCTCAATCGAGTTGAGCTGGATCGTTTTGAAAAGTCAAAAGAGGATTATAATCAATCCACCGGAAAGGTACTGCAGGACATTGTCTGTGTTTCGGGTCGCAAGGAATTCATGAGCCAGAGGGTACCAGAAGTCATGGTAAAACAACAAGATTGAGTATGTACACTTCAGCACATTTCTGCATAAGATTATAGACTAATAAAATAAAAAGTATTGCTTCAATAAGAACTCGTACTAGCAATGTCGATTCAAGATTTACCAGAGAGGCAACGCAAACCGACATTCTCAATTTCCGAGTCCTAAAGGTATTACATTCTTCGATTCACAATCCCTAGCACCAACAGGTGCAAGTGACAGTTGCGATTCAATTGAGTCGGAAATTTCGAATCAAGTTACCCTATTCAACTCATTTCAGTCAAACTATGAAGAGGAACTATGGCGTGCAATGAGAAGTTCATAACTTCATAAAGCCCACGCCTTGGAAGCGTCCAACTACGGTGACGGAGGCAAATCCGCCGTTGCAGAAAGCTTGCAACCTCCGGATGGCAGCACCTTTACGCCATTGGAAAATCCACCTTGCACGGATGCCCCGTCCTGCGTCGTCACCGGGCGGGGCAACTCCTCTCCTTCCCACAGCAATACTTCCGCGAAACCACCGCGCAGGCAATGATCGCTCGCCATGCTCGAGCCATAGGCGCCAGCGGGCAGCAGCGCTACCAAATCGCCTGCGGCAAGCGCTGGCAATGGTCGTGCCCGCGCGAAAACGTCGTCAGCTTCATTGATATGGCCGGCAACATTGACGCGCTGAGTCGCTGGCGCGAGTGGTATGCAAACAGGGACAATTTCAAGCTCTAGTGCATAATACGCCGCATAGACATTCACGGCCTTACCGCAATCCAGCCCTAGCCAGCGTTCACCGCGCTTTTCCCAAGCAGAAGTGATCCGCGACACGAGAATGCCGCTCAACGCTGTCAAAAACGTGCCTGGCTCACACGCGATCACCGGCCCATTTGCTCCGAAGGTTTCTTCGATTGCCGCAGCCCAGCGTGCAGGCGCAAGTGGTCGATCGTCTACACGGAGGATTCCGCCCAGGCCGCCTCCGACATTGATGACCTCAAGGGTGGACATGTGCTTGGCCAAGGTCGCTATGGTCCTGAGTGCGCGGCGAAAGGCCGATTCATCGCCTTCGCGCAATCCCCAGCCGAGATGCAGGTGCAGGGTATCGACCACGAGACCTGCCGCCTGTGCCGCCGCGAGTGCAGCATCGAAATCCTCCGGCGCAAGTCCGAGCTTGCCGCCGCCGTAATCCGTATGCTGGTTGACGCCATAGCCTGAACTCACCCCGGGATCGATCCGCAGCCCGATTCGGGTACCGGCCGGCACTCGTGCGCCATAGGAGCCAAGCACGCCGACTTGATCGAAATTGATGTGGACGGCGGTCGACGCGAAGTAGTCCAGGTCGGCCGGGGAGAGATTACTGGCTGTCACGGAGATCTCCGAGGCAGTAAAACCGGCTTCCAACGCGAGCGCTACTTCGCGGGGTGAGCAGGCATCGATCCCAATCTCGCCATGGCTGCGAAACAGTTCCAGGAGCGGCCGGAAGCGGTTCGACTTCAGTGCGAAAAAAATTCGGTGTCGTTTGAACCGCCCCAGTGCCGCGCGCAGCGCGGCGAGCTGCTCCTCGACACGCGCTCCGTCGTAGAGATAGAGCGGCGTGCCGATTTCGTCGGCGAGCGTCCCCACCGACAGTCCAGCGATTGTCATCCCCTCCGGCCCAATCGCCAACGTGCCGCCTGCCCACCATGGGGCAGGCTTGACGGAGGGGGAGGGGCTCATGGTGACTCCGCCAAATCTAGCGCCTCCGACGAGGCAGCGCGAGAGGCGAGAAAGGGCGAAAGCAGCTGGCGGAGGGCCCGCCGCTGCGGCTCGCTGAGGTACCGGAAACCGCGGATCTGCCGGTAGCAATGCGGCGCGCCGCACGCGCAAGCGAACGGTGTCGACAGGTCCCACTCGGTGCTCAGGTAGTTGAAGGTGATTTCCTCCCCCACTCGGACGGGTCTGCGCGTCACCAGTTCCAACGACGTGAAGTCGATCGAGCAGTTCGGGTCGCAGTTGTGGTTGCTGTATGCCCAGAGGTCTCCGACCGCGGGCTCCAGGTGCTCCTGCTCGTCGAGTTGGAGCGTGTATTTGCTCGGCGCAGCCACCCGACTACCGACCACGCTGAGCAGGCGTTCGTGGGCGATGAGGGGCGACGTGCAGACGACGGACTGTCCACACGGTCCGGCACCCAGAGCGATCTTGGGGGAAAGTTGCATCTCAGCAAAGGAAAGTCCTGTCGGGCGGAAAGCTAGAGGGATAGCCAGTAATATTAGTCCGATACGATACGATCCACCAGGTGCACAGATATATAAGTTGCTGCGCATATAAGGAATGAGATAGGCAGTGTCCGCAATGCGCCTTTTATTTGCCCCGTCGCGGCGTCGCCGCGCACGAGGAGATAAGGCGGAGAGCAGATCACTGGTGGAAGCATCCTTTTCTGATCGCACGACGGCAGGATGTTACAGTGAAGCGGTCAGCGCACGATGTTGCTTTTTGTATTGCCGCGTCGCACGACGGAGCACATAAGGTGATCGCAGGATGGGGTCGCGATGAATTGACCCCCTCGCTCGGCCGCCCCAAGTCATTCCAGGGTGCATGTAAAAAAAAAAAACCCTTTCTTGTACCGTGTTAACCCTGTAAGTACGGGCTGGCTGGTCTCACCGGAATTCATCTTTTTTATACAATGTGCATCATCTACTTTAAGGTAACCAAAAGCATTCATTTGAGGACAAGCTACTAGAGAAGTTCTTCCCTTTCTGCACAAAATTCTAGGGATGAACAATCGCACTTCTATCCTACATGTAAAGATTCTTTGTCATTCATCGGACACTTAGGGCCTCCTTACATGTACCGCAATATAGAAGGCATTTTTATGTTCCTTCTATAGTGTGAGATACACTAGAATCGGTAGAACTCTCCATCCTCCTTCCACGCTTACCAATCATCATCATGTGGTGCTGTGTTTGTCTTCTAATTGCTTTTTCTGCCTACCGGGCTCACATGTAAGCTGGCATTTAGTGTCCGGGGCAACGTTATAGGGATAAATCTATGTTCTTCACCTCTCCTAGCTAACTTGGGCTTTCCAATTGCAAACATGAATTCCAAACTTGCAAATTTTATCATATGTGAAAAATAAAAAATTTCAGGGTTTTCCCTTGCGGCCAAGCAAGGGGGACAATTCATCTTGGCCCAGGATGTTACAGTAAAGGGGTCAGAGCATATGCAATGCATTCTCTGCAAACCATCCTTGTAAGGTAAATTAGAATGTTGTAAAAAACATTCAAGAATTTGAAAGAAAGAGGTCTAAATTTTTTTTTTGAAATAACTTCTTTAAATATTTAGCTAGGACACGTCCTAGAATAGAACTGAATAGCAATCAATATTGTATTACTGTAGTAGAGAGGTTATTACTTTAGAGAAGTTCTATCTTATACATTATGACAAACATATGAGACTAAATGGAGGTACACACACCAAATGAATTTAGTGTGGCCTTCTTAAGCCGAGGTTACAGTCCTTTCAATTAACGACTTATGCAACATTGTAGATTAATATATCTCTTTCAATCGGCAACTTCACGATAGGAATACCATAAATGGTTAAAATAATCCAATTCAGCATGATCTTATTGGGAATTTGTTGAGAAACTGAACTCAATGCGTGCATAAATAAGGATGAAAAAGAATGCCAAAAAAATAATTTTTTTTTCTCAAGTATGAATATTTTATGCAATATAAATGTGGATTCTTCATATGGATCCTATTTTAGTCTCATAGCTTCACCTCAATCAGTTACCTCTCGAACTAGTTCTTCATCAAGTCTGAAACAAGTGTGAGTCAATCAAAACACCGAATTAGACATTCTTGCACTTGGGGGGTGCGACATTGCACTTGGCTAGTATGGCATCTAAAATGGGCAATCTCAAATGTTGAGGGGGGGAGGAATTATTGAAAACATCATTTGCTCTTGGTAGGAGAAATTGCTTGGAAAAAAGTTGTCAAACACTCCATTCTTTATAATTATTTCATGAAAACCTTTCACACTTTTCACTCCACACTACTTTCAAGACATATTACTCTGCGCTTCACACTCAAATACTTCTAAATGCCTACAATTACAAGGTCAAAGAGCATTGCACAATATCATATTTCTCTAATACATATTCAAATCATTCTGCAGACGTTCGTCATCTAGGTTCTCCATCTGCATTGCCATGTATTCCAGAAGATGCACTTTAGCCTCTAGTGGAATGATCACTGTCTCCTCTATTTCCACGCCATACACTGTAATGTTGGAACCTATAACATGACCACTTCTCCCTCGACGACGGACATCCGTCCACGAATATATAGCGGCTTCCTTCTCAGTCCAGCCCAACATCTCACCAGACGGTTCCCACATTGACTCCATACAGTTCGTGTACCTCACTCGGTTACTACCTGCTTCATCATGTGTTCCAGGTCTCATAGTAGGCCAATACCACAGGACCTTCATCTTCGAGGCCCACGTTCCCTAACCGAATTCTAGCACCTTTCCTAAAAAAAAAGGGGACTCCTCCTCTTACTTCCGCTAGTTCTACAGTAAGGGCTACGTACTGCCCTACAACAACGTCATTCTCTGGATTGAATGGAGGAAATGGATCTTCCTCAGCATCTTGTCGTAGCTCTGCTATAACTTCATTCCTTCTGCCTCGAATCCTCCCTCCAGTCACTCTTTGTGATGTGCTTGTACATGTCTATCTCTGCGGGGTCCGAAACACCCCCTCCTCTCAGGATTTGGCATTGTCGTCATAATCCTATCAACGGTTGCACTCTCCGTTCTATTTCCATCTTCATCAGCAACTGCACTTGAATTAGTACCTCCTTCTAAGTCAGGAACAATTCCATCGTCCCTGTTCTGATTCAAGACATCGCTGGGCCAAAATGGTAAATCACAAATACCTTTTCTATTTCGTTGTGGAAATTCCTCCAAGTAATCCTTGAATTCTTCTATTTCGTCCACCACTTCCATGTTCCTGATTGAGTTGTAACCTCTCTCTATCATCTTCTTCTTGTATGCAATGAACTCGTCCAATGCTTTCAATTCCCTCTGATTAGCTGCAAACAACTCCGCAAGGTCCGGTTTCTCTGCTACGCTTAGTAGTGAATTTAGACACAAATGTCCTCTCACTGGGCCCCACTCATCTGTGCAAAAATGCTTGTGTTGTACACGGACCAACCCATTTTCCACGTAAAACCTCATATGGTGTGGAAAAGTAATGCTCGTAAGTGATTCCCCTCCTCGTAGCAAATGAGGTGTGATAAATGCCTTCCAATCACGAACATGCTCAAGCTTCCGAGCACTCACAAAAGCCTCTGTGTATGACGTTCCCTTCTCCACAAGTTGCAACATCTCTGTCAAAGTGTCTATGTCTCTCATCTTCAATATGTTCGAAATCACACTGAATCTTTGATCAATGTCCTCATGTGTGTGGCCCACTATCAAAAAACAAAGTGCACTTCTTTGAAGAAACCAAGCCCAACTAGTGCAAAGCACATGGCAAACATGTAAGCGTTCTTATTCTCCCTCGTAGTGTTATCCGCTTGAATCCTCAACGTCGGTGGCAATGACCCCTTCCTTCGCTTCACGTCGCATATGACGTTCATCACCGACATTACGACTTGATTGCTATCATGCTTGTAGTGAGCATCTATCCACACGTCTGCATACAGGCCGACACCATGTACAAGTACACCACACAAATGAGTCTTCACAAATCGAGATTCGATATTCTTCACAGTCTGCCTCATCTTTGGTATCATGGTCGTATTTTGATCCATACCATCCACAATTAAACACATGAAAAAATCCGGAGTGATCATTGCGGACCTCTTAAACAACCAATAATCTCCCCTCTCCTCCATTTGATATCGAATGTGCAGCGTGTACAACTCTTTTATCTTCACCTTTGCTACTGCATTTGTCGTGGACTCCATCCCACACTTGTACTCCCAACAATGATAGCACTTTGAGAATCTGGAAAAAGGTGGGATTTGCACATGTGGAAACTCCTTCCGCCAAAGTCGACGAAACGAGGTCATTGACAACTCCGACCCGTCCACCAATTTCTTCATTTCTTCATTCACATACCGAAAAACATCCAACTTGGTCGTATTCATTGGCAATAGAATCAGTGGTAACACTGCATTGTCCATTTTCCGGCGAATCAATCGATGAGGTTGCTGACACCCTGCTTCATTCATAAAAACGTTGAGGCTTTCCCTAGTTGCAAACATTTTTGCACTTTCCCTCTGGTGACACGTGTTTCCATGAACGGCTGCCACTCTGCCGTATACAGCATGTGCTGTCTTCAATTGCTTCAAACGCCTTTGAGAATAACCCAACGCCTTGGCGTAGCATGCATTGCACACGACTTTGCCATCTAATTTTGTCACATATTTGTCTCTTGTCGGACCCTCCGTGCGAGTGTAGAAGGCATTCAGCATTTGCATTATCCAAGTAGCCCGCACTTCGTACTTTTGCCCCCATGCCATATATCGTTGATCCAAAACATATTTTGCATCTACATCACGCAAACAATTGTGTTTACATGCTCCTCTCTCCTTTGCACGCAAAACACTTTCCAGAGTAACTTTCTGATTAGTTGATTCCCCCCTCTCTCTTGGATTTCTCTCCCTCGCCCTTCGATTTGTCATTGAATACCTCCTCCTGGGCGTACGCTGAGGTTCTCCTTCTTCTCTTGTGAAATCAGCATTGTTGGCTTCAGAGCCTTGCGTTACAGGAGAACTTCCTTCAGCTGTGCTTCTTGTACTTTGACTTGGGGTGTGAACTCGGAAGTGCTCGGACTGTCTTCCACGTCATGAAAATCAAACTCGGGTGCTGAGCCAGGAGGAAAACAGAAATTATGCCCCTCCCTTGAAGTTCTTGTCATTGTTCTCACTTTTGAGGGAAGTGCACAACGAACTGAAGTACGACGCCATCGTATAACCTTATCTACACAATCTCCCATAGTCTCCCCTACCAACTCACCAACCCATTCTGCACCGTGTATAGCATGTATAACACGAACCGCAATTTCAAAAGGACGTAATTTTTCTTGTGAAGTTCATCACCGCATGTAACACTCATGTCCACCACGCCAATTCCCACAACACAACTGTTGTCCCCAAGAAGTTGAACCATACCATTAGTAGCTTGTGGTACTCCACCAATAGGTACACGATCTTCTTCTTGGAAAGTCTTCCCCGTACCACACGCGCCAATCTGTCCCCAATGCTCCTTCGCTCGGTTGCAACTATTGTTGTGCCTACGGCATTGAATGCCACTGGACTTCCAAATGCTTCGGCTACCATTTTCTGCCGTCATAGATGCATAACAGTCACGTACTTTGTATAGAATTCCATAATTTCAATATGTTTCTTAACCATTGTCCACGTTGTAATCCATTCAAACTGTAATTATTAAACAAAATTTCCTTCTCTTTCCTAAGAACTATTGAAATTCCAGAAGCTTGACTAATCAAAATGTACCTATAATTAACATTATAAAATTGTCCACCGCTGTTGTGTTCTTATTCCCTTGCTTTGCTTCAAGAAAGTTGTGCAACTATATTAGTCAGTTCAATTTCAACAATAATTGCATGCTGCAACTACAACTTCCAAAGCATAAAGCCCAATCACAAAACTAAATTCAAAGTACTCTTTTTTGAACTTCACAAAACACAAACACCGTTTACGTGGAGGACTACTTCAATTTCTGACTACTCACCCGGGCTATTTTCCCAAGGCAACAGGCCAAGGTTGAAATAACTTGGCATGTCAATTTTGAAAGGCCCTTCGGAATGCTGATTTTCTCTCTAATGTATGTACATATTGTTTAGATTCAACTAACTACTACACCATTTATAGTTGAAAGATGGAATTTGATATCACAAATCCCAATGCTAACTCTGTACTAGTAACCTCACTGAATCCATTGCAATCTATCTTCTTCTTGAGAATTAGTGAACATTGCATTCAAAAATGAATCATACATGTAAATCTTTTTAAATAAAATACTTTGATTGACCTCAAAACAAGATTGTCCAAAACTTTCTCATCACTACTTCAAATGAAATGAATCCAGTCTTTTCATGGGAACAGTAATACTTTCAATGATAGCGTTCCAGAGGGCCTCTCCGAATTGACATGTCAAATTATTTCAATCTTTACTACAATTTCATTAATTTATTAAATTTTTAGGGGGCGAAGAACTCTATCAATGGTTTCGAGTGGCGTTAGTTTTGCAACCTAGCAACACTAGAAATAAGAATAACATTCACAAAAAGCTAATGCATTTTTTTTTTCTTCTGAAAATAGAAAAACATCACCACACTAATGAAGGTAGCATGAACATACGTACAAATCATTTTGTTCCTCGAGGGTATATTGCAAATTCAAGGATTCTAAATGAGAAACGATTATACGGATGGTTTCCACAATAATTAACCACGCCCCTTCAATCATGGTGATAATGAAACTTTAGGATTTCCCAAGGTTTGAAGAACAATAAAAACAATTCATCCAATTCCTTTTCCCTTTTGACCCCATATCATATCTTAAAAAATTGAACTTCACAGCAAATGAAATTGTATTTCATTTCCTAGCAAGTATACATTACATTCAAAACATGCTTCTTTATAGAGGTAGTCTGCTCTAACATTGACCGTGCTCTATAAATGATCTGTAACATATATCATAAGTTAAATTATGTTCTTTTGATGTAGAAGGATTGAAAATTTCCAATGCAAACGCTTTCACAAACCAACTAGTATGTACTTCAACAAACTGTAACTAATGCCACAAATGGATTTACTTGCCAATTTTATGAAAATTGATTGAAAGTTCTTTCAAAGGATTGAACTTCTCTGAAAAAGCCAATAAGGTTTTCAACGTCCTCTCTTACCTTGTTATTTTAAATTCTTTATAGTACGGAGTTTTGAAGTTCACATATTCATGCTCATGTGATGAATTTAAAAAATTAGGAAAAAATAATAATTTTCATCTTCTAAAGAATATATAGGTACAAGATACAAGGGAAAGTAAATGGAATTGGAGTATGTCAATCCTACATAAAAAAATTTATGGATTTTTTATGGATTTTGTTTGCTACTGATCTCTTCAATTTTGAGATTATTGTAGCATAATTTTTGCTGCCAGACACTGATCAAAATAAAATTATTTTCCCAGGAAGCTAATGAGTTTTTCTATATTATGGAAACGTTTAAGAAAGTTTCATCAAAATTTGAGCTTATAGGAACCTACCCAAAATCCATTATGTCTCTTCTAGGGACAA
Organism: Neckera pumila; assembly: GCA_963969595.1. Taxonomy (NCBI): domain Eukaryota; kingdom Viridiplantae; phylum Streptophyta; class Bryopsida; order Hypnales; family Neckeraceae; genus Neckera; species Neckera pumila. The sequence goes on along the minus strand of OZ018408.1, from coordinate 51,534,261 downwards.
TCACAGACTTTAGGGATTGAATTTAGATATTGCATACATTATTAATTTAGAATACTCTTATGAAATATCCCCCACCTACTTTATTAATGTTCTAAAAAATGATAATTACATAATATGAATATAATGCTCTTCAATATCTTTGAACATATTGCTCTTCATAAATGAATAATGGTCTTCCATATAATGAATATAATGTTGTTTAATATGTTTTTTTATATAAAATGCAACATCAAAAATAATGCCCCATAGTTGTTCACTGCAATGACCGAAGGGTAAAAATAATTAATAAACTCTCTGAAAACATGATCTTATGTCCCTTCTCATAGAACTTTATCAATGGAATGAACTTTACGGATTAGTTTCCCATTTTCATTTACTACTGACAGGTAAAATTTAAGCTTGTATATGTATACATTTTCAATCAAGAATGTTATTGATACATAACATACATAGAATTCTGGCATCAAATAATTAATAATTTTGAAAATTTGGATTCATAAACCGTGAAAACAAAATTACTCTACAAGACTTCTGTTTCCATTAAAACATATTAATTTTCAATTATATAATTTTCAAAAATATTAGCTTCTATTTCCATCAATACCTTTCTTCAAGTGGCTTGAATTAATTTTAAGAGGCAAAATTTGGAAAAAATGCATTTAAAACATTTAGATTAAATTGACATAAGAAATAGCAGATTCACAGATTAAAAAATTGTTTGGTTTAGGTACAACTTTGTATTGAAATCAAACCAACTCTGTGTAGGAAATTAAAATAACTACAAAAATCTAATATATAAAAAGGACAATCATGTAATTGCATGTCACACTTGAAGTCTCTCCGATATGTCCGGATGAATCCCTATGAATAATTTCTAATTAATATGATTTTCGCAAAGAAAATTTCTAAAAAATTTGTGTAAAACTTTTTTCCATCTATGAAGATAAAAAGAAATTAAATTAAATATGGACATATAATAATGAAAATAATAAATCGCACATTTTATAAATGTATAGTTTAAGGTAGAAATCTAATGTAGTTGTATTAAGTCTACAAAATAAAATGCCTTTTAAGTCTTAAATTTATAACTATTGTGCCCTATGTTGTCGCCACAGTGAAAACAAAAATAAAAGTAATTTTGTAATTTCTTAACCCTTGAAGGACCAAACGGCGTTTTTTGACAACATAGCGATTTTGGTCAGCTCAGTATGAATGGAAATCTTATTCACATTCTTTAGAAATTTCAAACAATATGTGCCCATGGAATAGCTTTTAAGGCCCAAAAATTTTCAAAACTTTTTACTACATGCTTCAAAAGTTATTGGATGATATGTCTCTTTCAATGGTCGGCGGGCAGCTCAAAAAAATTCTGAAAAAATCAATTTTAAAACAAAATTCAAATTTGAAATTGATTCTCTAGCTTTATATATACATATAAAGCTTTGAATTATTCCACCCTGATTTATGAAATGAAAATTATGAGGTATTCTAGTTTGCAGGCACTCACGGATTCCCTATTCTAAAATGAACTTTGGAGTCCTTTATTTAACTCAATTTCCAGTATTTTTTGAAAAAAAATTAAAGCATAGGATGTGTATTCTTTACTGCAACATTACAACCTTTGGGATTGACATTTTTCAATTCCATAATGAAATTCTTAAGAATTTGGTATTTTGAATCACTCTCTACTTCTTTCTACAACCTATTTCTTCCCTACATGTTGTACAATTACAAATGATTTGAATTTTTTTGAGCATGTAGCCACATTGTTTTAATAAATGAATCCAGAGAGTAACTACAATATTGGACATTTTTTCATTTAAATATGACCTCGTGAAGTGTTGTTGCCCGATTTTTAGCAGGGCCAAAACAAGGGTTTCTGTAAATTCAAATGCTCATATCTTGCAATGTACATGGTGGAAAATTTTGAATTTTTTTCTACATATTTTCTAACAAGTTGACTACAAAACCCTATGATTACATGTCTCCAAAGATGTTTTTTTCTTGAAATTTGATACTTGTACTAGAAATGGCAGTTTTCGAGTGTCTTTGGTGAAAACATAGTCTCCGACCTATAAAGGTTCATTCAAAAATTAACTCCAAAATTTCAAAAACCTATACATTGTAAGTTTGAATGCCACAAAATTAACCCGTGCACCACTTCTTCTACAAGGCTCTCTGGCAGTATAGAGGACGCGGTTGCGGGATACACTATCTGGAAGTTTTCAATGAAAGGTAACTGACCATAAATTGCATTATTAAACAATCTAGCAAGATTCAGTGCGGTTTTCATTTTTATATTTAAATAAAATTTGTAGGGTCCCATTGGTAGTCAAAAGGGGATTCTAGATTCTCTAAGGATGCATTTTTTGGACACCGTGTGAATAAACTACAAATTCCTAAAGTGCTGAGAAGAAATGGAGCTAAAAGCAATCAAATAGTCATATGAATAGAGGGAGTACATTTTAGACAACAGTATCCATTGTTTGATTTTAGGAAGTATGCAATTTAGGTGTACTTACCTTAACAAACAAACAAACAAACAAATTAAAAAAAAAAGGCAAAAAAAAACTAAACAAGCATTCTCTTCATAAGCGAAACAAGCGGAAATTGAACTGTTGTAAATCCTACACTTAGAAAATCTTGCTACATCGTGCAAGCTTCGTTCTAGGGTTTGTACTAATCGTGGATTCCAGCGTCCTCTTTAGATGAAGTCTCCCTGTTCGTTCGACTTAGCAGAGCAGTACAGTGAACGTTGTGCAATTTCAGAGTAGATGTTCGTGCCCACAAGCAATTTCATGCTGCGCTACCCTGTGTTTCTCTGCAGCACTTCAGATTGCCTTACATTTTTAGACATGGTCCGTCGTTGTGAAATCAAGACAGTCGAGAGGATGATATTGAACAAGCTAGGGTTTGGATGAAAATTCGAATAGGAACTCTAGTTTGAGAGCAGACGGTAATAGCAATTGTAACGACAAACAAGCACTCCGCGGATACAGAGAACTCACGTCACTGGTGCCTGCGGTGGGAGAGTCTGAAGTCTATGTCCAGAAGGAGGAGAAATTTGGCAAATTCGTCTCATCAGCTTCTAGTTTCAAACCTGCATACAAGGATTGCACTGAGTCTCCGTCACCTCTCCTCACTGCGGACGTTGGTTACTTGTTTCGTACTCGCCAACGGCCATCTTAATTAGTTCATTTTCTTAGTTAGGGTTTCAAAATTTACAGCGGCAACGCTTTCTCTCCGGCCGATGACAATGAGAGCGATGAAACAATATTGTTCCAGGTGATGACAGGCACGAACACATTGAAACATGATTTCAAATTTTCATTGAGTGAGCCGGCTGAAAGAAAGTGTCCTGTGTTGCGAGGCCTTCCGCCGCACAATGTTTTGCATGCCAGTGAACAGTGTTTGTAGTCAGACCCTCCCCATGTGCGGGGGGTCTGACCACAAATACTGTTCATTGGCAAGTTCTGGTGAGAACAGGAATGGAGGTTTTCCCTACAAACACGAGAGCTTGGCTACACCTTCCCGAAAGTCAATACCGGTGACGTCGCGGTGTGTTTCTCGGTGCTCTTCAATACGTGGATGGCAGAAAAAGTTGGGGTGGGGTGGAGAATTCACCTGAGTTCTAGCTGTCGTCTCTTCCGCCGTTCCTCTCTTCCGCTGCGCCTACCTTGCGCCGCTCCTCTCTTCCGTCGCCGAGGTGTCCCCCATTGTTCTCCTCTGCCGCTCTTTTCCTCCGTCTGCAGCTGCCGCCGCTTCCTCTCTGCAAATTTACCATGTGCACAATAAAATTAGTAGTGCAAGCACAGTATGATTGAGAGCTCGGGAGTGTTGGGAGGAATTCAAGCTCACCAGGTGCCTGGGCTAGTTCACTATTACCGATCGCTTGTGCACCAACAGTAGTCACGGCAATTCAAAGTCTCAATTTCCGTTCTGCATTTCACGGAAGTGAAGAATCTGTGTGTCCGTCTTTCTGTCGCCTCTCTTAGTCTTGCAATAGGATTGCCTGTTAATGGCGATGGGTGTGACCTAATCTATGCGTGCGCAGGACAGGGGAGGACAGGAGAGGACGCACAAGGAATTCGTGTCAAACTACAAGCTTGGTCATGACATTGGCAAGGTAGACTTCAGGTACGGCATCTTCCACTCACTGAGAGTTAGGGTTTAGGTTCTTTCGCTGTCTTTTCGTCTTTGGTTATTTTTGGTAGTCATGTTGCCGCCTTGGGAAGCAGTGTTGCTATAATCAGTCTTAGGCAAGAAGCTTGTGACTCATTTCTGTGGGTGCAATTGTGGAGAATACTTGCCCAAAATTTGCTTGAACATTCTCGTGGCTTTAAGGTGTTTGGGCCTTTTGAATTTTTTTCAAGTTGGAAACATTTTTCATTTTCTTCTCTGAGACCTGAACATACCACATGAAACTAGATATCCGTCAAATGTTGCCGAATGCCATCTAGATAGCAACCACTGCATGTCTCTATCACCTTACAAGCTAAATTATTAAAGCAGTATCTACTCGCCTAAAACTGTGTTCAGTGCCAGGCTAATAAGAGAAGACCACAATACTATCACATTGGCCTCCTCCCACAGCCTGGGATAGAAAAGTCCAGAATTAAAACCTCCTGTTCTGTTATGTTTTGGTCCCTTATGTTCCTGCTTTGATATTTTTCCCCAAAACCCTAATTGTGAGTGCGAGCTGCAAGTAATTGCGAGAGGATTGAGAGTTGGATCGGGGAGTGCGTATGATGTTGAGGATTATTGCCGAGAGATTTTTTTGGACCTTCGGATTAGATTCTATAAGAGAGGATCTTGATTATATGCCACCATATGCTTTGCGTCCTACTATCTAGTTGTTGTGTTTGTTGTTATTGATAGAATAAATGCATATTACCTCTGTGCAGTACCCGGTCTGGAGGTGACCACGCTGGGTATGGAGCGGAGTTTGTGAATGCTTGTTTGAAATTGCAATTTCTGAACCAGGTGCAAGCGATTGTTTCTGATAACTTGGAATTGTTCTTCTTTGGTTGAAGACTCAGTGAGTAGAGGGATTTCTTGAGATTGTTGAGTGCCATGTCATTGGAGATTGGTTGGAGAGAGATTGATCGTAACTGAAGAGATCAAGCTTGATCCGAGAATTTGAGCAGGAGTGATCTGTGAATTCTGAAGTTAGTCACTGAGCTTCAGAGATTGAGCGCTGTAATGTTGATCTTCGTGTTTCACATTGAGAGAAATTGGAAGGCGTTCATGTACTGAAGCCCTAAATTGCGGTGGCTGGAATTCTTGAAGAAGAATTTGGAAACGGTAGTTGCTCGCAAGCTGCTGCTCAATTACAGTCGGTGGAAGAGGCCAAAATGTTGTGACGGTCACGACAGATACCCTTCAATTTCTGAAATTTCTCCTGCCCGAGCTGACAAGGTTGCGTTTCTTCAAGTGTACTGCGGGTTTTTTCCTAAAGAGACAGTGGATGAAGCACAGGCCGCGGGGTTGAAGGTCCTCCATCAGGTCATATGTCTGTCACGGAAATGACTTCAGACTTTTTTTTTTTTTTTAAGACCTTTCTACAAGAGATTCATGGTTGTAACTGCCCAATTTTCTTCTTTTCTTTCAAGTTTGATAACTGTGCAATTCGGAGCCCAAATTCTTGTCAAGATACTATCTTCAACTACGTTTTTTCAGTTTTCGCGAGTGCTGCGTCTTCTTGTACTTTCACTCCCCTGAAATCTTTAAATCAGATTTCGAAAATCTTACGGTACTACAGGTGTGCAATCTGAATTAGGGTTGCAAGCCCTGCTTTCTGAGCAAGGGCTAAAACTGTGATTGCCCTGGAATGACCAAGAAGCTCTAATCAGGCCTCATGTATTTAATCTTTAGCAATTTTTGAGAAGGTCATATAGAACTGTCTGTGGCCAATTATATTTGATTTCATCTAAATTATATTACTCACACTATGGCCAATCGAATTGGCCATTTTGAAACTGTGATTCTTTATTCCTTGAGGGTTTAGGGAGACTGAGAGTTGCATCCATGGAGATGGGAATGTCAATATTTAGCAATTCAGCACAGTTGGATGCGATTTTTCCTGCCATTAATATTTTGCACTATTGACAAGTGAAAATGATGAGTATAAAAAAAAAAGATTTTTCAGATGCGGTATGAAATTTCTATGATTTTCCAAAGAAACAATTCCCTAGACCACTTAAATTGTCACATAGGTGGATACTAAGCATAAATCAAGAAAAATTGGTAGATAACAAGTAAAAGTTAGGTATGTGTCCTTCACATGTATTAGTGAATCAAGGCCAAGCGTTTCAAGGCCAAACTCCAAAATCGAGTTTCTTATTTGAACTCATTGAATTTAGTTACAATTCACTATAACCGTTTGTTAATGAAAATGACTATGAAACATTGTCACTTGCAATGTAATACTAGTAGAATTAATGTAGACATTCACAAACAACCATTATAAATGCTAAAAAATAATTCCTAGGAATCTTTCACAAACAAACAATTCCTGATACTTCTATTGTATATGAATGAAAATAATTATTTCATGAAGTGTTTGAAAATTTAATTTAAGTTTGTTTGTATAGTTTTTTAGTATACCCGTTCGAATATGAACAACCATGTATTTTGTTTAAAAAGATGCTTTTCTTGATGTGCAAGTCATTTGAAAGGTGCAATGCATGATAGTTTAAGTAGTATTATGTTTGACTTACTACTTTGATTTGTTTTATTACTAAATTGCATTTCTGTTACGCTATCACTCAATTCTTTAACACTTGAGCGATATTTTTGTTTTGTAGGAATTGCCTTTGGTCAGTGATAATTAGAAAGGAATATTTTTCATTTGAGTTACTTCCGGAAATTGAGATTTTGTAAATTTCCTAAACCTATTGGACACGTCACTACAAAGTGAAACAAAGTTTAAGATAGTCACAAGTCTTCAAGAATGAAGCACAATTGAAGATGTTGATGTTTTTTTGGATATGGTAGTTTTCTTCAGAGGAGTACATGTGAAGGAGCTCAACTACATAGAGGGGAAGCATTACCATCATCCATGCAATGTGGTAGTTTGCAAGCTAATAGCACCTACAACATTTGCATCAGGTATTATTCTTGGATTATGATTTTTGAAAAAGTCTAAGTTCAGATCCACAACAATGAAGCCTATTTTTTCATCAATAAACATTAGGAATTGCAATTTCAGTATAAGGGGATTTAAACTTTTATTTAAGTTTTTTGTCATTCAAAATGTTCTAAAACCAAAAACCAAAAATTCTAATTTGGTTCATTGATATTTAGATTTTTATTCTATGTTGACAAGGTAATTATAAATGTGGTTAAGTTTTTGTCATAATAGCATATTCTTCTTATGTTTTCAAAGACAGATGTCGTTGAAGGACGTAGCCATAGTAGAAATTTCATATTTCTAAACACCGGAACAAAAAATGGATTTTAAAAATCAAATTTAACTAATAGAAAACTATTGTTTTATTTGGAAATCTTCTATTTTTACCCAAATATAATGAAAGCACCTTTGTTTTGTGAAAACAATACTATAAAGTTTAAAAGAAAATGTAACAAATTTGATATTTGAAATGGTTTTGTTTTTTGAAAAATTATTCTCGAAGTCTAGTGCAAGTATGGAACATGTGATTTCACAGAAGATTGATATGATTTCTCTATTAAATTTTCTAGGCAAAGGTGTTCATTGCAATATTCACTTTTATGTAGTGTTGATGACTCTTAAAAGCAAGCCTCCCCTTTAACTATTCTTGTATCCAAGAAATCACAGTATACATTTAATTCAAAAAATGTATGAACCAAATAGTGAAAAGACATACATTAATTGGGGTTTGAATTAGGTATGACAAATAAAAAGAGGAATGGAAGACTACAATTCATTTTTGCATTTCGAATATCCTCATGATCTAACGTTTTCATCTAGAGATGGAAGGTGACATTGTTGTGTTTCTTACTCTCATGTATTCTCTAATACGTCTATTTTTTAGAATTAGGATGCTTTAATTTATGAAAAATGTGAGTCGACTTTTGAACTGGTTGTTTTTCTGTTCAATTTAGAACAAACTCCTAGAACTCAAATAAGACCTTGGGCATTTAGGGGTTCATACATATGCACGTGAGAAAAGAAAGAATGACAGAAATCATCATTGTATAACTGGACGTGGCAACTCCGTCAAGAATAGGATACATAGTCTACTTATTAACATCAAATGGAAGCATCACATTGTCTACATGTTTCATTTTCATTGCAAGGTGCAAATGTTTGAATATACTAGTTGTATATGCAACTTGAACTTTTTATGTAGTGGAAGATTAGTGTAATAATTAAATGGTGGCATTTCTAAAACTTTGATTGCACACATTGTAAAATAGAAATGTTTCAAGGAGAAGGAGATTTGATATTTTTTTGGGAGCACATTGTTATATACAAGTAAGAACATGATGAGAATGAAATACAATTTGACACAACCTAAAAAGTAAAAACAAAAATGTAAAGCACAAAATGATTTTATCAAATTGTTATATCTACAAAATTTAATTCTATAAACATATTTTTTCCGAGAAGTTGTGCAAGTGCACTTTATGATTTTTGTTTTTTAATTATTATACTATGGAAAGAAGATATGAAGGTTGCCCAAAAAAAGATTTTTGAAATCTTTTTTATTGGTCCACAAAAATGAAATAAATTAAAGCATTGGATATTGGCTAGACTGATGTATAGGAATTAAGAATTCATGAAAGTATCATTGTTCAATTATCTTTTGTACTGTGCTTTTAGACAACCTCCATTTTTACTTCTATATTTGATACATTCTTATTGATGGTAACCACAAGGTATCAACAATCATAATCATCCTTATACTCATACATTAACAATATGGTTCCCTTAAATTGTTTCCCATAGTATCGTGAATCCACCCCCATGTTTAATTGTGGTTGGTACACTATGATATTTTAATTTTTTTGAACTAGAACAGTGCGACTGCAGTAGACTTTTGTAAAGTTAGTTTTGGGAAGTTGGATTTTCAAAATGCATTACAAAATTAATGATTTATTAAAAAAAAATACATTTTTTTATTCTAAGAACAATTGAAATAAAAGAAAATAAATTGGGACAGTCAAAATTGTGAGCTCGTGGAACTAGGACTTTATAATCTTCCACAGAAGATCATATTCTGTAAAGTTCTCAAGTGACAATTGAGTTTGTTTCACTTGTCTTTGTATTCAAAATAAATACAATATGGTCAATAGCTTTAAATGAGGACAGTAGGAAGAAGTTGTCATTTGTTACTGAAATGAATTATATTGGGTTGGCAGATTAAGTGGTTTCATTGAAAGGCAACAATAAAATGAAAATGAAAACTAATATTACCAAGCACATAGTTTTCAATTATTTATTCTCTATTATTTAAAAATTAAAATTCAAAATTACTTAACCACATGACAGGTGCTCCAAAGGATTCCCTGAAGGCTAGTGTACCGACTTTGCTATTGTAAATTGTTTCTCTCTTTTATGATGCTTGCCATTTTATTTTCACTTTGTGCTCAGTAGTGCAACCTTAGAGTCGTATCAGTATTCTTATAATTCTTCTTGAATTGTTTGCAAATTGAAGGTTGTTATGTTCTATGAATGTAATTCAATATTTAGGAGAATTTGAGACCTTTGATTTTGAAGCCTATATTCTAAAAGAGAAAGAATGGTGGAGTTATTGATAGTGCATGTTGCTTTACCAGATATCTCAAGAAAATCAAAGGTCGCAAAACGCAACAGTTGACATTGGAAGCAGCACAATCACGCATGTTATATAGTTGCCTGTAGAATCAAGAGCAGCAAGCAGATTTGCATCAGGTACTTTTTCCCCCTTTTTTTAAAAATAAAAACATTTCATTAATGTAAGTCGGGATTTACTCATGTCAATTTCATTCTCATTCTTTAGAGCTTGTTATTTTTTCTTTGCAAATATACCACTATTTGTGGAAGATATGAATTTATGCCAGAATAAACTGTTTCATGATTACCTATGAAGAATTTTATAAATCCACTACATCTTATGGATGAAGATGTAGTCAAAATCACTATGAAACTTATAACTAAAAAATATAAAATGTTAAATCCATTCAATCCATTCAATTTATGGGGGACTTTTCAAGGTTTAAGTTCCTTGCCTTCAATATTTTAATGTCCAATTTCGGTTGCTTATTGCAATTGATAGTAAACAAATTGAGGCTCTATAATTTATGAATTTGTAAAATTTAGACTTCATAATCTTATGCAAAAATACAATTCATGAAGAATTTTGAAGTAGCAGGCAAGGGGAGATGTATTGATCCATTCCTTGTTGTCTCATATAATTTAATTATAAATAATTTCTTTTTGAAAGCTGTAATTATGTTCGTTCCAAAGGAATGCCAGAACTAAAATTATAGTATCTTGAAGCAAAAGTTTTGTAGCATCTTTGAAAAAATTCTAGAACCCCCCATCAAGAATCAAGATAAAGGGAACCTCAGGAATCATTTAAAATTTTTTTTAGCGATATGTATGTATTTTTTAGGTTCTATTTCAGAACAAAGCTAAGCACCAATCTCCTATGGAAGTGAAATGTATGATTGTTTCATGGAAATAGTTGACTTCAGGTATTGTGTATTCAGAATACATTTAAAAAAAGGTTAAGAAGGTTTGAATGTTCAATGTTTTTAAAGGAGAAATTAAAGAAAATGTTGAAGTTGGAATGGATAGGTGTACCCTACAAAGTAGAAAGGGGGAATTTTCTATTACAAAGTTTGTATGAGTAGATATTCAAAAACAATTAGAAGGTATCTAAATATACCAACTATGAAGACTTTGTCTATCAGTAGTTTATAAAGTATTCCATTTCAGCTGCCATATATTTCTAAGGTCCTGAAGCGTAAGTTAATGAAATTTAGAATTTGAGGAACTATTTTTGTTGGCTTTGCATAAAAAAATTTTGGTTTTCTTTCATGGCCGTTGTTATTGTGTGAATGGTTCTTCAATTTGTTTCGTTGCTGCAGCATTGTATACCAATATATTATGTATATTCTAGTTGCAATCAAGTTGCATTCATGTTGTTTGTTTTTGTTTAGAAATTTATGGTAGAAGTTCCCATGTGATGTCCATTATGTACATAAACAATTTGTCAAGCCAGTATGAGCAAAGGAAACATTGAAAGCAATTAGACATTACAATTTTTATGTAGTTTTATTAAACTCAAACACATTGTCACAGTGAACTCTATAGAACATCTAAAAGTGAACATTTAAATAAGTTCAATTGAGTTTTGAACTCGGAGTTCAGGAACTGAAAGGTACAGTGATGGATTTTTATAAGTTTACTTTTACTTTGGAGTGTGGAACTGATTTTACTTTATTTGATAGACCAAGGAACAACATATAAAGGTAATGATAAAATTATACATGTAATGTTCTACTGAGAAGAGATATATAAGATTTTCACATGCCAATTATATTGAGTTTTTTTGGACTAAAAGTGTAGTGCGTTTGTTAGAACAATTGTGATATTCATTGTCATGCATAGAACAAGGACATTATTCGAAAACAATTGCATTTGATTTGAAGGATAGGATTGTTGTTGGAATAGAGTGTTTTTTTCATTGGTAAGCTTGGTCCTCTCTTTATTTACATTTAGTACCATGGAAAGAATATTTGTTTGTTTTATTGCATGAGTTTTTCAGAACTCACAACAAATATAGTGTGTTTTTCAGATTTGATACAATAGAAATTCCAATTTTTAATTTCTTCTAATATATTTTAGAACTTCTGAGAACGTCAGTGCATACTAAAGTATTATTGAACTTTCATTTTTAGGGCATCATGGCATCAAAGATTCATTCAAAGTGGTTGGAGCACGGATGGTGGATCGTAGCAAACAACAATGACAGGTCTTCTTTGTGGATCACAGATTTTCCAATTGGGTAGGGGCATTATGAGTCTGCATTGGCGTCTTCACATGAAGTCATCGAGGGCCTCACGGGCACCGCTGACGGAGGATTGATTGTGTCGGTGACCACAACAGAAACGGCACTTGAGAAGTATAAATTAAAGAAGATGTTGATGATGGCTCCGGTTCCGCAACAACTTCTCTTAGTTCTTACTCCCATGCATAGCTTGAAGAGTGTGGCAAAAGATTGGAAGAAAGTGCCTCATGAATTCCAGATTAAACGAGAGGAAGCGGTTCAGAAATTCATGGAGACGACCACTGAACAAGTGCAAGCATTGCGTCATCGATACCGGGAGATTCTAAGCCATGAAGAATTAGAAAAGATGAACCCAAGTGGTGTCCAAGAGCGGCCTGCACCAAGAGATCCAAAAGACTTCAATGAAGTGTATCGGGATCTTGCTATGCCAGTGAATCCAAATTGGGTTCCTTTGGATGAACGGAATCGGAAGCGAGCTGCTGTTCAAGAGGGATTAGGAATCCATGTAGATGAAGGGGTTATTTCTAGTAGACCGAGGGCACAGCGTCAATGTCTCCAATCTGTGGCAACCAATGTTGTTGTTCAACCTACAGGTGATAATGAAGAGGTACAACTGCCAAGGAGCGCAGCAGTAAGGCCACCATTAGTGGAGATGGAAATAACTGAAGAATTGTTGCAGTCGGGGGGGGGAGGCAACTCAGAATCCTGTATCAAATGAACCCACGGTTTTCCCTGAGTTTCCTAATGAAGGAGAAGAAGGAGCTCCAACCACAGTCACGGAAGTTGGATCAGGATCAGGATCAAGGCAACCAAGAGTTGGCTCAAGTGATAGAGTATACAGGTCAAATGTTATAGTGGCCAACGTGGATGCTGGAAGGATTGCCAATCGTGCAGGACGGGGTGCTGTTAGGAGATGGGATGTTGGTGGAGGACGTGGTGTTGGTAGAACACGTGGTGGAGATGAGTTGCAACGTGATTCTGCAGTGCCAGACATCTCTAGAGACCAATTAGGGCGGCGCACTCGTGCAACGGATGCTATAGAAGAGCAAGGCGTCAGGAAACGAACAGCAGCACAGATACATCGTCGAAGAGCAGCCTTGCAAAACAGCCCTCCACAAGGAAATGATGGCGAAAATGCTATTATTGAGGATGATTCCTTTGAAGGTGAACCGGAGCAAGAGCCTAGAAGAGTGTTGCTGAAGAGTATTACGAAAGCACCTGTGGTTTTTCCTACTGAGACCAAGTACAAAGCAGGATATATATGGGGTCAGAGTTTGATTTTTGATGCAAGGATCGATAGCATCTGCGATGTGGCTAACGCAGAGACAAACCACAAGGTGCTAATGGATTGGCGTGTAAATGAAATGTACGAGTGCCTCAGGGGATCCGAAACTGATGGAGTCAATGCAATAATCCTTCGTCCCATTGCATATCGCTATGACAGTAATAACGACGAGGGCGAGACAGAGGTGGTAGAGGTGCCGTTCAGCCAAGAAGGTACTGCACGTGAATTTGAAGCCGTGTATTTAAGACATTGTCAGGCAAATTCATCCCTCTCGAGCAGCACATTACAGAGAAGGTGGCTGGAGAGCAATATTGTATGGGAACCAGTAGATGGCCAACATGTTGTTGGTGCTTGTAAACGAGCCCAATGGGAAAAGGAAGAGGGACACTTATCCAATGAAGAGTATCATGCGCAGTTTGTGAGACGGAAAGCGAAGTTTGTGGTTTACAACAATCCTCAATTTTATATAGAAGCATCGGTGAAAATTAATGCGAAGGAGTTTGACCGGAAGTTCTTCACCACACATTATGAGATTCTCATTAAACTGCGCGATATATAGAAAGCGTGTGGAAGACCAAGTGTTGCTACTTGAGCTGATGATGCACACAGAGCGAAAGCGTTGACAATGGCAGCGAGTGCGTTACATTTGAGTCAGAACTTATCAAAGCATGTATCGTTGGAGGAGCTGTCGAGGAAGATGGTGGATTATACACGCCATGCTTGGCATGAAGATGAAGAGTCCTATAAGGCCATCGTGCAGGTGTGCAAAGATTATGAGGACGGAAAATTATTTTTCAACGAGAAGGCTGAAGATAAATGGAAGAAGATGGCTAGAGATCGGAATCTTGATGTCACAGTGGATTGGAATACAAAGCGGAAGAGGATGGAGAAGACCTGGTGGAAGCCCTTGAATAGCATTTCTACGGAAAACTATGTACGTGTGGTCCAGAAGATGGTTGCAAAGGATGTGGTGAACGAAAAGCGAGCTTCGCAACGGTACTATTTCAATGATGCTGCTTCTGCAAACCCCTCTAAAGGTACAGTGGCGTATGCGGTGGACACTTTACAGCGGAAAGATGCAATCAGAAACCAAATTCGGTTTCTTATAGTAGAAGCAGGGGATGAAAATCCATCGTCCATGGATGATTTCTTCTGCATCGATGCAAGCAAGTATGGAGATTTGGGAGGAAGGCAGTTCATCTTGAGGGGGAAGACATTAAATAATGACATGAAGACCTTGTGGAGTTTTTCTGCAGTGACGACAGTTTAAATGCTGAGCAGTTTAGAGAATGTAGTCCCAGCTTTCGTTAGGCAACACTTTGTGGATATCCGAGCGGGTCGCAAAGGTTATGCGAGATACGGTCGAGACGTTGAGGATGTATCGAATGATTGTTGGAATTGGCAAGTTGCAGTCTCTGTAGTGCAACACGAAGAGCGTGAAGCTTTATTTCACGTGAGATGTAGAGGAGGGTTCTTTGAGGACGAGTACATTGAACTTGGCAAACCATGTTTATGAATTTATGATTGTAGACGTGGAGGTTCTCAAGGGGAGGACATCCCATGGTCGAATGAGGATTACAGCAAGGTTGTGCAACAATTGAAGAACTGGATGTCTTGTATTTTCCGTTGGAATGCCGTGTTTTTGTTTCCGCCAGGCGTATCCTTTGACAAAGCAATGGAGTCAAGGATGGTGTTGCCAGAGAGTTGCCACGTGCTCCAAGGTTCTTGGATATTTCAAGCAGAGACAATGTCCTCATACGTGCATGATCTGCGTTATGGCGAGCAACGACGACGCGGTGTACAACCCATTGGTGGCATTGTCATCATCATGAATTATCCAAAGGAGAGTGGGTTCATGGAAAACCTCTCTAACAGTACGGACGACTTACATGTTATATTTCAAGACTCCTGGAGTACAGAAGTGATGCCTCGAACGCAAGACAAGTTCGAGCGGACACCAACGGAGTTGAAGAGATTGGTACAAATGTATTTGCCACGGAATTGGGGGTTGGTAACATTGGGCATAACAATGGCAATGCCAAGGATTTTAGAGACAGGATATGTGAGCCACGATGTCATCATCATGGAAGGTGTGTCTGTCAAAACGCAATTTGTGTACAACAGATTGCAATGGATGTATGGGAAAAAGTTGGTGATGGTGAACAATGTGAATTTGGCCACCGAACGCAGATCCTCACAAGTGTTGACTACAGAAGAGAACTTGCATGGTCCCGGTATTTCTGAAACAGATGAAGCTATGCTACATAGTAGAGTTGAAAGACTACCATGGTCATCCAAGGACTCCTCCGATGAAGAAGAGAGATTTCAAATGATTAGACGGGTAAGGTGAAAGGGAAAAGCTGTAGTAGTTGATTTGGGAGCCTCATCGACAAACGAAGATGAGAGTGATGCCGAGCGGATACAATCTGACAGATTACCAAGTGTTGGCCAAAGTTTAGATTCTCATGACACTGATGCAGTCAGTGACGCCCGTGGGGACCAAGCAGAGTTGATGGAAGTGGAACAAGATCCGGATTTCGTTGTTGCAGAAGCAGTTGATGAGGTGGACAACGTGGAACCGGAACAAGTTGAAGTGGGCATAGGAGAAAGTGCAGATACAACAGCACAAACGGAGTCCATGTCAGCATTCTCTGTATTCAGCCAATTGGATGAAATGAGCTTTGTCCCTGATGGTGAAGGATGTTATCGTAATAGGGACAACGTTCAATTTACTCGGACAGGTGAAGGACCACATTACATTTATCACCGGATGACTTCCATCTTGGAAGGACCTTCTCTTTCGCCAACTTTATCAGAGGGAGTGACAACGCCTGTTGCAAGCGCTATGATGGATACGGCGTTGCAGTATACCTCTTTGCCTCCATTGAGTCCAATCGGTGGACCAAATGCACATGATCAAGCGGAGGCAACTGGTATAGAAGAAGGAAAAGACTTTGAACAATCATCTGCACGAGTGTTGGAGATACCGGATGAAAAAGGGCCGTTATAAGAGACATAATAGTACATGTGATGGTAGAATAAAGTATATGAAAGTATAGACCTTGTGTGTTAGTTTTGAAAGTCTATGAAGATGTTCGAATGACTATATGGTATTTGATTGATGTGAGCACATAATTTAAAAATGTGAAGGTAGTTGCTAAACCTTCAATGTCATTCTGGATTTATAAATAAATAT
Source organism: Neckera pumila (assembly GCA_963969595.1). Classification (NCBI taxonomy): domain Eukaryota; kingdom Viridiplantae; phylum Streptophyta; class Bryopsida; order Hypnales; family Neckeraceae; genus Neckera; species Neckera pumila. The sequence continues at coordinate 51,517,799 of OZ018408.1, read as the reverse complement.
TCCAAAAATATTTTATGAAAATTGTTGTACGCATGGTATCCGCATTTAAATATTATAACACTAATGTAATTGCAATGTACAAAGCAGAAAGATTAATACATGAGACCAAAACAAATGATTGATAGGAAGAAATAAAATGTGTTGGACTTGTGTGTCTCTTGGAAGAACTGAAATTGCATCCTCATAGACAGTTTGCATTCGAAGTGATAGTATTGCATGATGAAATTAAAAAATGGATTTTTTAAAATCTAGGGGGTATTCAAGTTTTTGTTAATACATTTTTTGTGAATAGTTTTGCGTACGATCATTGCACTTGGCCAAGTGCAAAAATGCCTAATTCTGTGTTTCAAGTGTGAGCACATAGAATCTTTTTCAAAAATCAATAGTGCCAAGCTATTGTTCCTTTTGGATCACCCTACTTTGCCATTAGAGGAGGAGGGGGTACCATTTTTGGTATTCCTATTTTAAACCTACAAAACTATCTCAAAGTGTGATTTCACTCACAAGGCTGCATTGGTCTTATTCTTCTCATGCAAAGCTTACAAAGCTTACGATCAAGCTAAGGCAAGGTGATATTTGGAAAAGACACCATTATATTGTTGTAAGGGCAACCCCACAACTAACGCGCGGAACAGGGGCGCCAAATAGGGAATTCTTGTAGTTTGGCGTGTTGCCATTTCGATTGAAGAGTCACTTGCCAAGTGGTCAAAAGGCCCACCATACTTCCTATTTTATTATTTAAAAAAAATCTCTTCAACTTTTGAAAAGAAGCTTTTCAAAAAATAAGATTCCAAAGATTATTAAATAGCTTGGCGAGCCGCATTCAAGACTCTCCATTTGTTGTGACCTCTTCACTTTTTTGAAGTGGCCGAGCATGTTTTTTCAATTGGCGTGCGTGCCAGGGGACAATTTCTAAGCCATAGCCCACCCATTGTGCTTGTTGAGTATCTTCCATGCCCTGCTGTGAGGTTGCTCTAAATTCACATCTCATTCAATACAGGTCCGTCCAAATGCTACAAAACGACTTGAATTGAATTGACTTCTATTTAAATATTTCTTACAGTTCTGAGAGATTCCACAATTTCTACAAGAGTGAGAGATTTCCACCACATCTGCACACATGCACCTCGTGTGCACACATGTCACATTCTTCTTCCGACAGTTCCATGCAAAGTTCAGTAACTTACATGCAAACTACAGTGCCTTACATTATTGAGAAGAGGATCAGATTAGATTGCCTTCTGCCAGAGTGCAAATTCCCAAGACCGAGAAACCAAAACTGGAGACGAAACGAGAATGACATGGGCTGCACTTGGATCCCCTCCTTGGCTTGTTGCTGGGATGTTGTCGCATTAGGGCTGTTGAAGTCTTCACTCGCCACGTGCCAGAGATGAGTGAAGGAAGAAATGGGGAAGGAGAAGCGCCAGTGAGGGACATCACCACGAAGATGAAACCTGCTCTTATTCTGTGTTTCAGGAAAACTCCTCATAGCAGCTCTAGAAGACGCAAGATTTACAAACCAAGACATTTATATATTATACATAGATTTCAAAAATGCATTTGGATCTATAGACCACGCAAAACTCCTTGCTATAATGTTAGACCTTGGGTACCCTAGAGATGTAGGATCACTAATAGGAAATATCTACTCGCTATCCACCACAATATTTACAAGCGACCAATTTGGTAGTACTAAACCAATACCAATACAAAGAGGTACCATTCAAGGAGACACACTAAGCCCCTACCTTTTCCTTATTTTTCTAGAACCACTACTGAGATGGCTTCAAAAAGGCAACAATGGTTATACATTTGGTACATCCAAAATAAGTGTAAGTTCTGCAGCATATGCAGATGACCTACCAACTACATCAAATAAACTTAAATCACTTCAAAATCAACTTAACAAACTAGATAAATTCTGCGAATGGTCCGGAATGGACTTAGGTGTACCAAAATATGCAATCACGGGCTGCCCAAATAAATCAAAAACAAAACCTGACACCTTTAAGACCCAAATACAAAACATGAATATTAGCTATAGAAATCAACCAATACCAATCTTACATCAAAATGAGCCTTACACATATTTAGGAATACAACTAGTACCATCACTAAAATGGAATTTGCAAACCCATATCACCACCAAAAAAGTAACTGACCAATGTGCACAACTTACAAATTGCCTAGCCACAATAAGACAAAAAATCAACATGGTTGACACCGTAATCAAAGCTGGTATAGCCTATAGCTTTTTTGCAGTTCCATACTCATTGCCAACAATTAAAAAACTAGATAAAAAGATCATTGGAATACAAAAACAATATGCGGACTACCAAAATGCACTGCAAACGTAATAGCACAACTCCCACATGAATTATTTGGTCTAGAAGCCTTCTCACTTAAAAATGCATATCTACGTTGCATCAACGAAAAACTTAGAAACGCCTTGAATGATCCAGGAAGACTAGGAACAATATATAAAGGACTTATCCATCATATTTTAGCCAAATTTGGTGGCACAGAAAACATCCCCAGAATTAAACCACATGATTGCATTCGATTGCCTACAACAAGAACTCTATTTTTACTAAAACATGAAACAGGCGTCCACCTCAAAAGTATACAAGAAAACTTCCAATTACATACAACAAAACTTGAAAAAGAATGGATGTCGCAAACCAATATCATTCTACCCCATATAAACCAGAATTTTTCTCTTAAGATGATACATAAACTCTTATTACATAATATCTATAAAATAAAATACATTACATTCCCTAATGGCACGAATCTCATGTCACCGGAAGACTTCAAAATATACTATAAAATCCCAACCAAAATAGAAAAAAGAGCTTTGAACATAGTAGAACAACTTTTCTGCTATCCAAAGTGTACCCTTGAATGTTCAAAACCTTGCCAAAGACACCCACTACCATGAACTCTCAAAGCACAATACATATCAGATAATCGAGATCTACACCCAATAACATTAGAAAATCACTCCCACCCAGAAACACCACCGCTACCACAACAACAAAATCCACCTATACACATCCAAAACAACTTAAATGCACTTTCCATACATATTATAACAAACCATAAAACAAAAGAAACAAAAGACAAATATAACATTTCCAAAAAATATAATACATACCTATATCAATGGGCACTTCAAAACAACACAATCTATACTAAATGGATGCCACAAAGAGACCTTTTTCCGTTGAATCAACCAACAATAATAACACACAACATCACTTTAGTGACACAATATTACACAAAATAACAACACAAACACTACAATAACATCATCATGGTAAACTTCAACCATGAACAACCTAGAGATATAAGATTTATTCCATCACCAACAATTATCCCACTTACATCTATCTACACTATTGAATGCAATCCAGAAAAAGACATACTAACAAATACACACACCATAATAACACAGAATGAACAAACACACTTATATCAAGATACTGGCAAATACCTCATTACTATCCCAACTACCAGATTACAATGGTTATGGAAACAATATCACATTGCTATACATAACATAAATGACCTAGTACCACACATACAATCATTTGAAACTGAAATCATATGGCTCTATCAAAGATACAAATATAAAAAATCCAAAAAAAATCCATTTAAGACATCGCAACACACCCTACTACAAAATATACTACATTCTATAACATCAACATTTAACATATCTTATTCATACTTCTCCTCACCAATTACCTGCTCCACACAAATCACGCAATTTTACTCTCAATTTGATAGAGACAGAATATTTGATTCCCTCGGCAAAGCCTTTGAATACAAATGGAAAGGTATTGATTTTGCCCATCCTCATAATGAGGGGACAGCCCAACATGCATTACACTGGGCCAGATTAGCATCCAAAATATGATCAAAACACAACAACTATACTAGTTATACCAGATATAAATTGGTACCAAAACTTTTCACCATATACCAGACCATTTGATGATACACACACGTTATTGTCCATTTTGCTGCAGACACTATTACATATGAAGAACCAACGATCCCCTTTGAACTAAATAAACGGCCACATACTGAACCCCTTGCAATACACATTCTTTGTATACACCACCAAAATCATAATATCGGCCCATCCAACCAGATAAATTCTCTCTCATTGATTCTTCAAGATATGCAAATACCACAATATCACATACAGATTGCTCCTCCTACACCTAATAATGTAGCAGTGAACAAACACACCAATTGGAATAAACTCACATATAAAACCAATCACAACCCAATAAATATACATATACTACCATTACCAACATACACAACTAACTCCCAACTTAAATTCCTAGCGCAATATAGCTATTACACTGATGGATCATTTACACCACCAAAACAACATCCAAATGGCCACTGGATACGTGAAAAAGCGGGATATGGTATATATAATCCATCTAAAGAAGAAATACAAATCTCTAAAAGACTACCAGGACTACAAACTTGTTTTAGAGCTAAGCTAATGGCCATACATAAAACACTTCGTATAATCACTAAAAGATATCCAAATGAACCAGCACACATATTCACTGACTGTCTGAATTGTCTGTATGTAATTAATACACAACTAAAACATCCTACGCTACACCACAACCATGCTGATAAAACCATATTAGAATCTATGGTAGTAATGCTTCAGAGTCGAACAGAAATCACAACAATCTCCAAAATCAAAGCCCACATTAATATTGTAGGTAATGAAAATGCAGACAAACTTGCCAAAAATGGTACAACAAAGGAATACAAATTTGCCTCCAAACCATACGAATTTGCGCATACTACGCCATTCTATTACCAAAAAGACGAATGGCTAGGTCCAGCCCATCGACCGGATAAAGGACCCGTTAGATGCCTACATACATCAATAAACAAGATCATGGTAAAAATATAGAAATATTGGCACAAAGATTTCCTAACATTAGCAAATGGACACTCAATCCTGATATAGATAATGACCTCTAATGAATTTTGGTCCAAATCTGAAATAACAGATTCACAAAAAACAAGTCTATTAAAATTCCGCACTAGTCAATACATGGGAAATGCTAGAAAACAACTATTTTTTGGTGTGGAAAGATTTCCATCAATCACATGCTCTATATGTAGATCACAAGATATAGACACATGGCTCCATGTACTTCTAAAATGTAATCAACAACATATCCACGCTCTCAGAGTCAAAAGACATAACAAAGCAGTATGGGAACTACAGAAGCTAATTATATCCAACAAAAAAAGTAGATTCTATACACTAATGAATGTAGGTACATTCAACAACAATCCACAAGAAAATACTGTCCCTTCATGGCTCTTACCTTGCTCCTACGAAAGACAAAGATGTCACTATAATGCTAGATCCAAACCGAACATCCTCTGTGTTAAAGGACTTCCATACCAAAATAATCCACCAACTACCCCAGATAACAATATCACTATACAGTTCATAGAATTTACATACACTAATGATCGATTCTCACAAATAACAATAGATAACAAAATCCAAAAGTACCAACCATTAATGAATAACATTCTAGCCCAAGGATGGAATGTGGACCCACTTATTGTCATTACCGCAGGAGCTAGGGGAACAACACATGCTCCATCAATGAAACTTCTTGAAAACAAACTCAACCTGCTTGAAACCGTTGTGAAACATACTTTTAAATCAATCAACACCATTGCCATACAATATGCTGGATCAATCATCCTATATAAAAGAAAAATAGAAAACAACCAACCACTCCCACTTGAATAAGACATTGTTTTAACATCCCTCTCCATTGCACATATAATGCATACCCACATACTTCTTAATCTTGATTACTTTTAATTTTGGTTACTTGTAACTAAAGTGTCTATTCTCAAAAGGGAAGAGTAGTTTTGCATCAATGGCCCTTGATCCACTAAGGACACCGGCTCATTGTCATTACGAACAAACACTTTATTCACGCCGGCCTTCTTTGAAGACTGGAGTTCTTATCTATCTGTTTCAGGAAAAACAAACCCTGCTCTCATTCATTTCAGAAACACAGCATGTCATCGTTTGATCAATGAATTCATATCTCATGGCCGACTGTGCCTAAGTAGACTTCAATTCACTCCGTCCATCCACGTTTACCGAATTAACCTACGCTCTCACCAATTTGCCATTCCTGCTCCATGAGAAGATAGCAACTTACCATGAGAAAGTAATTTCGGAAAACAGTTCGGCGGAATTGAGACCCAAAAAGTGAAACGACTGAAGACGCAATGAACTGGAAAAACACTGTGAAGAAAATAAACGGTCGATTCCCAGTTCTCTCCAAGAGTCCACCATGCTTGCCCTTCAGATATCTGCCGAAACCAATCTGCCGAAACCAAGTCGACATGAGACACAAAAGCAATTGCTCCAAAGAGTAATACGGAGTATCATTTATGAAAACATCACATGGCAGTTTCCAGGGCACCAAAACATGCATTACTTTTTTTTTTTTTAAGCACATGGAGAGATTACCATCGATAAAGGGAACCAGTACACAGAACCAAGAGACAAGTCCCCGGCAAAAATATTTTTGGCTTTTAAATTGAGAACTATAAGAGCATCCTCAATGCTACGCCCGCAAACAACGGTACACGCAGTTCGATTCCAGTCCATGTTTTCTGAGCGTAGCTTTTCCCGTCTCAAGCGCCTCAATGCAAGGATGGGATTTGGAACCTCAAAAGGCTCTCCTAC